>JAFBJR010000190.1:1995093-2155940 GCA_016785285.1 Brachirus orientalis
CACAATATTTGTGATCTTAGTAGTTGGCCATATTTATAGTAGGCTGAGCCATGCCAAATGGCTGCCTTTCTGCAAAGTGTGGCTGGATAATGAAAAGCGAGACAAAACAGACACACGATTACACCCTTAGGGCATAGTGATTTACTCATGTCCTTTATCAGCAGAGATCACATCGACCAAAACAGCAGTACTACAGTTCTATGGAGACATGGAACACTTAAATGGAGCATAAAGTGCTTTTTTTTATGTTTTCATTTATTCTGTGTTGTAGTATTCTAATAGTCTCAGACATTTAGAAAAAAAACGTATCTCTACAGTAATACATACTATACTAGATATACTGATGATATTTCCTATTGAAGTTTCGTGCTGAACCAGTTGATTTCCTCTCACCCCCTCCTCCCAGGTCTGGTACTCTGGATCTGGACACCTGCTCAAAGGAAGGAAGAGTTCTGACCTGCACTCAGTCAGATTCTGGAAAGCTCAATTTCTTCATCCAGACAGTTCGACCAAAAGATACTGTAATGTGTTACCGTGTTCGTTGGGAGGAGGTAGAAAATAAGCACTGGGTGGAACACACCATGGCCTATAATGACTCTCATTGGTATGGAGGGGCAGAGACGGCGACACAGCACTGGCCTATTAGGATCCAGGGTGAGGAGGAACCACGGCCTTTCATCACCAGTGATGTCTACTCCAATCGGAAGGCTTTTGGAGGAATCCTAGAACGCTATTGGCTGTCATCTAATGCAACTGCCATCAAGATTAATGATTCTGTACCATTTCATCTGGGCTGGTCAGAGAAGGACAGAACACTCAGGTTCCTGGCCCGGTACCAGGACTCTCCCTTCAAGCCAGCACAGGGACAGCACGCCTTACCTGAGCTCAGCTATAGAGTGTGTGTGGGATCAGATGTTACTTCTATTCACAAGTACATGGTGAGTATATCTGCTGTTTTGGGTGAGCTTTAACTTGACTTGAACTGGCTTTTCTCGATGCCTGATATTCATAATGTTACATGTCTATATTCTTTAGGTAGAGGTTGGAGTTGGCCTTGGAAAGATAGCTAACTTGTTGTTAGCAATATTATGAAATAATGTTTAGTGAATACTGCTATTACTAGTTGACTTACTGCCAGGAACTTCTGCCATTGTGGCCACAATTTGTTTGTTGTTCTCATGTACACAGTACCTCTGGTTGTAAATGAACATGAATTTCCTTTACTTATTTTGCAAGCCTTTTGAAAAAAGATGGATGAGGGGAGGACCTGATTATAGAAATGTTTATTTGTAATTTGACCTGGCAATTTGCATCCTTCTTGACACATATATACTAAGATCTCCAGAATGTGCAATCGAAGCAACCTTAGTTTAGTTTTAGGTGGATGACTACACTTCTGAAAACCTGATATATACTGTACTTTTAATCCAAATGAACCAAATACAGGGGTGGCACAGACGTGGCTGCATTGTTTTATGATGGAAAAAACCAAAAACGGTTGTCTGTAACACACCCGTAGTTTCACTCTGCTCTGTGTGCACATTTCCACAGGTACGTCGGTATTTTCCAAAACCCATCAAGGTCCCATCTCCTGAAGTCTTCAAACATCCAGTATGGTCCACATGGGCCCTCTACAAAACATCTATAACCCAGGAGAAACTGCTTGGTTATGCCGCTGACATCACCAAGCATGGCTTCAAGTGCTCCCACCTGGAGCTGGACGACCGCTACACTGCTGATTATGGAGAGTTTGATTTTGACCCACAGAAGTTTCCCAATGCCAGTGGTATGTTTGAGAAACTCAGAGAGGATGGGTTTCGTGTGTCGCTATGGACACATCCTTTCATCAACTATGACTCCATTAATTTTGGTGTTGGTGTGGAAATGGGTCTGTTTGTTCGGGAGCCAAGCGGCGAACTGCCCGCTCTTGTTCGCTGGTGGAATGGTATTGGAGGAATCTTGGACTTCACCAACCCAGAAGCTTGTGAGTGGTATGCTTCCCATTTACAGAGACTCAAATCCCACTATAATGTGACCTCCTTCAAGTTTGATGCAGGGGAGACAAGCTACCTCCCACAGAAGTTTAGTACGCTGGTCCCAATTTCTGACCCCTCCACCTTCACCCACTACTACACAGAGATGGCCATACCATTCAGTGAGCGTGCAGAGCTAAGGGTGGGTTACCAGAGTCAAAACATCTCCTGCTTCTTCAGGATTATTGACAGAGACTCTGTGTGGGGCTACGAGCTCGGCCTCAAGTCCATCATTCCAACTGTTCTTACAATTAGCATTCTGGGCTACCAGTTTGTCTTACCTGATATGATTGGTGGAAATGCATACCCCAACCGCACGGAAGGTATGGCACTCCTTTACAAATGACTACTTTGAGTTTTAGAGTGATACGTTGGTTGTGTTGATGTTTGATGTGGTTTAAATCAGCTGTCTGACACCTGTGTTGCATTCCAGTTGGTTCAGATGGAAAAAATGGTCTGCCAGACAGAGAGCTGTACATTCGATGGTTGGAGCTGTCAGCTTTTATGCCTGCCATGCAGTTTTCCATACCACCGTGGGCCTATGACAATGAGGTGAGCAAAAGAAAACATGGAGAATGTATTTTTTCATGATTTTTTTGTTTTCCTCTGCCTTTGCTTTTCTGAATCCCAGTATTCATAAGGGGCAACATTTTGGGTGATTTTGTGCAAAACAAAGAGGAAAATCTAACATGGTTTTGGGATGAGTTGTTTTTTTTTCTCTAGATGATTAACAAGTAATCAATTGTATGTCCTTGCAAAACAACCAAAAGAGTATTATCAGTATCCAGTATCCTGGCAAGCCATTTGATAGTGATAAAGTGGAAAAGGAACTTTGTTTCAAAAATATTTAGTAAACTTGAATAATCTTCCTCTAATCTTACTTTATGGGCTATGTAATAAAAAAAAAAATCTAAATTTTTCCAGATCTTCTCCAGATTTTCATGGGTTCTAAAACAAACAAACATAATTCTTTCTTGTAGAAGTACATCAGTTCATATACAGTAGATATTAAACTTACTTTAGTGCCAGGCTCAGAATAAGTTGTCCTTTTTTCCAAGAATGAGTGCACCTCTTCATGCCAGTCTCACAAATGTATTGCACAAATAGGCCAAGCCTAAACTGGTGAGCTATAAAAACTTCCCTCACAGTCATACAATAGATTGTCCTAGTTCCACCAATCGTGAAATCATGATTTATGTTTATAGGATGGTACTAATGTAGAAATTAATGTGCTGCCCAGGATTTAAATAAAACCTTAGTACCTTAACTAGGGTAGCAACTAACAATGTTGTTATTAATATTGGGCCATAAATAATAAGGAAATGCCAAACAATGTCAAATAATAAAAATGACCACATCATCCAATGTATGTTTTTGTCCCCAAGTTAAATAAATCCAGTTTACAGTCATTGAGGAGCTAAGAAATAGAAAGAAAAATTCACATTTAAAAGCTGCAATCACTGAAAAAATTATCGTTTATCAAAATAGTTCGTGATTAATTAAGGTTATTTCTAATTGATTAATTAATTGTTGGAGCTGTAACCTAAGCCAACCATCACACTACACAATGTGCATCCATTCTGATGCTAACGCAATACTGTGTGTATTTGATGCAGGTAGTACAAATAGCACAGAAGTTCACAGAGCTTCACAAGACACTGGTGGCACCAAGGGTTCTTGAATTGGCAGGTGAGGTTCTTGATACTGGAGACCCAATCATCAGGCCCCTCTGGTGGATCGCCAATGACGATGAGGCAGCCTATAAGATAGACTCCCAGTTTCTCATTGGGGATGACCTGATGGTAGCTCCGGTTTTAGAACCAGGAAAGCAGGAGAGGGACATCTACCTGCCTGCAGGACGATGGCGAAGCTACAAGGGGGAACATTTTGATAAAGGCCCCATTCACCTCACTGACTATCCTGTGGACCTGGATGAGGTAGCTTTCTTTACATGGGTTCACTGAGGACTCTAAACAGTTCTTATATGTTCACGCACATTTTATGCACATGTACACTGGAGGTGTTTGTTTTTATAAAGGGGAAATGATCACCAGAGATCTGTTGCCACAACAGTGTATGATTTTGGTTTAACCTTATCTCTCCTCTCACCTTCTCTTTTACCTGGGACCGCAATTGTAACAGTTGTGCATGCACAAAACTGGGGCTGAAAATTATGTATGCATCTTTCCACGTGAATGTTTTGATTCATAAAAAAAAAAAATAATTCTGTGCCAGCAATTTTTCAGCTGTTGTGTGCACATGCACTTTTAGTATTGGTCCTACCCCAACATTTTTAATAAGTTTTTCCATTCTTTTAGTGTATCCTCATCCTCGTGTGCCTTGCTTAGCGAGTGAAAGACTGTACCATCATTTAATCCACCAATCAACCGTCTTCCACCTGAAGGGTTTGACAAAATTTTTATTCAAAGCGAATAAGCTGCACTGTGTTGATCTCTTTCTGTGTGAAGTTTATTTCAGGGCAGATTAAATAACTGTGGGACAAAGGAACTGATAAGTGTCTTTATGATGGTTTGACAGGGTTTGGCACTAACCTGGCAATAAATATTTGATATCCTCTTTGAGTTAGTCACGTACGCTTCTGCTCAGAGAGCTTGTTGACCCCTACAGTCCCTTAAAGATGAATGTCAGCAATGTCCTCATTTGGCTTACTTTCTGTCCATTGTTGCATTTCCCTGCCTCCTCCTTATGCTACCTCATGAACATATTCACTGACAAACAGCCAAATGTCACGAGCAGAGAGGGCCACCTTTTTGTGGGCTTGTGGATCGTGACAAAATGTTGTGGGATATTCAAAGTTTCTCCTAGATTTACTCTTACAGCCTGGAAATGAGAGAATCGTATCACTGGTCAAACACTAGTGATAGCAGTCAAGAGTGTAGAGTTATTAAAGAGACGCAATGTAGGATTTGCTCTCAGGATCTCTCCAGAGTTTGTAAAACAGTATAATTTTTTTTTTTTACTGTCAAGGTAACGTGCATTTGTTGGCAAGCCAAAAAAAGTTTCAAAAGTGGATACTACTGCCAGAAATAAACGTGTACATGCAGTAGGACTTTACTTTTTTTTTCCACTATGATGATTTCAGATTTCCAGTCTGCCTGTGTCTGCACCACTTAACTCCAAGTTTCCTACATATAGTGTGGACCAGTAACGTTATAATAAAAGATATAAAGAACATATAGCTTACTGAAGTACTGCAGGAAAAAAAAAGCCTTTGTCTTGTAAACCAAGCTCATAGAGACTGCAGTGTTTTGATAATTATTCAGAAGTACAGAAGTAGTAGGCTCGTTGGTCTAGGGGTATGATTCTCGCTTTGGGTGCGAGAGGTCCCGGGTTCAAATCCCGGACGAGCCCATTCTTTACCAATGTTGAACTGAAGTTGTGAGTTGTCTTTCAAATTGAAGGTTTTGTGCTCGAGTCCCTGTCAGGGGAGTCGATGTGTCCTTGAGCAAGACACCCAACCCCAAGTTGCTCCTGACGACTGTGCAGGCAGTGTGTGACTGGGTATGAAAGATGGGTGATAAAAAAAATGTGCTGTATGAAAATGTGAGTGAATGGCATTACCATTTTAATGTAAAATAAAATATATATATATATATATTTTATTTGGGAGATCTGTAGTGCCACTGTCATTTTATTGCCAAATAGAATTGTGCTTTTTCTGTTTTAATCTAAATGAATAGCTCAGGGTAGGGTTAAAAGAGATCATTTAAAGTAGATCTGTTGTACAGCTGCTCCTGATTTGCCTTCACAAGAGATGCAATATTTTAATATGTCATCCATGTTTGCCTATAGTGAATTTTGTTGCCTTATCAGCTGAACTAATGTACTGTATGCCAGCATGAGCACCAAGAAACAGTAGGGTAATGTAACACCCACTTCTGTGAACAGTGATAGTCCTAATGCACTGCACCTTCATGATTTAAGTAGGGACATTGCGAATAAAGCTACTTAGTGAGATGTCTGTATCCTGTGGACGCTACTGTTTCACATCGTGTAAACACCTGTCTTGGAAATGATTAAGATATGGTCATCAAAACTGTTGATTTTTTCACTTGACTTGTATACAATTGTTCTGGGATGAGCGTGTCTTTTTATTATAATAGTTTTGTTCAATGGAACAGTCTAGATATAGTCAAAGTAAAGTCACAAATGTTCAACGCTTCCACACAGCACCTTTGACAGTGTGAAATGCATAGTTTGGAGCAATATCACTCGTATGTCTTCTTGGCAGATATGTAGATTAAAAGATCATATTTACCTACAATTGTCTTTTACATGACAACGTAATATGCAATATGCTCCATTTTATTTGTTCAATTTGATTTTTGACCACCTGCGTTATTAACTGTTGATTTTATTCAGTTTATTGGCTTACAAAGACAGTTTGATTCATAGTGTGCTATACCTACTGTACCTTTACTGTACTATGCTAAACCTGGTGTTTATAAAGCGTATTTCATTTTTGTCAGTTTTAATGAGCTATTTGACAGTTCCTCATGCTTCATCTCTTACAGAAGAGCAAATCAAATTTTATTTATTTTTATTTTTTGGATTTTATGTGTTTAAACTCATGAGAAAGTAACAGAAGGCATTAAACCATCCAAATGTTGCTGGGGCACAGAGACAAACACACACAATTTCATCAGCGTCTCCAGTGAACATAACCTCAACCTGCATGTCTTTGGACTGAGGGAGAAAAGTGGAGAAAACCCACACAAGCATGAGAAGAACATGTTGACTCCACACACAAGTAACCTTAGTAGAGCTGGGATTTAAGAGCCCCAGTGCTAACTGCCTCTTCACCATGTTACCCTGAACGAAACCAATATGTCAGAAATCCTTTGGGATACAGGATAAATACAGTTACCTGTTAATCCTTGGGATTAACAACTGTATTTGAATGATTTACTAATAATCGTCCTAAACCATCCTGGTGTGATGCTAACCTTTCAAATGAAGAAAATAAAAAAGCATTTTTTTTTTGTTGTAAATAGTGATGTGAAATGCAAAACTGTAGTAATAAACAATTTAATTGTTGATATTGTGATTTTGTTTTAAACAAATATTGTTTTGTGTTCATAAACAGCTTTTACATGGCAGGAAAATGATTATTCTTCCTGAGTCATACAGATTTATTCAGAAGACAAATAAGATTTGTATATGATTTCATATACTTTAATGCTCATTTTGTTTCTATATATGCATCTTTTTATATTTTTGCACATTTTCATCCTATTTCATTGCTTATTTTATTTATGTTTTGGTACTTGTACCTTGTCTGCTCCTTGTCCTTTTTCCCCCCGGCACAGGATCAATAAGGTTAAATAGAATCTAATCTAAAATTAAGTTTTGTCCACAAGTATATTAAGTTCTGTTCAATGCAACTACTGCAAATGCAATTGACGGATTTTAATTTTAGTTTAATTTTTACATGAAGTATTTAACATTTTACAGGTGAAGCGTTGACATTTTGTATGCCCCTCTCTGATGAATTTTCTAGACTTGCATACAATGGTATTTGAAGCACGTTTACAGTCAAGAGGTGACCCAGTGTTAACATTAGGAAGTTTTTTTTTACCATATAAACCTAGCACAGGACAAGACATGCAGCTGCCTCCCATATTAATGCCCAGCAGGTGGCAGCAGCAGACCTCCCCAGGACAAAACAGCCTCTACAGCCTCAGTGGAGTTGTCCTCTTCTGGCCGTGGACCATAGTAGACACAGTTAGATGGACAGTGACCATCTTCAGGCAAGGCCCACAGTTTTAATGACAGCACTTTTCACACGGAAAGACAGAAATCATTGCAAAAATCAAAAAAGGTAACAATTACAATCAATAAATTCTTAGCGTGCAAAAGAATAGAATAGCTTACATACAAAAATTGTAGGAGTGTAAAAAATGTAAAGGCTTTTAATGTTAAAAATTGTTCACAAGGGACCAGAGTGTGTTGGAGTTGTTTAGTTTTAAGCGCTATCAAATTAAACAAAAAGGCTTTAAGTCTTGAATTAAAAACTGTAATGAACAGAGCATTTTAAGTGTTTCTCGATGGAACAAGCAACAAGCTTTGTTCTGTTTATGTGTGCCTTAGTGCTTTCCATCTGTTGCCCTTCAAACCCTCAATTAGACCTGTAGTGTTAGTTATATGTATAAGAATAAAGCTATATTAAGGGACTATTTGGACCATTTAAAAAAAAATCATTTCTTTTACAGTTGAAGTGCTTTTTTGGTGCTGACATACTGTACATTAATTTCATACTTTCAGTTAGGTGAAAGTTTCAATACAAGACTTACTTTGGGTTCACTTTTGTTGTTGTATTAGGGGAATGTTATCTGCTACAAGACGAGACACAACAGATATAGTCTATACAAATATAGACTCTTCAATAAGGTTCATATCTTTACAGTTTCCCATTTCAAAAGGACCAAACACTTTGTCTTGACTAAGTTCCATCCATCCATCCATTGTTTACCACTTTATCCTCCACATGAAGGTTGCAGAGCTGCTGGTGCCAGACCCAGGCGACATAGGGTTAAAAAAAGACAGGCAGACTGTCCAGACACCCTGGACAGTCTGCCAGTCCACTACAGGGCAAACGTAAACGACCATCCACTCCCTCCTACAGGCAATTTAGAGCATCCAATTATCCTTTTGGATGTTTTGGACATGTAAGGCAACAATGCTGGCTACGTGTGTGGCCCCTGACTGAACATGTACAATACAAATCATAGTCATAATGAGTCACAGAGGGTGAAAGTTCACCAGGGGCCTCCTGCTCTAATGTAAAGTTTGTTTTACATTAAATCAGCCAGTGTATGGTGGCATGGGCTTTAACCTCCTGTGGCTCTGGAGGGGATAATGGCCTGATGGATGGATGGATGGAGGGAGGGTGGGAGGGAGGAAGGGGGTGAAGCTTAGATTACTGGGCTTAATTAGTTGTTTCACATTTGCTGTATTCAAACAAAAAAAAATTTTAAGGCTCCAAAAAAACCTGGCCCCCACCAGAACCACCACTGGAGTTTAAAAAAAAACTCATCACCAGACCATGATGCTACCAGTTTTAAGTTGTAAATTAAACACAACTTTATTTTATTTGGAACCAGTTAAAGAGAATTTTTATGATCCATAGAAGAAATAATTAGATTTTGTTGTTAAACAAAAAGACTTACATTTGCATTTTCTAATGTTTGAGTCACTTCATTTAATTTACAAATGAGCTTGGATTTTGAGATTTTTTTTTAATAAAAATTGTACTTACAAAACTAAAAGCACATTATTCTGATCTAAAATCAATAAAAGGGGTATCCTCTGCTAAAATATGATTAAAATAAAAATGAAAACTCTGCTGCCGACTAGCGGCAGAAGCAGCTTCTCCAACTGACCTATGTGCTGCAGTGCTACATTTGCGGCACGTAAAAAAAAGAAATCTCCTCTTTAAACACATTTCATAAAACGCATAATTTATTTTAATTTCAGTCTGTATATCACAGTTGCACTCCAAAATGTCCATGTGTGATTGCTTGATGTCAGTGTTGCACTGTATACTCTGAAAACGTAACTATCCGACAGGCGCACGGGGAATTTCCCGACAGACCGTGAACGCAGCAGCAAGACCAGACTGCCGTACATTGTTAACGCTCATTTCTCCTGTTCAATCCAGCATTTTGTCTTCCGTGAGCCAAACCCGGGTCACAAGCTCACACTCACTGCAGTTAGGCGCAGCTACACCCGGGAGCGGGACACACGCCGGCAAACTGTAAGATACTCCACTGTGCTTTCTACACATTTGTCTAATTATTTGTCATTTCACGCCGGGGGAAAACATAGTAAGCTAATGTTCCTGATTTCACACATCATAGGGACACACATACAGGAAGGTGTGTTCTAGGAGTAAGCAAAAAACAAAAGAAAAAAGAATTAGCGTCTGTTTTGTTTTTAGGGCATTTACGTGCACAGTTAAACCAGGTTAAACACCTGTCCAGGTCCTGTCGGGTCATTGTTTAAAGAAGACGAGCTAACGTACGATATGACTTTAGTCAGCAGTCATTTTCCTCGCAGGACTGAAAAGAGGAGGAGATGGTCTGCGTGTTTCCCATGGCTACACCAAGCTTTCATGTGGGTTTTTCGTGCATTCCTGTCCGACCCGTGCTGACATACTTACGGTTATGTTGCTATTAACTGTTTTAAAATGGCAGGTGTTGTAATTCATAGTGTTACCTGCGGGGTAAATAAAGAGAGAGAAGGGGGAGCAGGAGGGAGGAAAGATCAGGTCCAGGAGTCGTGACGTCGCCCCGGAGGTGCAGGTTCATTTCTGACTCGGTTTTCTTGACTGAATAAACGACCACCTTTCTGTATTGATGTTCCCACGTCAAGCATTTTGTTTAACGTTTAATACCAATATTACAAATAAACGAAATTTCCAGGTCAGGGTTGCAATGTAAGATATCACAATGGCATTGTTCCTGTCCACAATCATCCCAAATATTCACAACTTCATTCTTTCAAGAACTAATGCCGTCAGTTTTAACGTATATGTGCATAAGGTTTGTCATGACAGGTTGCTTTATTTCAGCTGCAGATATCCACCATGTGAATGGTGCACATCGGCAACCAAATTATGATCATAAATTGAAGATATCTCAAGTTGGATTATGGATCGTTAGGGCTGGACAATTGGGCCAAACATATTACTTCTTGTTTTCAATCATTATTGTGAAAAAATTGCCAGATAATTAAAGATTCACTTTTACTAGTCATAATAGTCATAATTTAGTAGCAAATTTCCACAGTTGATATCTATAAGGACAAACCTCATACACATGTAATTTGTTCTTGGAAGAGTTAAGTTGTGGATACCTCAAACTTTAATTTTGACTAGGAACAAATACATTACTCTCATCTGTGATACATATTCAGGCTAGATATTAAATGTTTAAAGGACATGCCATAGTGGAAAGATCAGGACAGATCAGGTCTAGGAGTTGTACCATTGTCCTGGAAGGTCCAGGTTCATTTGCTTCTACATTGACTGAATGAGTGTCCAACCCCTACCCCCACCCATTTTGTTTCGGTCACATTTTGTAGCTGAATTCTAACACTTTAGTGTCATTATTGACATTTGCATTTTCATTTTCAAGCTGTCAACATGAGGAGCACTATTATTTGGAACCCTGCCTGGAGAGAAGAGTCCTGGTAGGGATGGTGCCGCTGTAAAGCGCTGGTGTGCCGTTTCAAGAGGTTACAATCTGTGTGGAAAGTGCGTGGACAAGATGACTGTTTTCAGCCAGGAAAATGTGGAGGAATTTTATGAACTTGGAGATGAGCTGGGCAGGTAAGGTTTATTTTTCTTATATTCCTAATGCTTCTGAACTTCCCCTTTTTCACGGCTGTAGACTTTGTAAGAAAAAAATGATGCAAGAGTTAAGGAGAAAATGTCTCTCTTTCAGCCCCACATTTAGAGCATAAAATGTATTATGCACAGAGCATCTACCTACAGTGTTCATATTACAGCTCTAAAGCTTAATTTTCTGCATTTAGTCCATACACACACAGAGCTACAGCTAAGCTGTAAATCATCAAATTTGAGATATGACAAATGAACAGTGTTTGGCATCGTTGCTTCTTAAATGCTTCTTAAATGATTATTTAATAATCGAAATAGCTGTAAAAAATAGAAATTACTGATTTGATAATACATACCCACTAGAGGTGTCAAAAAATGGATTCATATAAAAATGGTGATCCTTATTCTTAAAGATTCTAAATTGATTCAATGCTTCCCAAAATTGATTAAAAAAAAAAAAAAAAAGTTGCTTTATTTTTGATAGGCATACCTAGTTTCATTTCAGAAGACAAAAAAATGAAGGCTTCAGTTTTACACTTACAAGTAAGCCAAGGTACTGTATGTGTTACCCTCACATAACTGAAATAAATGTAAAAATCTTTCTTGAAATTGCTAACATTTAATTGCCTTTTTCCACTTATGAAAGCTACCTCATAATGCAAACACTTTACTTTGATTTCATGACTTTTCTTAATAACAGCAGATTGGACCCTAAATTAGCAGCTCTATGTAGCAAATCAATTTTGAATCAAAACATTTTATTTTTTGAATCGCACATTTTTTTGAATTGAAAATTGATTTTTAATCAAATCATGACCAGAGTGATCAGAATTGAATTTTGAGATTCTGAAAGATCTACACCTCTAATATCCAGGAGGAATGTGCTTATCTTCAGCACAATATCTGCAAAAGACATGTCTGGGTTTTCCACCAATTTAAGGGCTTTGTAAATTGATTAAAATGGCAAGGAGATAAGTAAAAAAAAAAGACAATACAACAGTCAAACTACAGACACTATAAATTGTTAAAATATCCTGTTTTTGTTGCTGTCAAAAAGGGGAAAACACTGGGTAGTCTGATCATAAATAATTACTGTTTGCTTTGTATGGACTTGCATAGAACAGTGTTTTCTCTGTAGTGAAATACCATGAAGGCTGTGGGGGTTTGTCAGACAGAAAAGGCTGGAAATCACTGAACTAATTGGTTAATCAACTACTCATGGTGTCTCTAATTTAAGCCCACCAGAGTGTTTATATAGTAATCTTTAATATGTTTTCATGCTATGCTGCACCTAAAACACAGATGGCATTAGTCCACACACACAAACACTTACATATTCTCAGTCAACCAAGCCTGCATGCACACACATTATGCTTGTGAGTAGTCTTCAGCATCTTCATCCCCCGCCCAGTCTGGCTGCGTCTGATTGATGCGGCTCATGATGTATCACTGTCAGTGCTGGAGTGGTTTGTGTTTATTGTAGCTGCCTCATCCCGGTTTTATTGGAGGAGGGAGCGGACGGTATCATGCACATCTTTACTTGGACAGGATTTACATTTCAGCCAGACTGAGTCTGGTTAACACTGGATTTCATGTAAATGAAATATATTGACAGGAAGGGTGGTGGTTGTGAGGGGTGGGTGTTGAATGGAAGAGTTGTGTAAATGACAAAGCAGGACCCTTGCTTTGTTGTTGTCCCTGCTTTGCTGCCCTAATAACACATGGATCTCCATTTTCACTGTCAGATACAGTAGATCAAAAACTCTGTCATGCTACAGTGAACTTAGAACAAATAAAAGCAATGGTGCATTTATGCGATGCCACAGGGGATTATGGCTGACTTCTCTTATGACTTTTTAAAACATGGTGTTGGATCACTGTGAGTTTCTGGTTATCAAAGTGACACATGTACACCATAATCATCCAGTTGTTTTCTGCTGTCTGGAGGACTGTCAGGCAACACTGCTTGTCCCTGTAGTGCTCACCATCCCACAGTGTCGAGAGCTGAAGTTGCTGAAGCTGCTTCATTATGTTACTTTGGTAATGGAGATAACTGAGGAGCTTTGTGTAATGGAATTGAATTTCTGCTTAGTGTGTGTGATAGCATTTTTCAGATCTACTCTTTCATTTGATCAACATGTTACTATCTTCACAGTATAATAAGCTTCAGATTTCTTCAATTCTGGATTCTAAAATACAGTATAGTAACTACTTGCTTTTATTGTAAGAAAAAAAACTATAAAGTTGTTATAAGGGCATCAATGCAAGCTGATATTACTCGTGTTCCTGAGTAAAAACATCCTTGCTTGTGGATTTTTCAGGAGAATTTAAATACCTCTGCCAAGTTTTAGTTTTGCCTGCCTTTGCCTGTCTTTGTATGAGCAGAACAACCTTTGATTAACTTTCCCAGGGATACAGGTGATGGCATAAGGTAGAAAAGAATAGATTTTATATCTGGTGGTACACATTCTGAGTTATTTTTCGTTGTGCATCACTTGAATATAGATATGATATTTAGCCTTTATTTTGACAACCTGGCTAACCTTTAAAAGCTCCCAAGTTGCAAGCACAGATGATTTTGAGCATCAGCCTATCTTTGCAAAAGGAACTAATCATGAACAGAATAAATCAGTTTTGCATCAGAATGCACATGGAGTAAAAATCTGTGCTGGGTTTTATGCAGCTTGTACAAATGCTTGGAATGAAGAAATTACCTTGTTTGTCAAATGTGTGAGACATTTCTTAGCTCCAAACTTCATATCACACCATCTGGACTTTATTTCTGTCACTGTTTGGCCATGACTGACACTGCCTGCTTTGATGTTTATGCATGGTGGAACCAAAGCCTGGAGAAGCCAAGCATCTACCTTCATTTCACTGACACAATCAGCATAATGAGGAAGAGGGTATGGAAGATGCAGCATTCATTTTCCACTGTAATTTTTTTGAAACTGTGTTTGCAATCTGGGACTGGGTGATATGGCCTATAAACATTATTGACATATTTTTAGGCTATATCACAATATTTTGAAGTCTCCTCTACATTACTACATAAATGTTAAATTGTTATCTTGGATGCAAAAATGGGAAAATCACAATTTAATTAAATAATTGTGTGTGTCTATGTGAAGCATGCACTGGTTGTCCCCCCCCCCCCCCCCGCCCCCCCCCCCCCCCCTTGTTTGTGCTTTATATGGCTGGGAGGGAGTGTCCCATAAGGTGTGCAAAGGCCTTTAGAACAATTGTGCTTTCATGTCAGTTCCAAAACTCTCCAATAACACCAGAAAGAGTAACTAGATTTGTTGCTAGTTGCTTTTTTGAAAAAGGATCGCTAGAGGGTCTGAATACTCGCTAAGTTTGCAACACTAGTTGGGCGGGGGGGGATCGAGCAGTGCGCTGTGAAAGGTGCATGAGTAGAGACAGATGTCAGACTCGAACGAGAACTGCATGCAAACAGCTTAATGATTATGTTCATGTAACAGGTTTACTCGGTGGTCGTGATATTGACAATCTCACATGGACTCTGCCGCAATATATCAAGTATATTCGATATATCGCTCCAACCCTAGTGCAACCACAAACAATATATTTAGGGTTGGGTGTTATATGAATTTTGTTAATTCTGGTTCTGGTTATGCTTTTCAATTCCAGTCCGTATTGATTTTCATTTTCGATTCCAGTATGGGTTAGGGTTAGACAGTAAAAATCATATTTTTCCTGAGTCAAGGTAAAAAAATAAATAAAAGCCCATTAGAACAGTGATAAAGGAAATATGGAATAACCGAAGTTCACTCACTCTCTCACTCATCTTCTAATGTTTTTTTCCTCCACATGAGGGTTTGCGAGGGGTGCTGGTGCCAGTCCCAGCTAACATAGGTTAAAAGGCGAGGTAAACAGTGGACAGACTGCCAGTCCATAAGTTCATTCTGTGCCAAATGTACCATGCGTTGCATAGATGTAAACATTAATGTCAACATTTCTATTCAAGGGAAATCAGCATATAAGTCTTTTCTAATGTAAGTATGATCTGTTTTATTGGCCGGCATCCCTCTTGCAGGGAACCATTACGCAAAATCAAAAATTCAACCCTTCTCGTGGGGTACCTGGTTCTTAGCACATGGATTGCTCCATTCTTTTTTGGTTTCAATACTTGTTTACCACAGCCTCTAAAGTCTTAGAATGTAACATTATAGAGAGTGTGTGTTTTAGGTTTGCTACAGTAGTGTGGTGCACCTTTATATAGTGTTAATTAACTGGACCACAAAAGAAACTGTCTTTCAGACAATTGATCTAACAGTGGGTTGGGCCTCCTGGTAAGACAGATAACACTTGCCATGCTATGTTGAAGAAAGTGTGCTTGTTGTTGAATTCACCCCCTTTTTTAACTGTGTCCAAAAACTGGCCAGTAGGTGTGCACTTTAGCTCCCCTTATAAATTGGCACTGTTCATCTTCTCCAAAGGCTTTCCTTTTGAAACACTGACCTCAACAGTGTTGAGTCAAATTATACCACAGATTGACAGAAAATTCTTAATTCATACCTCAGATGAGCAGTGAATTGCTGAAGACATTACAGGCATGGACGTCTCAAACCATCTGCTGTTTAATTATTTTCCTTTATTACTAGTTTTTCAATGTGATGTCTTTCTCAGTTTTATATCACTGTAAATTGAATAATTTTGGTTTTGGGTGAAGACGTCACCTCTGATTTAGGCAAACGCTGCTAAGGATTTATGTTTAATTTAACATTGTCAGAAGAATAATCAATAGTAAAACTGATACGATCATAGGCTTCTTTCTTACCAAAGAAGATTGGTGAATTGTAATCTTTTAAACAATATTTGATACAAAAACTGTAAACTGAACCCCTATTAATTATATCCTTATGTAGTCATTCTGGCCAAACAACTCTTAGGTGCCTATCTGCTTTTGCTGGATGATCAGAGGAAAGCTGGGACACTGAGGAGCTTTTAAAAAGTGTGAATCTTCCACTTTAATGTGTGATTGGCAAACATGGTCTTACTGCAGGTTTTACAAAACAGTTTTCCACAAACTGCCAACACTTCAATGATAGATGACACTGACTGGCTGATATTTGATCACTCATAGAAGGCGTGTGTTAGTCTAGAATATCAACAAACGTTTATATCTGTAACCGTAGACTGTAGTATTTTACTATTACATAATCTGCGTCAAAACAAGAGCAGCCCCCGAGCCTGCATGAAGACGCATCCAGCAGAATCTCTATTGGGTAATGAGAGTTGAGTTCACGAGGCTTATATTTCTTCATTTTCCATGTTGTAATTTGTTGTCATTTAAACCCACTGATGTAGCCACTTCGTAACTGTCTCAGGAAGAGAGAGAGACAGCATTAGGTGACCAAATGGGGAATGCATTTTGGACTTCTTTCATCGGGCAGATGTTCACTTAAACACTTTTGCAGTGCTCTGCCATTAATCTGATGTAATCTGACCACTGTCTCTGTCTCTCACTGCCAGTCAGTCTTGTAAAGTGTATGTGTGTGTCTGGGCATGTGGTTGCCATTTGTGGAGGAGGAGAAAGGATGGGTGTATTTCAAAAAAAGGATTCTGCAATCACATGAACAAAGTTTGTGTTAAACTTGGACTGAATTATTCAACTGCAAAATCACCCCCAAATTTGCATATATCTATACAAAACATGTTTCAAGATAAATCTTAAATCATAATATTCAATATGACAAAACAATGCAACCTAATGCCATAGATACACTTCACGCAGACAGTGCCCCATCTTCTGACCTAGATTCATTTATGGGTTGTGTTATTGGGTGGAAGGGCAGTCTGGGTAGCCGGCGTGGTCTGGTTGAGACCTGTCACTCACCCATCCCAAACTCACCCCCCCCCAACATAAGGGAGCAGAAATGCTGTCACATAATTGCAATCTGTGTCCAAATTTTTGGATTTTGCTTTGACTGAAATGAAATATTACAATGTGACTGAATTAGGTAGTAATAGTTAACAGATCAGATAAATTAAGCCGCTGTAATAAATATCTGCGTATAAGCTGACTGCAGGCCGATGTAATACAATACCTGTAGCCACCTCATGAAATGTTGTTTTAAAATATTTATTGCATTTACCAGTTTATTGTAATATGAGGCAATTTTCACTTATTCATCAGTGATGAAAATAGTGGTTGATTAATTTGGAAGGGAAAAATATTTGCTCTGTTGACTTACATTTACTTACCGTTTCTATACTCAGTAGGAATAATTTGTGAGCTGTTGGAGCTTCTAGCGAACTGAATACAAATGAACACAAGATGCATAAGAAAATGGAACTGTTGGATAGACAGTTGTGAACACTGTTAGCTTCAGTTGTTTTTCAAATATGGTGTTTTTTTTTAGAGAAATTTGTAATAATCAAAAACAATGGTCCTACTAACAACAGGGGTCAAGAGGAAACTCTTGTTAAGATATCTTGATAAGACCATTCAATTGAAGAGACCCTGCATGCATTTACTCATTTAAACACTGAGGAAACGCAGACACTAAGCTTCACTCTGTCTGCTGCCAAATTATCTGACAACAGTGAAGACTGGATGAGTCAGTGAGATATGATAATATTCCTGTAACCTCAAGATCAACATGTGAGAGTAATAGAAAAAAGGAGCTAAGAACAATATAAGGTTTCTCTTGAAAATTAGTGGAAAAAATTATTATAAAATGTAGTGTTTCTGTAGAATTCAGTACTGATTCAACCTTTTTTCTTTTTTTACCATGACTTGTCTAGTCTGTCCATCTTTGCTTGTATGAAATAAGGTTTCTGACTCATTTGTCACTTGAAATTGTGGTCTGTTTATGAGTTAAATTGTAATTAGGCTAATTTGGAACGTCCTTGAGGAGCATAAGGAGTTAGTTTTGATTAATGTCTGCAGTTAATTGGAATAATTGGATCCCTGCCAGCTGCTATTGGACGGTAGCAGTGTCAACCTCTTTACATTGGTGAGTGTGTGTGTGTTATGAGGTGGGTTAGCCACTATCCCATTTTTGCACGCAAATATTAAAAAAAATACTTAGCATCCATCTATACAATCCTGTCACCCTGTTGAAGACCAGAGCTGTGGTGGTTGAATGTGTTCTGCAGGTGTGTGCTTTTATATGTACATCATAAAATCTATGCAGGTTTGTTGTGGGATGGCAGAATGTCAAAGCAGCATTCAGCAGTTTACTCGCCTGTCAATCAGTACATGCAGACAATCAAGACAGCTTTCAAACTGAAATTCCATCGCTCCTCCACATCCTTCTGCCATTCACACAAATGTTATATTTGCTCGGTCTTGGATTACTAACAAAATTATGAACATGGAGGGAACACCCACATATCCTTGTATAATGAAAGTGTTTTGTTGCACCACACATTTTTTGAAATAAGTTGTTGTGCAGGTTTTATAATATCTGTTTTTCCTTTCACCAGTGAACAATACCTCTACACTGTCTGTTTTGTTTGTGCAGGTTTATTTGTACTTAAGCTAATGTGAAACAAAAGTCACAATACACAATAAGCATCAGTACATTAGCCAAAGCGTCAGTCTGTCTCATGCCTACCTGGATATAGCTGTACAAATTGAATATCTGCTCACTGTCTGGTTGAGATGCTGTTTGTTTGTTACATGAACAGAGATGAGTGTATTAAAGAGGCTATGGTGCTTTCAATTATACAAAAAAATCTATTAAATATTAATATGAAAGTAATCTGCTTGCAGGGAACTTTAAATTGAGTTTTAGTTTATTGTGTAGACTAGTTATACAATATCGGCAATCTCGTACTGTAATATTGTTCTCAGGCCCCACATGTTTTTTAATGCTCAGCATGCTCAGCACAAAATGGCAAACAGGCACAGTTACAGACTAACTGGATAAACAGGACAGCATTAAGTAGCTTAAGAGACAGACATTCTCTTCAAGAGTTGGTGAAGACCAAAAACATTGCTAAATAAGAGTAAATATCAGCGACAATCAATTATATTCTCGTACTTTACAAATATTTCAACACATTTTTTGGTCCCTTTTAATCCTTTAACAGTGTCATATCCAACATTTTTCAGTTTGGTTTCTAGGGGGATCATTGTTGTCTCAGAAAGCTCAGACTAGAGGCAAAGAAATTGGGCTTTGTTAATCTCTAGATTATAAAGTGCAGTCTTCATGCCATTTTGTTTGTACACTGTCTCTTTCCTGCTGGCTCAATTTGGAGATAACAACAGGGTCACGTCAGAATATAGCTTCTTGTGCAAAACCCACAAAACCAGTCTGTACACCTGCAAACCTTCCCTGAGTCACGACAGAGTTAACCACCTCGAAACCTGCTGAATGTCAGTATCACCAGATGCATAAAGGCCCAGTTTTAAGGAGCAAGCACAAAATAAAATGGGAGACGATAGATGGACCAGCTGAAGCACCAACTACCCCCTCCTCATCTCCTGCCTCCATCTCTTTGGTTATTAGAACAACAGTCTTGCCCTTTTTTCAATTTGTATGCACAGACTGATATCATGTTAGCTTCTGTATTTGTGCCTGTTTTTGTCCTCTTGTTTAGCAAACCAAGTTCACAGAAAGCAGATAAACCAAATTTTCACAAAGAAAACACATTGATGACTGAAAACTAGTTTTCTTGACCAAACACTACAATGTTGAGTGTTAAAGAGAGAGGGAGACAAGGATAAGAAACCAAGTACCACAAAAAACAATACTTAGAAATGGCTGATTGAATCCAGAAGAGTTATGTACAGTTATGTAACTTTATGGATGCCAGCTGCTGTTAAACAACTGCCTGACTCACTCACACTGGTATATTTAGATGAATATTTCTGGTTTATTAAATATTAGAAGATTTTTAACAATACTAAGGCCCAGTTGAAATTGCACTGGCCAGCCAGTGTCATCAAGAGATGAAGAAAGGGAAAAATGACAGTGTGTGATATTACTCAGTGGTGTCAGTGTCAGCAGAGTGTGTGTAATTTGCAGTGATGTGAGCCTTACTCTGTCTAAAGTGATTCTAATCAATTCGACATGCACATTGTTATGGTTATTACTTGGATTTTTTATGACCACAAAATGTTTTCCACTAACCAAGATTTAAAATCAAAGTTAATACCAAATCCTTATACTTTATGACCTTGGAATAAGCTTGGGTGGGAAACTTACCGATTGTTGTCATTGTTTCTGCACATACAGATATTTTTATTGGGGTGTCTGTATTATCTCTCAGTGATCATTTGCCATCATTACAGGGTACAGGGATTGTTATCTGTCCATCCAACCCTGCACTAAATCAAAGTAAATCAAATCCTTGTGATCATGGTTTTGAATTGGTGGAATCTGTTCAGGAGCTGTTGTTAGTGAAAAACCTTTTGGGAATCTTGGAGCCTGTAGATCATAACACCTCTGAAGATGGTGAAAGAACCCTTTCACCTCTATTTACCTTTTAAGCACAATGTTTCCATTGTTGGTGCTGCCTTCAAACCCTGGTGCTGGGGGAGGTGACTGACATTCCTCTGACACTTTGAATGGCTTTTTACTGCGGTTACTACACAAGGGCAAACACTGCCTGTCTGTCATTTAGCTTTCTGTTAGGAATGTGTCCATCAGTATCATTGCTTCTACTGTGTGAAGCTGCAACTGTCTCAGGATGACACCTATCCCTCGTGAGTTCACAGGGTGCTGATAGACTGTAAAACAGCAGGGAGTGGTGGTAGAAGTCTATACACCTGTGTGGAAGACATGAGTGTGCAACCATGTCTAAACTAATGATGTCACACTGGCCTCAGTTCATGATCCTAAGGTTTCTGATCTGGTCAGTCTGGCTAGTGACACTTACTGCATATTAAACTCTTTCACTTCATTGCCAGCATTTACTGTTAAAACATTAAAAGCCTCAGAGTACATAGATACAGAATGTAAGGTTCTTTATTGCAACACTGCAGCTTCCCCAAAACAAAAAACAAAAAATCTTTGTTGCATTACTGTGAGATTGCTTGATGCTTGAGTTATAGTCAGAGGGAAAAAATATGGAGCAGAGCAACTATTTAAGTAGGCAGTATCTCTACTTAAATGCCCATCATACATGTTATTTTTTGTTCGTCAAACAGATTCTCTGTGAAAGGGTTTTAGCAACAACAAGCCAAAAATAATTTGTGTTTGGCTTATTTTCCATCCACATTTTCACAAAAAACAGGAGAGTGCACAGTCTTTGTGTATGTCTGGGCCGTCAATTCAAATGTGCATGGTCACTGCAATTACTGTCCTGCTTCTCGAGTTAATTAAATTGTCTCTGGCTCATGGTGGATGATTAAAGTCCCACTGTACAGTGCAACATCCAGTAACAGTGTCCAAATTTACCACTTGAGCCAGAACCTTCAAAACTGAGTTTGACTACTCTGAGCACTTCCTCTGTATTTGCCTGTTGGTTGTTTCTGTGTTGGAGGAAATGTAAGAAGAGATGACAAAACAGATAAAAACAGAAGGGAAACCACTTTCTGCTGATCACTTGTATACAGTTATCTCATGTCAGTTTCTGTGCTTTGAAAACAGGTCAAATTGAGACAACACCTAAATTGTAAATTATTCTTATTAAACAAATTTTCTTTCCAAAATGTCAAGCAGTTCTTTAAAATGAAACAGTTGTAGTAGATGGCTAGTTAAACACAAGTGAAATAAGATGTTCTTCAATTATAATTGATATACTGTAATTTACTATACTACCAATGTGCAGTTCAGTATTTACTGTGTAATAGATAAACAGTGTGATTCACTAACTGCATTGCTGTAAATGGCAATTTTGATTTTAAAAACAAATAATTGACTCCACTCTGATGGAAAAGTCGATTTGTAATTGATTTCATGCACCTTATTTTGTTACCCAGTTTGAACCCCATGACTCTCAGGCTGCTAGTACTCGGTGGTTCAACCAGTGACAGAGAAGCCAAAAAGGCTCAGTTTGCACCAAAACAGCAACCATGACCTCAGAGGCTCCGTGGCACTTTGCTGTCCGATATGATTCAGTGTGAAAACTCCCTGGTGAGGCCAAGCTTTTCATTAGCATGGAGCCAAGTGTGGGAGGGTGCCTAAGAGTGTTCCCTGCCCACTCAGCTGTAGTGCAGACCACAAACCGCACAGGCAGAAAACATTATGCAACCACCATGCCATTGTGTACAGCGGAAGAGTAACCATGGCAACAGGATTCAGAGACTGAGCAGAGAAACCAGTGCTGGTTGAGGGAAGGAAGAGCGGGGTAGATAATCCTGGGTGGGTGTAAACTGTGTATGACTGAGTTTGTAAATGAATGTGGATTTTATAAGGTTCTCCAGATGGAGTTTTTCTTCTTTCATTGTTATATTTGTCATTTATGAGAAATGACATTTCTGTATTTGAACTACACTAAAAGAAAACTTAGGATTCTCCTTTTCCTTTTTAAGTGTTTATCATCAGTGCTCAGTGTCGCTCAACATTAACCAAATAGTCATCTAAAAATTTTTCCATGACATCGAAAATGGGAAGCTGGTTGAGTATTATTTCAGGTACTAGTCTTAGTGTTAACACCCAGAAATCACTCTTTGTATCATCACTATTTGATATGGTGTAAACATACAACACTTTGATATGCCATTCTAAGACATGCTCTCAAGCAGCTGAAAGGGAATTCAAACTGATAAGGATTCCTTTTTTTTACAGCGAAGAAAGCTGAGACTTGAATTTAGTTGTAGTCTGCATTTAATAAAATAATAAAAAAGTACAAACCTGATCTTGTGCCATTGGTCCCATTTAAAATATTCAAAAAAAATAACTGCGGTTAACTGTAGCTGATCTGTTGCCTAACCTTATAGTCAAAGCAGACAACAGTTTACAGCATATTATTGTATTACTGTATCTAAGCTGTACTGTGAAAATGTTTAAATATAAACAAATGTCTGTTAAATTAAAATCATCATCATCTCATTAAGCCTATCAGGTCCGTATGCCACGCTCTGTCTCTGTGTCTCTCAGTACAGCAGTGTTTTTTTCTTTTAATGTTTATGATGTCATTCCCATGCTGCACACAGATTGATGCATCACCACTGAAGAGGCAAGGTGGAAGAAGCACACAGCACAAGTAAAGCAAGACAGCCTCATACAGCAGTATCATGGGTAAAAACACAAAGAGGCACCCACAAAAAAATTTAGAAGTGGATTCTACAGCTAGAAATAAACCCGGATGTTCATTAGGGCTGAACAAGTTTATTTTTATAATCCCAATCACGATTTTAGCTTCTGTTGAACATGGTCATCTGATACTGTAATGGGTAATACATTTTTAAATGCTCTAAATGCACTGCTTTTATCAATAAAATGCAGGAATCCTCAGTGTGAAGGGAGATGTGTCCTTCACCAAATAAAACAAATTTGCCACAAGCAATGATTTGCTGACATTGGCTCTTGTTTGGTCTGTAAATGGCTGGTAAAAGACATTGAATAAACACAAGAACACACTGTTGAAAGAGAATATATATTGGTACTGCTTTTTTAACTAATTAATTAAAATGTCATTTCTGATAAATGACAGCAATAATTGTGTCTCTCACTGACTTCACTTGTCACACTGATATGATGATGACTGATCCCATCAGCCTCTCGCTGTACTGTATAAAATCTGCTTTGTTACCAAGCTGATGGGGATGGAGATTCATGCCAGATTACAGCACCTCACTTTTATCAGATGGCTGCTTTATCTGACCTGGAATGTAGAACTGTACTCAATGACATCAAATCCTTTTTAGTACACCAACTCCAAAAAGCATGTCAGACCGGGAGCATGTATTAAATAGACAGATGTGAGACAGCAGTGTGGATTAGCTATTTGCTGTGATTATCACAGGGATAATCTCACAGGGGAATAACAAAAACATCTGTTCGCAGAGGCAATTGATTGCTTTTGATTTGAACTTTGCTCCTGTGACTTTATTCTTGTACTGAGTATACTTTTTACCGAGGAAAGGTCAAATTAAAAATTATGTTAGTATTTGAGATTACACTGTTCCCTCTTGAGTGTCCTTAAGTGATCCTCCATCAGTCCATGTATATAATATCAGATTAGATAGGGAAGCCCTGTAGATGAGATGTGGGCCACCCTGCAGTTCTGCAAGTCTGCCTGCTTTTGTACTGACCACTTTTCAGCTTTTCAGCTCTCTCCTATTTCACAGTTGTTGTACAGAGAGCCAATCAATAGCTGGCTCACAAGAGATGATACACAGTGTAGTACTGGGTATTATAGTGGCAGAACAGTGAGTCTTATACTTTCATTCTCCATCAAAAATGAAGACACTGAAAATGCTCCCCTTTTATATATAGGAATTATGGTTTTTTTTTAAAAACAAAACAAAACAAAGAGTCACACAAAAAGAAAATGAATAAAAAGGCTGCAAGACAAAGAGGCATGTACTCATCCCTGCCATGAGGAAACAGTACAAAGCTCTCAAATATCCTTCATATTATAGCGGGAAGGGAAAAAAGAAAAATAAATTGTGAAACTGTTGCTGGAGCCATTAGCCACATGTATAATTTCTAATGAGTAGATAAAGACTATATTTTGCTGTCCTCTCACAGAAGTGGCTCACTTGTTATTCTGTGATATTTGCTCTAATTTTCCCACCCTGTCCTCTATTTCACAATGCAAAACTCACACAAATAGGAATTTGTGAACCTTAAAACAGAATTGTCTGCCAGCAACCAGTTGCACTGTAGTATTATTGTTGCTATTGTAAGCAATATGCCATGCTGTAGAGCCAGCAGTGGCTGTGCTCTGATTGATGAAATGGCAGCCACTTGGTGATGTCACTGTTAGCAGAGTTGCTTCATTGCTTTGAAAAATCGCATGTGATGTGTTCTGGCCTTGTAGCAATAACTGCAATTTTAGGAGGAAACTACTGACAGGTCAGACGCTGGATTATTTTAGAGAAACTTACTTTATGATACACAGACATTTTGCACTGTACAGATGTTTCAAGTACAGGTTTTTATTTTGTCATATATTATGAAAAATGTGTTTATGGGGCGTCGGGGCAGTGGTCTTAAAAGATCATCATATTCATTGCATCAAATACTCCCACGAGTATAGGCTGTACTGTATTTAAGAGGCTGTGTTCCATAGATGGATTATAGTGGGATTGAGGCCAAAGATTAGAAGGTTGAGTGAGTGTCATACTTTCCTTTTCCATCCCCTTGGAAGTACTTACAGTACATAGTAGATTATGCTGAAGTTAATGATTTATGTCTAATGCTGTTCAGACAACACAAGCTTAGCTGTGTCATGCAGGGGGCTTCATTGTGTACTAATGAGGACATTTGCTTCTATTTGGTGAAATACCTGTTTTTCTTCTGCATTTAGGTATCAGGAATTTAGAAACATGTACAGTAGATATCACTTGTCCTTGTCCCTGAGATGCTGAAGTCAGCCTGTGCTCAAATCAGCTCTCCAATAGTGGAAATACAGATTTTCAAAGCAGACAGGGTGTCATTGTGTGTGTGTCTTTGTGATTGTGTGTGTGCACTAGAGAGAGAGAGAAGTACTGTGGGTGAGCTGTCAGCTCAAGCTGTGACACCCTGCAATGACAACTACAGCTTCAGACTGAGCTTGTTATCATCTCATTCTTACTGAGCAAGTTGCCTTTTGAAAACAAACCTGTGTCTGCTTTTGGAAAAAAAAATCACATTTAAACAACAGCACAGGTTGTCCACACTGTATTCAATCAATATTTATCATAGGGCCTGGGTCTTTTCATCAACAAAGTTGATTTTACTGGACTTTCTTTTGGTTTGATTACACTTAACCAAAAAATGAAAATTAATATCAGTCAATATTTTGTGTTTCTGCCCCACTGAATTTATATTGGACCATATCCAGGGTTTGAGTAGTTTAACCAGTGTGAATGATTAGACTCTGTCCTCAAATAACCCTGAAGATATCACAGATTTCCTCTGCTTGTGGTTGTGGAGACATTTTTTTTTCTAATTGCACCACAGTCTTCACCTTCTGTACCAAACAACCAAATTGTTACAGAACCAACCAGTACATGATACTAACTTTAATTTAATAAGTTGCTATGTGAAAATATGCATCCTCACATCATGTTGGATCATTACCATGATTACAATATTTTGCAAATTTTAGAGTGCTTACTCTGGTTACTGGTCAGCTGACTGATTTCCTCACTGGTTTGCAGAGGTCTTTGCACTTCCTGTACATTTGTTCCCTTTTTCTATCATCTACATTAGGTTCTTCATGATTTACAATTTCCTTTTTATTGTTAGTCATTATTACATTGTGTGAAACATATAGCCTTATTATGCTGTCTTACCCATGGCAACTTACACTGTAAAAACCTTCACAAATAATTACTGTACATGGGTGAGAATTATAATGTAGAAATCCTTTCCAGCACCTTGTGCTGTTTAGACTGAATGTGATGCGGTGTGTGGTTGTTACTAAGTATTCCCAACCCTGTCCACCCTTATCTGACTTTTGTTTGTTCACAAATACTTGGCTTTGCTTATTACAGCTGAGCATTGTTGATTCCAGAACTGCTTGAAGTTGACAAGGCCAAGCATCGTGTCAGGGCAGCAGACTCTAACTAATCAACTATTGGTGCCACTGTTCCTGCACCATGCAGCTCCAAGGTTCCAGGATGGAATATGTCTAAGTAATGTTACATTATAGACATAGAACACATAACATATTTTGACTCTTGTTTAAAATCAAGGGTCTAAGTGGCCTTTACATATCAGAAAAGATGTAAACACTATGAAACCCAAGTGAAATTTATGTTAAAATGATCATACGCTCATAAGCATATAGGTTGTACATTAAATTATCTCTTGCTGTTTCAGGGCAGGTCAAGGAGCATCAATTACTTTGTACTTTCGCAACTGTGCTTGCATCTGTGTTCGTTCAACAGGTGTGGCTTTAAACAGTAAACCTGAAATATTAGTTGATAATACCGAACTGACTGGTTAATGGAGATCTGCTGTGACTGACGCTGTATGTTTCCAGAGATGAACACTCTCCCACCAGCATGGTTAAGCCCTGCAAGACTCTGCAATGCATTTTCTGACACACCCAAGCCGCTCTGATAGACACAAACAAACCTCTCCTCTTCTTTCCCAACCAGCTTCCTTTCCTATCCCCTCCTCTCCCCTCCAGATAGAGAAACAAGTAGGCCCAAAGTGGGAAGCCTAGTCTATGCTTCAAACACTACAAAGGCAACTGAGAAATTTGATCCTGCCAACTATCTGGGGTTTTGCACTGCACAGGGTTGAGAGGGAGAGCTGCACTTGGAAAACAAGCCTAGCTGACTGTCAATGGTTCCCAGGAATGTTTTTATTCTCTTGTGAGCCTACACATTATTTCTGCCTTATCATTTTGCTTGTTCAGCAACTTTCTTGCAAGTCAGTACTCTGTGTACATCCTTAGAAATTGATGGGGGTTCCCAGATAGACTCCACTTAAAAGTAAACAAAAGCAGTCTATCAAACTAGGGGAATCTACCACTTTGAATCCAGTTAGACTAGCTCTAAAATAGAGTTTTAAAAGCTGAGTCTCTGAGAACAAGCAACTTTACTAAGGAATGGGTGTTTAGTTTTCAAGCACACACTGGATTTTTCCTTTACCTCTGCTGCCTCACTGAGTGAAGAGCGTTCAGTTGAACTACTTCCATTTTTCCCTTGTTTGCTCGTGTGTGCAGCTGGTGTTGTTAATGAAGGGTGGGCTCATTTTCCCTTCTGTTTATGTACATGCGGCTTTGAAAACAACAGAAGTGAGGATTTTTAGTTAAAAGCTGGTGGTATACTTTAGCTATGTTATGGTTTCCTTTTTTTCTCCATCCTTAGATATATTTCAAAATAATTTCCCATTTTTTTCTTTTACCTTGTTCCTTTGGTGGTTGTGGAGGGAAAGAGGCAAGGTTTATTCACTTAGATTTACTAGTTCACACCCTCCCCACCATGTCCTAACTTTAAATGTAATGACTGTAGATACACTTGTAAACACAGTTCTACCAAACCCATGAGGAGATGTGGTAATTACTTAGATTCCTTCCCCTAGTGACGCAATCTCCAGAGTCTTTGTTCAGCTTTACTGCAGGTTTTTGGCACAGGTTGCTGACAACTAACAGCTGCTTTTACTTAATACACCACAATACATGAGTTCACTGGACAAACAGATCAAACCATAGTTGAAATTCAAAAGTGCTACAATGACTTGACAAGCAATAGTGGCACAGGATGTCTCTAAAACTGCACAGATGGTGTTCCATTCAGTACACAAAATCAGTTGCGCTTTCCTTTCTCTATCCCAGGGAAGAAAAACAGTGTTTTCGCACCATATCCCACGGCTTCACAGATTATTATTGATTCCTCTGCATGCACTTTGAGCAATGGAAAGTTTGACAGCTCAAGAAAATGTTGAAGGGTGTACGTTATGGCTGCTTGCCTTCGTTGAGGCTGTAGTTGGTCATTTTTGCTGTTGGCTTCTTAAGACGCCAATATAGAGCATTTTGTCTTTACTTCTTTTACAGCACACAATGTCTAGCCTTTTAACTTTGAGCGTACTTTGTGGAGACAGAAATGGCATCCAAAAGGGCAAATGAAGCATTAACTTGGAGGCAGATTACTTCTGATACTGACCAAACACGCTAGTATTTTTCAAATAAAAGCATAATGGTGTGGTGTGGTATAGTTTATGTTCAGTTTGCATAGACTCTCTGTGTTCATGCTCCTACAGTTGTGTGTGAGTGTGAACTGGTGTAGGGGAGAGTGGTACTATGATTAGCATGAGAAAGCTCTGCTCTCTCTTCCTCTTCACATCTTCTGCTTTATGTCTTTGGTTCTGTTGCAGAACAAGTCACTTCCTTATGGAGACATTGTTTCCCATTACTGTGTTTTCAGTGACAACTATTCCACACAGATGTTCATTGTGATGTTCATTAGTAGAGTTCATCATAGAGATGAAGAAGAAGAAGAGATTTAAACATGGTTTGGTTATTTGTTGTGTTGTTTTGTCTATTTGTTTTTGTGAGGACATAAAGCCTTTAAATGTTAGTATGGATTCAGAATTTTAAACATTTTTAAAAGAGACTTCTTTTGTTCCTCATACAGGTGGATATGATCAGCCCATATGAGACACTGCAATAATGGGTCAAAACAGGGTGACATTTGTGTTATTAAAACTTCCCATGAGAGTTTGCTGTTGCCATATGTTTTTGTTTTTTTAACACTCTCCTACAGCTGAAGTTCTGTATTAGGGTTCATACATTTGCACGTCAAATATTGGGAAACACTGGCAAGACAGGTTTAGAGTGGTAGACCTGTGGCTAAATTGCTTAACTGCTGCCTACCAACTGTGCAGTCTAGTCTTGGCAGAACCGTGGGAGCTGGATGACAATGTAGGGCTCTCTCTTTATTATAGCCCTTTTTTGTCCAAAAGTTTTCCTCTGCTGTAAATCTGTGTGAAAATCTGGCAATGAAGATTAAAAAAAGGAAAAAAAAAGAAAAATTGGAAAAATGACAGTTTCTCTCACTCTTCTTTTTCTCACCCCCTACCCCTGGCTTTCTTTCTACCTCTGTGGGTGGATGGTACACCAAGTGCTTCATGATTACAATGGCCATGAGGAGATACAACTATTGTAGGCATTAAGAGTCCTCAGCCAAGTGTCCTTGCTTTCCCAAGTGGTTTTGCTGGCATTGTTTTGCAGCAGTGCTGCATGGCAACACAATAGTGGATTTTCCACAACGTTTCCTTTGTTGTTGATACATGGCCATCATTTGAAATGCAATATTTACCCCACATATAAATTACTTAAATAGTAGTAATAACTGTGGAGAATGAGCAGAGTGCTGAGGCCAGATGGAGTCCAACTAAATGCTCACATGCAGTAGTTATTTGACTCCCAATCCAATTACACTCTGACTTTGAGAAATATGATTTAGTGCAATTTGACATGTGTGTGTGTGTGTGTGTATATATATATATATATATATATATATATATACACGTGTGTGTATATGTGTATATACACGTATGTGTATGTTTGTTTGCTGATGGTTGAATATTAACAATAATGAGAAACGAAAAACTAAATATTGTCTTGTTAAGAAAGAGTTGTACTAAAGTCCTAAATCCTAGTACTAAATGTCAACATTTTTTACATTCTTTTATGAAAGGAATACAATAATCTTTGCAGTAGTCCATACTGCAGTGAATATTAAGATTGCATGACTGTGACTGAGCTATTATATTCTTATTATAAATGGGATGTATAGGATAATGTATGGACTTATTTTTTACTACAACTTACTTTAGATAAACAATTTATTTGTCATTATTTGTTATATATTATGTCATCATGAAATGTGATTCACTCTAGGCATGGGTATTACAGGGATGTTCAATAATTTGTTTTACAGAAAAAGGTGATACCTTAATGTGAATATAGGTATATATCAGCAATACACAAAACTAAATATTATGTTTTATTTTAAGTTTAACCTGGAATGCATCTTGAAGCTGCTTCTCTGATCTCAATACGCTGTGGCCCCAGCAATAGTGATGGAATTTTCTCTTTTTTGTCTTTGAATAAATCCCTTAGCTCAACAGACTGCAAACCCAGCATTAATTTAACCAGCTTTCCAAGGTTTTTTGGAGTGGAGAATTTCCCTTTGACAAAATAATTAGACGACGTATCATTCAAATTCTGTCACATAGGTTTGACTGGAGTCCTAATACTTAATTCCTCCCGTAAAGACCATGGTGACCACATGGAGGAGAGAGTATGTTTCCATCTCTCTTTGGCTTGGGTATGGCAGTGGGAGGTGTATACAGTATGTGTGTGTTTTGGGGGCACACAAATATTTCACGAGTAATCCCATTGAATATTTGAATAGCATTTTTGCTTGAAATGCCCTTCCCACATTCATCACCACTGATTTTATATTCGTTAAAAAGAAATTGTGTTAATATTGGAGACAGTCTCTGAGATTCTACTACGACTGGTCGACCTAATGATTTGGATCTGAATACAAAGTAGCATCTTTGTTCAGCTTTCATTGCTATTTCTATTTACATGCAGCACTGGCCATGGTTCATTAGGCATTTATTAATTTAAGCTTTTTCCTCATCAACAGTTTTAATGCTTTATAATCCCACCCACTACTTTGGCTAAGATGTCTGTGTTTTCATCACATTTAAACTGATAATGATTTGGCCATAAGTCTTTTTTTTAAATGTATTGGCAGATACTGTGGGAATTGTACAATTGTGTGTCATTAGCTCTCATCAAATTCTGCATCCTTTTATTCGCAGTCAAATTTTTTAAAATACTCTCCGTACACTTGATCTACGTTTACGAATTGTTATCAAAAATCTAATTATTTCTAAATTCTTTGCTCTGTTTACACAAAAAAATAATGTGTGGATAATTATTAGGCATCCTGTAAATTGTTTTTTTTTTTTTATCTTGTTAGCTGACCTATTTGTTCATATTAATTATTAAACAGAAACCTTTATGTTAAAATGATAACACACATGTACAGCACGTTACATTTATCTGAAATCAACTGATATTGTCTCTGTCTGACTCTCAAGTACCATTTTTTTGTTAACCAAATACATTTTCCTTCTGCTGCTTGTGTGCAAGTATTTTTTCAGTGTGTATGTTTCACCAGTACATGCCATGTCATCTCTAAAAGCAATCTCTCTTCTTCACCAGTGGCCAGTTTGCTGTGGTCAGAAGATGTCGGCACAGGAGTACCGGTGTGGAATATGCCGCCAAGTTTATCAAGAAACGGCGCAGCAAATCAAGCCGACGGGGAGTGACAAGGGAAGACATTGAGCGTGAGGTGAACATCCTGAAGGAGATCCAACACCCAAACATCATCACACTGCACGAAGTTTTTGAAAACAAGGCAGAGGTGATCCTGATCCTGGAGCTGTGAGTAGTTTTCTGTTTGTCTTTCTCTGAGAGAAAGACATTGACTGCTTACAACACATTTAATGAAGGTATCAAATGAAAACATTATAAATGAACTTTTGCTGATTTTTATTGACATCATTCTGTACAGCAATTTGTTCAACTTTTGTTGTTTTTAAATGTGCTCTATAAAAAAAATTTGAGTTGAGTTGAGAGAACAATCCTCATTCATACTGCTTGATCCAAAGCAGACATTTTACGGCATAATTGGAAATGCAAAAACTGGGATCAGTTATTATCTGCTTATGGTGTGAGATATTCAGCAATAGATGTTAAATTTGTATTTTTACATACATTGATTTTAACAGTTTGAATGTCTTAAACAAATTGTCCAGCTTTGCATCATCTTATACCAACACTTTTAGAGTGACGCACTTTCTTTTAATATGAAGTTCAGAATGTAAGTTGCCGTTGATTCACAGGAGACAGATGTTTTGACATACAATGGTCCTAACTTCTTTTAAGCATCAACATAGCCCCTTTTAGTTAGTTAGTTAGTTAGTTTAAATCTCACACCCAACCCAGGATAACTCCAGGATAATAGAAGGAATCAGCTACTCTCAACTCATTTTTGACTCTAAAATAACTCATATACTGATGGTTTTCATAGCAAATATTCAGGATAATATTATTCTAAATGTTGACTGCTTTGAAGGGCAAATCTTCCCCATCTGAGCACCAGTTAGACCTGTTAACCAGGTTATATTATATATTTGTTTACATTGCAAGTATCCAGCTGACACAATTATCAAGAACAAATAAGCATAAAAGCTGAATAAAATGCACCTCTATTATTAGGTCGGCTTACGGCCAACAGTAATGAATGTAAAGTTGAGGACTGCAGCTGTCTGACCACATTCCTGACCACTGATCACATACAATAGAAGAAGAAATGACAAGCACCAAACCAATCCATCTCTTCAGTGCAGCATAGATGTGAATGATAAGTTTGTGGCTTACTTTCAGCTCGTCATAGTAAACCAGTAGAGCAGGTCACTTTTAGAGTAATAATATATATTAATACATATTTAACCCCCAATGTTCAACCCAAGTGGAGACCCAGTGGAGAAATAAAGGAAAACACAAAGTTCCTACAAGGTGATGCTTCAGATGATGCATCTGTGTAATTTAATCTAGTCTCTAATATCCATTCACTTCACAGACATGCATTTTAGGTGGGCATGTTGCGATGACGTATTGCTAGAAGATTAGTAGTCTATCCATTTACATGTAATGGACTTTAAAATTTTAATAGCTTTATTAATCAACTCAGAATTATGAACACATGATGTAAAATCTGATTTATGCATTGAGTGCCCGTGTTTCAGTTAAATCAGCACATAGTTAATGACTCTGTTAACGTCAAGCTTTTGTCAAAATTTTTCTGGCTGCTGCTGCTGATAGTCTGAGTGGTGTCCGAGACACTAGCACATATATATAGTGTCAAATGCTTTTTTAATAAATGCTAATCTACCAAGGGAGATGGTCATTTAAATGAGCATATGTATATTGATATAGTGGATGTATTAAAGCTGTAGTGCATAACATTTGTCAATTTTTTTTTTTTTTCTGTTGATGATGTTTTAATTCTGCCTCTGCTCAGTCTTCGTGAGCAGAAATGGGGTGGTTAGGGTTAGGGTGTAACCTTATTTGTAAGTTGCATCCTTTTGCATCTGAAAAGGAGCTCTGTCACCAATATGATCAGACCTGACTGAGGGAGCTTTTGTTTTGATACAGTGACAGTGTAGGCGGCAGGTGGGGACAAGGAGTGTTTATCCTGTCAAACAGTTTTTTGAGCAGTATAATTAACTTCTGATGTTTTCTGTGGACACTTTGTTTTGCTTTTAGTCACACTCCAACCTGTTTGCAGTCGTCTCACTTTACTAGTGCTATTGCTGTTGGCGTCATCTGTCTTGACAGAAAGCAAATGTTGCCGAGTGACACGAGGTCTAATCACCTTGACGCCGAGAAACACAGAGAGTCATGTGGAGTTCATAGGCTTAATCAGCATTGTGTGACAATAGTTTAATGTAGTGGACATGTGTTTATATTTAAAAGTTATGCACTACAGTTTTAAATAAATCTAAAAAATTGTCTCACATTGTGGTATAAATTACAAAACGGCCTTCAACAAATACGGTCAAAGCTGTTGGGTCTTGTAATATTATGGCAGGTAAAACAAACAAAAATATTTCACTTCCTTTTGTCCTCCACATCCTGTCCTTCTGCTGCTGTGCTCTGGATAAATGCAACCATGACACCAACTGCCCTTCGACCTGAAACACTGACCAACCTATGAAAAAAAATGTCATAGAATATGTCTTTTGGCAGAAACCTCTTCTTTCGTCTGTGACTTTGCATTAACACCCTGTGAGCCCGCTGAGGTAGATGATGGAATAAACAGAACAGATATACAGGAGAGAGGGTTGTGTGGGTGGAGGGGGTGGAGGTACCAGCTGTGCAGCTGGTCTGGTGTTTCCTCCCCCGAGGGGCGGAGTAGCATGCGTTTGTGTGCATTTGGATTGACATGGGGGGATTTTTATGCAGCAACATGTAACATTTTTACATTATAAACAAATAAAATAAATTTTACCGCTGGTAATATATTGTGACTGAAAGTATCAAAATAAAAATATTGGTAGGCCATTGCATATACTGCAATATAAATGTGTGTCTGTATTGGTGCATGTCTGAGTGAATGCTCAGAGACTGGATAAGCGGAGCTGTAATTAGAGTTGTCTATATCTTTCTCTCTAGTCCTTTCTGTTACACTTTCCCTCACTGCAGATTTTCACTCACATTATCCTGCTGTGCCCATGACAAATCCTCTGCGCTCCTTCCCTTTCTTTTCCGCCTCATATGTTCTTTTCATTTACCAGTTTTACTAGTCATCCTATGATGGCTAAATTACTGTTGGTTGGTCTTTAGGTCTGATGGGGAAATGGACTTCCGGGGTCATGTTAGTAATGATTAGAAAACACTTTGTTGCTGTTATTAATACTTCAATAGGTGATTTAATGGGAGTACTGTGATTGAATTCTGAAAACATTTTCATAGTTTCAAAATCATTTCATTGATTTACTTAATCAGTAGCTAATTTAACAATCTAATAATTGTTGCTGACATTTGTAAAGCAATAATCCTAATCCTGTTCTTTTTACTAGCATCTTAAATATTCATTTTCATGCTTTACTTTGTTATGCATGGTACTTTGCTGAATTAGTTGGGTTTTGCATTGACAACCAAATGAAATATGACCTTGGACAACATCATTTAATGCAAAGTTTTTTTTCCGTTTGTAGATAAAAGTAAAAGGTGATCATCAATTTTAAATGGCACTAAATGATTCAATAATTTAGTTAGAAAGTAGTCAAAACTTGGTCAAGTAAATATGGTTTCGATGAAGTGCTGATTTTCATTTGATGATTATAAAACTGTTCCTCATCCCCAGTTAAAACCATCACATTTTAATGATTTTTCTGCTGTCTGTTTCATACTTATCTGTGTTTTTTTCATAGTTTCAACCGACATGGGTGAATCATTCCAGACAGCTACTCTATTTTTACAGTGATTAGACAATGTACAATACATCAAAGTTCAGGAATAAAATTGAGTTATATTCTTATTGTTCCTCTCCATGGAAATCTTTAGTAAAAGGTGAAAGATTTATACAGTCTGAAGAAAAAGATTGATCTACTGTTAGTATTTAAAGTGGCCCAAGCCCTTCTTTGTAACACCTTCCTCACTTAGGTTTCAAATTTTAAATACACGTTACGTCACATCAACACAAGAATTCTGACTTGTGTAAAACCTGTGTAAAATGTGTTTTTTTTTTTTAATCTAACAAACACAACTCAAACACTGCTGCACCTTCTTTTCCCCCCATCTTTTTCCAGGGAGCATTTTCATTATTTAAAGCATTTTATTGAGAACAGAGCTGGTAAAAATCTACTTGGGATGTGTAAATTGGTCAGACTTTAATGCACCAGGATGATTAGATTACATCAGCTCAGCTCTGTTAAACAGGGATTTGTGGCTGGCTCTTATCTGAGAGATCTCACAATTTAACCCCCCTTCCCCATTTTTTCCCCCAGCGTGGCTGGCGGTGAGCTGTTTGACTTCCTGGCGGAGAAGGAGTCACTGAGTGAGGAAGAAGCCACTCAGTTCCTCAAGCAGATCCTGGATGGAGTTTTCTACCTGCACTCCAAACAAATTGCACACTTCGACCTCAAGGTCTGCTCTCTTGTGAAACAATACTTGACACTATGAATTTGTATAGCAAATTTATAGTGAGTGTTGTAAACATCTCTTTTATCTTTTAATAGAAAAAACTGTAACAATCGGATTGGCTAATTTATCAAATACCCAAAGTAGTTGGCAGCTATATTCTTGATTAATCCAGTGTTGTTTTTTCATCCAAATTTACCAATTTTTTTTCTGGTTCCAGTTCATAAGATCTACACAAAGCACACAAAACAAAACAAACCAAAAAAGCATCATCCATAGATAGATATAAAGTCTTTTTTTGGTGTGACAGTATAAGCAGCTTAAAACACATATGGGACTTTAACCATTCTTTAACCATTCAACACACAGTATTATTACTATATGCTAAAAGAATATTTAGACCTTTATCATTATTTTTAGAGGTCGCAGTTTAAATTATAATTCACTAGATTTGCAATAATATGTGAATACATTGAAATTATACCTTGAATTTATATTTGTTTTGTTTAACTTATTGCTGTGACTAATCTCCTTTTTGGAATATCTTTATTTTATTATAGAGTGTGAGTACTTTAAACTCCTTAGGGGAACAAAGGTTATATATAAAACAGACATGCAAACTGTCCTCTATACAAGGTATTTGCCTCTTGCATAATATCTATATGTTTGGAACCTTGTTGTTGTTAGTTCCTAACCAAAATCTCAATCAATATCTTTGATCAGTTGTCCACTTATAGCTGGGTATTTGACCTTATCTGGGTGAAACGTTCCAGACAGCTACTCTACTTTCAGAATGATTAGACAATGCACAATACATCAAAGTTCAGGACATTCGACTTGAGTTTCTGTGGAAATAGATAACCTCTGTGACCAGTGAACCGCTTCTGATCAATGACAGGTCTTTTACCAACCACTGCCAGCTTTCATATACACTGTACAGATACTGGTATTCACTGTCTAGTTGTGGCTCATATCAAGACTTCTTTTGTTCACGTAAATGATTTTCTGCATTACTGCACTCTGACATTCAATGCCTTTTTCAGCTCTTTATTGCTGATTTTTTTTTTTCATTGTGTTTGACACCAATGGAACCCACTCTGGCACTTTCAGCTCAAGGCTTTTTCTATAGATTTTTCTGTAGATATTTTATTAGATAGCTTCGACTCTGCAGTTGTAGACTCAAATTAAAGCTTCTTTCGGTACATTTTAAATGTACACTCATAGATTGTTTAACAGTTTGTTAAACAATTTTTAGAAGCAAATCAATTCTACAGAGACTGTACTTTTGCCGGTCACTGAACTTACATTGTTCAAAAGCTCAGCAGTAATGTTTGGAAGGGCAGAATAAGGATGTACTTATGGCTCATTATCATTCATCGTGAATGCATTTTGTAGCTGAATTTGAAGATGGAGAGGATATCTTCAGCTTCATCTTTCAGTAGAGGAAAACTGTTAAATTTGAAAGAGGCTTTGTGTCCTTAGAAACTGCTGTCTGGCTTTCTTTGACAACATTCTTGTCATCATTTCCTTTTTCCTACTTCCTCAAGAGGTTTTGCATGGGATTTCCATGGTTGATGAGCCTCCTTCCTGACAGACAGTTTGTGGTTTTGAGTCTGACTTTGCTCTCTCTCTCTCTCTCTCTCTCTCTCTCTCTCTCTCTCTCTCTCTCTCTCTCTCTCGCTCATACAATTTTTATTACACCTATACATGTTCAATAAAAAAATAATAAGTATTGCACTTGCAAACAAGTACAGTACATGATATACCAACATGACAAATGTTTCTTAATCCAACAAAAAAAAAAGAAGAATGGCACTTTTTTATTGTATTCTATACATAAATCAACATATTGCCTCATGAAATGTTTTGTGTTTTCTATTGAAAACAATTCATTAGTAGCTGATTACTTAAAAGCTCCTTAAAGAAAATGGAAAGACTGTGACCCCAACTAAAACTGCCTCGGTCTGTTTTTAACTACGCACTTTCTTTGTCTTTCCTTCTAGCCGGAGAACATCATGCTGCTGAACCGCTCAGTGCCTCACCCACGCATCAAGATCATTGACTTTGGCCTGGCCCACAAGATTGATTTTGGCAATGATTTTAAGAACATATTTGGAACTCCAGAATTTGTAGGTCAGTAAACAACTTTTGGATGTCTGTGTTTATTATGTCTACATCATTAAAAGCTCATTTGTGTCCTGTACATCTTACTGTCTGTAATTTATTGTAAATGTATTTTCTCTTTCCTTCCTCTCATACATCACACACACAGTCTGTCACTGCACCACCCTGTTTCTCTGGCTTTATCCCAGGGGTTACATTTTATGAAAGCAGGTGCCAACTGTTTCATCGGGACTAAGTGAGAGAGACTTCATAATAAACTGTTGACTATTCGATAGATTGGTAATTTGCCAACACACACATACTTTTTCATCTCTCCTAATCTCTCTCTCTCTGCATGGGGCAGCAGTGCAAGTCCAGGCCAAGACCTGAACCTGTTCCCAGTGCAGCAGGGAGTGAATAATGGGAGACAATAGATTTTAAAAGACAGAGGAATCCCCTGCTTACTCCTTTCCTTCATGGAACTACAGTGACCTTCACATACCAGAAAGGATGTTGTTCTTTTACATTTGCGTATTAAGTTTCTGTTTAACTGTTCGTGCTGCTGAAGAAACAGTGGTGCAAGATGGCAGTGTCCATAAAACAAGACACTTTTCTAACAGGCGTATCATGAGGCTATGGAAAAATCTTTTATTAAGAGTGATAATGCAGCGCATCAAACATGTTTATAGGTTGTATGTTATATTTCTGCCAATAAGCACTCCTAAAAATTACATGTCTAAATCCAATAAAAGCACGATTGATTAAAAAAAATATATATATATCAAGAACAACTAATAATATCATCTTAAGTGATCAATAATAACTAGAATGACAAATTCCATTCATATTAACCATTGGTGGTACCTTTTTCACACAATTCTTGCTTCATATCAACCCAGCTTTATATAGTTAAGAAAGGAATGTACTGTTCTTAATTTAATTTCTCACACATCTGAGGACCCATGACTTGCAGGTGTGATTCAAAAACACAGTGGCTTATAAAACAACACCTCTAAAGAAACAAAACTCAGTGAACCAGACTGTGATAAAATGCTCACACAATGCTTATCAGGAAGGATGAGCAGACTGCAAGAAGAAATTTATAGGAAAAGAAAATGAAATTAAGGTATAATGAGTGTAATGTGGTGTTGACCTGAATATACAGTAATTAATATACCATTTTATGTTTCTGCCTCACAGCTCCAGAGGTAGTCAACTATGAACCTTTGGGCCTAGAGGCGGACATGTGGTGAGTAATAAAATGTTCATCTGCTTGAGACTGACCATTATGTACATGTCCGGTTTGAAAAAATTATTTTTTTTTAAAGGAAAGTCTGCTGTTGAAATACACATACACTGATGCTAACAATGTCTTTCTGTGTCTCCAATCAGGAGTATTGGTGTGATAACCTACATCCTGTAAGTATCTAATATGCCACCAAGGATGATCATATTTAATGTACATTGTTTTATTCAATATCAATCACAAACATGCATCACATGTTTTATTAGCTAAACACCTCAGTGCGTCACCGCCTACTAAATACAATGTCATCTGAATGTTTGTTGACATGTGAGGGGAATAATGACGCTCCTTTGACCTTGAGCAGCCTCACTGTTGAAGCTTACACTGTTGTGACTAATGTATAAAGCTGCAGCACAAACCATGATTCATGTTAAAGCCCTTTTTTTCCTTTTTTCATTTTGTGTCTGATATTCTCACAGCAGTGGTGTGAATGTTGTGTTGTTAATTTTATTTAAAGAGATTTGTTTGGCTGAGCAGGCCAATCTAAATTAAATATCCACTCAATGAGTTTTTGTTGACCTCATTATAAAATCTCTGTCTTGACCTCAGCTTCTGTGCATAAAACAGCTAAAATAATCACTTTGCCTACTGAAAAAGCTTTAATGTCATAAAGAATAATATTGATATTTTACCAATTAAATTATCTGTTGCCAGAGTTGTTTTATATTGCATTTATCATCAGAAAACAATGCAAAAGGTCATGAGATTCATATGAGCTTGGCTTTGGTTATATCATAATTTTATTGAATGATTTAATTATTTCTATTGATTTACACTAATAAATATCTGGAATACACGATGTAGAAGTTGACCTTAAACAGTAGTTCACCTTTAATTACAAAAAAAAATCTAAAAGATCTGCTCTCAATCTCATTAATATAGACACATATGGTTAAATCATGAAGTATCAAAGCTCCAAATGGCATGGTTTGATTTTGTTTGCATTTTCACTTGTGTTTTGAAATTGATGCCTATTTTCTAATATTTAAATAAATATCATGAAATTCATTTTTTAAAAAGACAATGATCTCTTTAAAGAAAGTGTATTTTGACAGGCAATTGCTCTTGTAGTTTCCTGGCTGTAGACTCTTCAGACTCTGTTAAGTCTCTCCCCTGACCCTAATGAAGGACAGTTGACCTCAGAAAAAAAAAGTGCTGTTACTACTTCTTGAGTTTTTAAAAATCACTATATATGGAATGTCTTCACTGCTGAAGTCTTCATTCACCAGATCAGCTAACAAATTTTGTCATATTGTGTACTGTGTATTTGGCTGATGCTGATGTTCTTGATTAAGTTTTCCCCAGTTCTTGTTTAAAACAATTTAAAGAATTTAATCCTCCACAGCTAATCGCTTTCATTGAAGCAATGAATGTTCGTTATCACTACAGCAGTCTGTAGATCCTTAATTTAACGATGAAAGTTGTCGCCTTGGTTGAACGACAGATCACCTGTCGGCCCTTGACATTATTGTCCTCTTTCCCTCCTACAAGACTTTCTGAGCTCCCACACACCTTTATCCTTTAGAGAGACCTACACAGATCCAAACAAATGAACATGGTAACAGGTGCATTTGCCCAGAAACAGAAACTATACTCAGATAAATACATTGTGAGGCAAATTTAACAACATATCTCATTGCTATATGTAAACTAGATGCGAACACTACATAATTAATTTAAGGGGAACGATGTATAGCTGCTGCTAAAATGATGTATACATTACACAATATTATACCTGCACATATACATCTATACTCACACACTGTATGTACAGTAGAAAATAAACCCTTGATCTTTATTCATGTTGACCGCCTACACAGAAGTCACAGCTCTGCCTGGAAAGGTAGAAAATAGCTTGTTCATTTGTTGTTGATCACAGTAGATGTGCACTGACTGTTCATCTCCTGTTGTTAAACAGAACATTGTGAGGGAGAAATCTAACAGGGACTAATTCAATAAACAACTGTGGGTGATTTTTGGGAGCCTCTCCACACCCGTACTGGGAGTAATCTGCTTGAATGATGACCCAGTTGCCACAGAGTGATGAAAACTTAATGAGGCAGCTCCAAGTAGTAGTAAGAGAGATACTAGTGTTTGCACTTGTCAACAAAGTGAGAGACTTGCCAAGTCTGAGTTAATGGAACCTGAAATCATTTGGTTAAATCTGGTGAATAAGCTCATGGTCATGCAACTTTCTGCTCTGCTGGAGCCCTAATTTGGATTTCAGAAATATTTCACCATATTATTTGTACACTCTGCATCTTCAAGTCTCATTTAGGAGGCATTTTAAGAAAATGGTGGATAAAATCAAACCGTTGCAACATATCCCTGATGTAACAGTGCAGCTTTTTCAACATGAAGTAAGGAATTACTTTATAATTGTGAGTAGCTGCTCCATATACAGTTGATAAATTCATGCATTTCCACTCAAATTAAATTTTACCTTCACCATGTCCACATTTATCTGAGCTGGTGTTCTTTTTAGTTCTTTTTAATTTTGACACAGTCAAACAGGTTAGATGGGAAGGTAGCATTGTTGTTCAAACTCAGTAAAGCATAAATTTAAATAAATAAATAAATAAATAAATAAATAAATAAATAATGAAAATGGAAAAAAAAGAAATTCATGCCAGTTTCATTCATGCTTGATTACATTCTTAGTGTTTTATTCTCAAAGTTTTGTTGTTTTCAATTTGCTCAAGTCACTTTGTTTTTTCCTGCTCTCCGTCGGATTCATGGTGTTCATTGGGACTGCTACTAAATTAAATGATTTTCATAGTTAATAATCTGCCAGTTCTGTCAGGCTATTTGTTCAAGTTTGACTATCAATGTACAACACAAAAATATTAATTTAACAAGTATTCAAACACACAAAAGAAAAGTCTTGAAAAGTCAACAGTGCACAATTGGAACAATTTATTGATAATAAAAAAACAGCTGTGATAGACAAATCACATTGTTGTTATTAATGCATTATTATAATATTATTATTGTTAATCTCTCACCCATCTTGTAGTTTGAGTGGTGCCTCTCCTTTCTTGGGTGACAACAAACAGGAGACGCTGGCCAACGTGTCAGCCGTTGACTACACATTTGAAGACGAGTTCTTCAGCAACACCAGCGTCCTGGCCAAAGACTTCATAGCAAAGCTCCTTGTCAAAGATCCAAAGTATGTATAACCCATCTATTTGATCAGTTGTTTCAGTTAACATTTATGTGAGACAATGGTCCTCGGGTGTTTTTTTTTATCAGAGCAATAGTTCAAACCACAAATAATGTTAATAAATAATTCATAATAACTAAACTATATAATAACTGAATTGCTCTACCAACAACTGAATAGCTCCAGCTCTACTTTAAGGCAGTAACTCTCTTGTAATAACCTTTGTTTCTTCCAAATAATGGGACAAGTGTGAGAGGCCAAACACAGATGAACAATGGAAGGTGTGTAAATAATTTCATGAGTTATAGACATTGAAAGGCAGGTAGGTTGCTTTAAAAACCTGTCCAGACCTGGGATTAGCGTCCGTCCTCCAATCACTTTCAGATCACGCTCAGGTCTGAGTCATACACCATATATAAGAATGTTTGCAAATAGTCCCGAATGCTTCATTTATGATAAACAAAATATATTCAGGTACACTTTGAGGAGGCATGTTCCCACATTTGAATGCAGTCTGTGCTCAGGATGCAGTAGAGACTGCCTCATCATCTTACTTTTCCAACTATTTCTTAGCTTATAATCTAGACTTAATATCATCTTTGGCTAAGCTGACCTATGCTGACTTAATATTTTGAAACATCTCAAAATTTGGCAATGTATTTGTTAAATAAATATGTATGGGGCTGTAAACACAACATGATTGTCATATAAATTATGCCCTGTTTACCTGCTATTGTAGTTCTCAGTAGTTGTCTCACCAGTTCTTAGTAGTTGTTTTGTAAAGGAAACCATCAACATTTTAATAGGGAAGTAAGATAGTGTGGTTAAGCAGTCGTCAGCATAGCAGAGAATTATTGGTCCATTACTTTTCCTGTGGGTTTGAATTAAGAACAAAATAACTTCTAAAGTGCTAAACTTTTCATGGAGACATTATCTGACAGCCCTTGAGGCTATATGAATCTTATCTTTTCTCTATAGTCCTACTCTTTTGTTAAATGGCTGAGATATTGTCACTTTAAATTGCACTGTACAATAGGGCTGCAGTTGTCTAATGATTTATTTATTTTTTCTCTTTCATTATCCATGAATGTGTTAGTTAATTTCAGGACTAATTCTCAAGTGTGTTAAATGTCTCTAAATGACTAAAATATGACAATAACAAATTCATACAATTGTGTGATAGTTCCCTTAAAATTAAGTATTTTTATTTATCCTTTAAATTTTCCAAATGAAAATTATTTCTCCTAAACTGTACCCACTGGAACTTTAATGGCTTGGTTTGTCTTATTAAAATTCTATTTAATAAATAATAGGCCAGATTAAGATTCAGTTGGTTGTCAGCTTTTGGAAAATATTTAAGACAATTAGCAATTACTTTCTTTCCCTCTTAAACCTTTACATTTTCTGTCTTCAGAAAGAGAATGACGATTCAGGACAGCTTCCAGCATCCCTGGATCAAGGTTGGAGTCATTTGAAAAGCTGACTAATGGCATTAATTCAATTTCTGTTTAATTTTTTATCTGTGGTTGTCATTGATATTAAAATATCTTAGATTGGTAAATTAAAGATTTTAAACTAAGAGTCAAAAAAATGTATGTTCTACCAAATTAATAGTTTATTTATTAATTTTAATGTCTTTTGTGTTTGTGAAATCAGCCAAAAGACACTCAACAAGCATTGAGCAGAAAGGAGTCGGCTGTCAACATGGAAAAGTTCAAGAAGTTTGCAGCTCGAAGAAAATGGAAAGTAAGTGTATTTTAGATTTGTCATACTGCCATCATTATAGCTGTCTTTATGGCTGTTTCCTTGTCTGTTCTGGTTCATCACCACTGACCCATTGCTGCTCCCTTCCTACAAGAAATGCTGGGATTATTTTTTTTTCTGAGATGGTTTGGTGATGCTGTCACGCCATGTCTCTTGCTGCCATTAATATTCTGGCTCACTGGCAGCTTCTGGCTTTATTTGACATTTATTACAATATTTCCACAAGTGAAACACAGCCACATGTCATAATGTGGCTATAAATAATGTTTGCTAAGGTGAGGCTGTCAGGTTCATGAATTATCTTAACATACTAATAAAAACAGGTGTGATTGTTTCTGCTATTAAAAATCTAAAAGAATAAAATCCACTTGAGACCAAAACTAGACAGTTTCGTGCAGATGATAAGAATGTGCTGTTAACCACAGCTCTAAAATTATTTGCAAAACACACATAATGAATGCATCCTCTGATGACTGCAAAATTATACATACTGTGATAAAAATCAATGCATTTACTGCCTCTCTTGTCAAACGTCAGCTACAGCCTTCAAATTTTGCCATTGGCTTTGTCAGTCTGTGCTTTTGTCATTCTTTCATCACCTTCTGTATAATCAGCTTGAGGCTTGTTGTCCCGGACTCCTCCCCCCTTTTATAGATGCTGGGGCTGTAGCTTTGTTGCCTTTCTCTCTCACACTCCCTGCACTGCTCCCCCCCTCCCTCTTTCTTTCCCTCCCATAGCTTTCTGCCCACTTCTTGACATTTTCCAAAATCAGAAATTAGGCAAAGTTAGGGGGTTTACTTACTTTACTTTAAGATTAGTTTTATGTCTGTCCAACCAATAGCAGGAGGCTTGTTTTATTCCAGAAGTAATCAGACTTGTGAGCAAATGCAATAGGAATTGTGGTTGGAATATAGACCTTACCATAGCAGAAACAAGTAAGTAGACTTATGCCAATTTTTTTTGGTGTGACTTCCGGTTTAACATTTATCGTCAGTAGTGAGATACCTTTACGCAGCAAGCAGGACAAAAAATGTGAAAGTTAATATGGCTCCTTGAAAAACCTGTATTCGGGGCTTGCTACAGTTACAGTTGGTTTAAGTGAAAGGCTTAAATGGAACTGGAGTGTTTTAATCATCGACCACAAACGAGGGTAATGTGGATGCAGAGCACTGTATGATTGTTTTTCTCCTCCAAGGAATAAGGAAATGCACTGTGGCTGAAAGCCTTAAATTTCTAGAAGCCACCAAGGCGTTGCTATGTCTATTTGTTTCACTTTGTTGCCAATAAACTGGTGAAGATCATGAGGTACCATGGAAGTGGCTGGGCTATTAAATGCTGGTAGCAGCCACAGGTAAAAGAGCTACTATTAGGTGTTGTTAGTGCTCTTGAGTTGGTAACAGTTGATATACATGCAGTTGTGTAATTAAACCAGGTTATATTGCCTTCATTGGGAAGTGATGCAAAACTTTAGGGAGACAGACCACTAGTTACGTCCGCATTCAAAAGTAAACTCTATATTTAACACCATGATTGTATGGAGAATTTGTGGATTGGCTGCCTTTAGTAACTTACCATATTTTGTATTTCTACGGTTTTACAGGTTTTTGAGTTCACACCCTTTAGGAATGAAGCCATCTAACAGTGTGAAGGATGATGGGTTATTAAAAAATAATTGTTTTAGGTCAGGCAACTGAAGTAAAATTTAAGTAGCGCAGAAAATTCCTTTATGTTTATACTGCCAGCATTTTAATTACCATGTTAACACAACTAATAATAAACTCCTTTTAGCTCTTGATCCTCAATCAATCATTTCCTCTTTTTTTTCAGCAATCCGTCCGGCTCATCTCCTTATGCAACCGTCTGTCCCGGTCTTTCTTGTCCAGAAGCAACATAAGTGTGGCACGAAGTGATGACACGCTGGTAAGAAGTCAAAGAACTCCTTTTCTCATTAGACTGGTGTGACTTACAAAACAACAAGGCTTTAATTGTGACCTGAGAAAGAACGTCTAGCATAAGGATGCTTGACATGTCCTCTCCACAGTCCTACACTGTCTTTAATATGAGCTTAATAAAAGTAACTGAGTAGAGACGAGCAGAATAATGAGTTTCAGTTGGTTTTTGGTGAAGTGCATTAACTCAATAGAGGCATGAGCTCTCAGTTACAGCTCTGAAATTTTCAGCTTGACAATCTTCCTGAGAATCTTGAGCTTCTACATGTAATTGATCTGTTCCTCTTCCTTCCAAGTGCCATAGGCCAGATGTTTGGAAGAAATGTTGGAAGTTCAGTGTGTGTGTGTGAGCTGGCAGGAATGTGCTTCCAGAGAAGCAATGTCTTCATCTGAGACAGTTTGTTATTTGTGTGCATAAAAGTTGATAGTGATAAGCCTCAGTCACATAAATACTGCAGCATCTGTTAGAGGCTTAATCATTTACAAGGCATTAACAGCAAGCCAAGGGCGGACCTCCTTTCTTAATGGATTACTTAGCAACCTCACTGTGCCACAGGTAAACTGCAAGGTACAAATTGACATTTCAAAGATGCTGTGCCCCCTGTAGTACAAAAACAGAACTGCAGCTGTAGTTTATGTTTATAAGTTCAATCTTTACTATCAATCATTGTTTTATTGGCTGAGCAGTTTCAATCTTTACTTAAAGTTTTGTCTTGGAGGTGAGTTTTGGTGTAATTTCCCTCTTTGTACATTTTCATATAAGAGGCGTCTCTGTGGAAAGAAACACCAATATCGAAGTGCATGTAAAGTCATGGAAAAATATCTTTTCTGATGCCAAACACACACGCACATGTCTGCGTGGCATTTGTAATGAAGACACTCATAGACATAATGCATTCCATAGCCCCTTACCCTAACCTTAACCATCACAACACAACTAGCCTAACCCAAACCCAAATCTAACCCTAAAGACCAGTCTTAACCCTCGAAACGCCCTTTTATAGGGTGACAGAATGTGAGGACCAGCCAAAATGTCCACACTTTCCCAAAATTTCCTCATTCCCCATGGTTTATATGTTTTTTGAGCCTCACAAATACCCATACAAGAATATACTCCCACACACACACTTTCTTTAGTGGGGACTAAAGCACTTAAACATCACTGTTCTTCAGTGTTTGTACAGAACATGTTAATTCCCTGTTATCAAATATGTTATAATTTCACTCAGTCAGCGATACTTTTCACTTCTTTTTATGTTGACATTCACCACCTGTCTTTTATTAGAAACCTTCTCTGAAAATTATATGCATCCCTCCCATCCTGTGATGAATTTGCATTTTCAAAAGATAATCTCAAACCACCATGGTGACAGTGAGTCTACAGCAGTCATGAGTTTGCTGCTCATCTGTATTTGTGTTGTGTTTTCAGCTCTCTGCCCTGATTTAGTCATGGCTCCCCAAGCAGGGAGGTTATGTCAAGGAATGTATCCGGAAAACACGCTTGGCTAAACAAATGCCACATCAGCGTCGCCTCCTCTCCCTGCCTTTCTCCTTCTCATCTCTTTGTGCAGCAGAGCATCACATTTAATTTCTTTCTGGTTTAAGGTGATCAGGTCAAATGTCACCAGCAAAGAAAAAATTGTGACTTGATACTACATGTTGAAACTACATTGCAGATTAAAATGAAAGTTCAGCTATTTTTCTGTTTGCTTGTATGTGCTTTTATGCCTGAAGAAGAGATTAAAGCAAAACTTACGGTGCCATGTGATAGAAAAAATTTCACATTATCAACACACAGGACAGTGACAAGTAACTATTGTTTCCACCATTTTAGGATGAAGAAGATTCATTTGTGATGAAAGCCATCATCCACGCCATTAATGATGACAATGTGCCTGGTCTGCAGCATCTGCTTGGCTCTTTGAATAGTTATGACGTCAACCAGCCCAACAAGGTGACTAACTCAGATACAGTATCTCTGTGGGGTTTTATATTAGAGATATATAAACCGTTTTTACAGCAGCCATTGTTTCATGTATTAATAGAAACAGTTCGACACAACTAATACAGTTACATGAAATGCGAAATAGAACTGAACCTTTATTCATATTATCGTCCTGTGTGTTTACCTGTGGAAATGGCTGCAGTAAAAAAAATCTATACTGCTATATTCTTTAAACCTTCTTTTTACCTTTGCTGCAAGGCTGATTGACTGTCTGTTATCAGAATTAACTGCTAACGTAATTTTATGGAAGGGTGTGGTGTGATCCAAGCTAGAAGCCCTTGTGTTTCATAGTGGATCTGGTTAAAGGGGGGATAAAGTATTCTTTTTAATTTAATTTAATTTATTTTTTCTTATTCTTCATCATGTGATAGGGGAAGTGTGTGTCCTTTCTGAATACTGTTTAATTTTACACGCATCTTTAAATAGTTTTTATTAAATTGCTCGATAATACTTGAAAATGTGTTGATTTATATGTGATACATTTCTTACATACATATTATTAATCAGATTCAATTAAATTGGTGGATAACAGGATACACATCACCTGTTTTTAAAGTGTGCTAATTATAATGTAGATTCAGATAGTAATCTAGATTCTAGAATTTAGGGGGTTGCTCTGCTGTGTGTGTGTTGCAGCATGGGACGCCACCACTCCTGATTGCAGCTGGCTGTGGAAACATTCAGATCATTGAGGTGTTGATGAGAAAAGGTGCAGATATCCAGGCCCATGACAAGGTAAAGACTTGGCTGTTTGCTTTAATCAGTGTGACTCTGACAACTGCCTGTTTACCTCAATAGATGGCATTAAAAGGGTTAAAGCTGCAGTAATGAAGGCTGAATGACGTGATTATGAAAGAAACCATCAAATAGATACAGCTATGAACTCATTGCACTGAGCTGTGTTGCTCAAAGTACATACAGAGAACACCATGTTTTACAGTAATAAATTACATACTTTTACTACTTTTCAAAGAGGTTCAGTTTTTAACCTCACTCTCCGAATTTTAGTAACCATGACAAGCACAGCTTGGTCATTTATTCCACGTTCACATAATGTGTCGTACAGTATGTTCGGAATACATGTCCATATCTTCTGGCTGCAGACACGGTTCCTGTAAGCTTGATGTTATATACTAAAGGCCAAGGGTAAATCCTGCAATTTCTCTCTCTCTGGTTCCTTCAGTGTGGAGCCAATGCTATCTACTATGCAGCGAGACACGGCCATGTCGAAACCCTGAAATTCCTGCATGAAAAGAAGTGCCCACTGGATGTTCAAGATAAGGTGAAACGACTGTCTTCTCCCTACCTGTTTTACACTCGCACATAAACACACATACAAAAACAGACATTCTTGCAAGGACTCAACATACTGTTATCTATCAGCAATTGTTCATGTACTCCTGCACAATTAAGGCTCTTGAGAGCCATTACTTGGATTCTCCAAATTCCCCAGAACACACAAACACTCATAAATGCACATTCACAAATTGACACTCGCAGACAGCATGCACCTGGGGAGAAAAGCAGTTACTCTGGCACTTTATCAGTGTATTTGCTGTTGCTATAGAAACAGTTCTTGCTGAGAAAGCTGGGTTGTGTGAATGTGTGGGTGTTTGCTTTTGATGCTGGTTTGATGCTGCCCTTGATCATAGAGCTTGCTTGGAGAGGCCACATCCCAAAAGCATTTTTGAAATCTCTTCAATCATTTTGCCTGATAGTGGTCTCTTTTCTGTCTGAGACAGGGAAGACTTCACGTCCACCAAAGCTAATGTGCAGTCAAGCCACTTACCTGATTATTATCTGGTTCCTGTCCAAAGATTATTAATGTTTTATCACTTTATTACACTATAACCCTAAGTCAATGGTACAAATGTGTATCCAGTAATTGCCATTACAAAAACACCTTTTTTGAACCTTTTCTCTTTCTGCTGTGTTTTACATAACCCCCTCTGATTAAATAGTTTTTTAAAGCGTATTTTCTCCAGTATAAATCCCCAAGATATTAATTTAGTCCACTTTAGTTCACTTTCCCATCAACAAGTGAACACCATGTCTTGGATGTTGTTTCATTTGACCTTCTTCCCTGTTTACAAGCTCCTGCTCTGACTGGCAGCCACAATATTAGAGCCGTTCGATCAATGTGGAAGTGTTTGGGAAGTTGCTGACTCAGAGTTAAAAGAGTCAACATAGCAGAAAGCATTTGATAGCTGTTATTTTTATACCACTAAGTGCTAAAGTGCTGTCTTGTACTTCATATGCAGTGATTTATGTGCATAAAAGCATTTTGTGGTTTATTTTGAAATGTAGTTAACAAAAGGTTTTTAAAATGCTAAGCAAGTTACATCATTATTTTCTTCTCTGTGTATGTGTTTTTCCACAGTCTGGAGAGACAGCTCTTCATGTGGCAGCTCGCTATGGCAATGTGGATGTGGTGAACTACCTGTGCAGCATCAGAGCCAACCCAGACCTGGCTGACAGGGTACATAAACAATTGACAAACAATCTAGTGAACATTAAAGGTACCCTTCTCCCACCAAAGCAGTTTGCAGGTTTTATTCTTTCTTGGTCTACATTTTCACCTCCAGGAGCAGGAGACCCCGCTGCATTGCGCTGCCTGGCACGGATACTCGGCAGTAGCACGGGCACTGTGCCAGGCAGGCTGCCATGTGGATGTGAAGAACCGTGAGGGTGAGAGTCCGCTGCTGACTGCGTCTGCTCGAGGTTTTGTGGACATTGTGGAGTGTCTGGTGGAGCACAGGGCAGACCTGGAAGCGACTGACAAGGTAGTACGTTCTTTTAGTTTTGCTGGTTTAACAAAGCATACATATGTCTCACTTTTCTGACTTCTGACATTTTAGCACAACACGCAGTGTACAGTGACCATGCTGGCTTTGTTGTTGATGCTGTATAAGACAGAAAAAGAGTTCAAATACCAGATTCTTCTGGGTATTCTCAGTGCTTCTCGGCCTGCCTCAGGGTTTCCTCCCATATTGTTGTTCTCAGATCTTAAAAATGAAAAATATTTTAATTAGTCCTCAGGGGATGAGCTAGTCACCAGCAACAAAACAAATGAGAAACAACAAGTTTAAGTAATCAGAATGAACCACTGAAAGAAAATACATGTTATATTAACAGTGATACCCAGCCAAGCTGAAAGTTAAAAAAGACATAAACTTCATCTGAAGAAATTGGACTTACTAAAACAGAAAAGTTATGCACAACAGGACAAATAAAGAAGAAAATGAATTTAAAAAGAAATCTTAAGATGTGATCTATATCTATGGGACATGGCCTGATGACACATCTGTGTCTTGTATCATCAAGTGTTGAATCTGCTGCGTTAGATAAGAGGAGAGATTTACAGTGTGTGTGGTTTTTCCAGGACGGCCACACTGCCCTCCACCTGGCCGTTCGAAGGTGCCAGGTAGATGTGGTCCGTTGTCTTCTCAGACACCATTGCCACTTGGATCAGCAGGATCGCCATGGAAACACACCACTGCATATTGCCTGTAAGGATGGAAACCTGCCCATTGTCATGGCAATCTGCAACGGCAAGGCCGGTCTTGACCTCGCCAACAAGGTGACAACAACCACTACACCTATGTTTCTTTAGAGTGACAGCATAGATCCACAACACTAGACTGGTACCAGATTAAAGTTTCCTTACTGGTTAATGAGAATAATTGTGATTTAAGAATCACTAGAAAGTTTTCTTTTTACACCTTTTATAGTCTGTTAGATTTATTTCTAAACAGATATAATTTCCATTTCCAAATTTGTTAACAACAAAACATTTTAGAATTTTATGCCACTTCATTCATATGTTCCTGGCCGCAGATATTGATGCTTATCTTGTATGACCCAAACACACTTGAACACTGGCAGCTTATTTTGTACTTGTACCTTTTTGCTATTCATCACCCGTCGTTGACCGAAACTTTTTCTCTTTTCACCTAGTATGGCAGAACTCCCCTCCACCTGGCTGCTAACAATGGGAGTCTTGAGGTGGTTCGCCATCTCTGCCTGGCCGGTGCCAACATTGACGCTGTCACAAACGTTAGTCCCTACACAGTTTTCTTCTTCACACTGTTTCCTTTCTTAACCTACACATGCTGTGTTATGTAATTTAGCTTTCATCAGGCACTGCAGATGAATGTGAATGTCTTTTTTTTTTTTTTTGACTACTTCAGTAAAATCCAACATGGCCTAATCATTTTGATTTATTATACTATCAAATCTTTTTTGTTGATAAAATAGCTCATTTGCATGGTTAGTTGATTGTTTTTGTCTCAGGCTGTTGAAATCCCAGCTCCCTTCTCTCACACATACATACCTTGATCACTCTTTGCATCATTCTCTCATATTCTGACTAATATGTTCAAAATCATATCAAAAACTCACTGGAGGTTTAAATGAGCAAATACTAAATGATATCCCAACACATGAAAGGCAAAATACAATATTTTTAGTTTGAAAAAATAGTTTGGAAAAATATTGTAGTGACTTATTATTATAGAGACAAAGTCTTGGGAGTTTTCTCTGGGTTCTCTCTTTCCTCCCACACTTCAAAAGCATGCAGAGGTTAATGGGACACTCCAAAGTGACCACAGGTGTGAATTTTAGTATGAATGGTTGTCCCTCTCTGTGTGTTGGCCCTGCGATGAACTCGTGACCAGTCCTCAGTGTACTTTGCCTTTTGCATTGTGTCAGCTGGTAGTGACTCCAGCAGCCCCACAACCCTCATGTGGAGGATTACGTGATAAACAATGAATGGATAAATGAACGGATGAAGTCTTGGGACAGCTGATTGACTTTATTAAAGTTTGTGATTTATTGAAGAATTTCCATTTAGAAAGTGTGTGGTTTCAGTCCAGGCTAAGGCCAAGACTATTAACCAGCAACTAAAATATTTGTGAAGTTACATTTGCAGCATGTTCAAGTTAATGAATTAATTACAGAACAAACTGAGAATATGTATTTGTTTTGTTTGTTTAATTTATTATGAAACTCATTTCATTACAAAGTACCATACAATGTTAGCATGGTTTCAATTCACTGAATGGTACCACTTTATGACAACCAACCAAAAAATGCATAATTACTGTTCAGATGTCTGAAAGAAAACTCTGACATTTCATGACTTCAGTCAGTTGTTTCTGCAGGAGGTGATATGTTTAAAGGGCTCCTGCAGCCACAGGCTGACAACTTTTGTCAAAGGGCACAGAATCCAATAGAGATCAGCCTCGGTATGAGGAGTCAGAGACCAGATTGAGTCATTTTATCTCGATGTGAGTGTTTGACCTCAAAGATTAGCTGTATACAATAATCTTTACATGCTGCACTCATAGCTGTTTTGTAGCTGCACCTTGTTCCCACTCTTAATGTAACTGAAAATGTATGTCTGTTCAAAACTTCAGCTCTGCAAGCTGCTATTTCTCTAGGCTTAGTTCTGTGTTGTCCGTTTCCAAAGATTTGGGTGCCCTGTGATAATGTGCTAATGGAGGAGGAAACAATAAACATTACCAAACACAAGAAACACGTGTTGAAGCTTTTGGAATGACCCACCCATTCCGCTCACACTTAACATCTCTAAAATTCATAAAAGAGTTCAATAATGATGCAGTGCATGACGCCCTGAAAACATCTCAGAATGTAGCTGTGATTTATTGAAGAATTTCCCCTTCGAAAGTGTTTGGTTTCAATGATATGTTCATTATTCATTATTTTTTTAGTAGACTTGACTGTTAGACAAGTGAGTAAATAAAGACAAGTGAGTGTTCCTAAATCATGAGTCTTTACTGGTTTCTATATGCGTTTGTAAGCTGTTATATTTAACAGATGTGTCATTAACATCCTTTGCATAACAGCTAAAATGGATCCTTCAGTAGTGTTAATTTTGTTCATTCCATATGTGTCATAATGTTTTTTTTTCTTATCTCAGTTTTCTGTGAAGTTAAAGGTGTCAGCAGTTTTGTCTTTTTTTATCTAAAGCATTTCACTGATTCCAATTCCAAATGTTGCATATTTGGAAAATGCACCTCCCCATTGTCCCCTTTGTGTCACAAGGTACATAGTGACGCATAGTAGTTCATAAAATATTCTTCAGGATTATGTGTAAAACCTATTGAGCCAAAATTCCTATATTTAGGGTTATTGCATCTTGGCTTCTTACTGTCATGCTTGACAAAATATGGTCAAGGTATTTTATTTCACTTCTTATCTGGTGTGTAAATATGAATTTCATCTGCCATAATTTGGGCTTTATTCAGAATTTTGGAGGTGTTTCACTAAAATTATATACTATATTATAAAAGTATTTTAATGGACTCTGCTGCCAGATCCTGCACAGAGGTCGTTCTCTTTCTCTCTGCTTCTTTGCTTCTCTGCCTCTCTGCGTTCTCTGGCTGTTAATATTGTATGACATCTTATGTGCTACTGTGTGCATGTTTAATCTGGAAATCGCATACTGAGATGTATAATTCATTGTCCAGTGACCTGCAGTTGGTAGATTTGTAGCAGTTAGATGAGAATAAAAAACCTCAAGGTTAAATTTCTGTGATCTATTCAGTTCTGTTGTAACCTCTTATTGGATGGTGTAAGGAAGAATAAATGCTTGGTTTGGGGGAGTCTAGTATTTGCCACTAATTCACAGCGCTGGGATATTCCACTCTCTTTAGTTTTTTTTGTTGCTTACCCCTGTGTGCACATTATCAACTAACACACACTTATAAAAAAAAAAATTTGCACAACCATTTTCAGGCATTTTCTGGAAACAAGGTCGTCTTATGTTCATGTTCAGTTTAGCGTCCAACAGAACACCAGCCGGTCCCGTGTTGCTGGACTTTTGTGACACTTTGTTGTGGTCTTTTTTTTTTTTGATTCAAGCTGCACTCCATTTGCATTCACATTTTGCGGATCCAAACAACTTAAAGGTCAATTTCAGTTCTAGTGCTTTTATAGTATTATGTGACCTTATCAGAGAGAGATTTTACAAAAGGATAAGAGCACATCAGAGCTAGAAAATTATAGATTTGAATATAACAATCAGTTGTTCTTCATCATCACAAACTGAGCTCAGTATCCTCTGCTTCACTGGTCTGTAAAGATGGGAAGTGATGTGTGGGTGTTTCAGGCTGTTGATGCTGTTTTTTTTTTTTTCCCTGTGGTGCAGCAGCCAGAGCCGGACAGTGACAGATGGCTGAGTTAGTGAAAGAGACGTGAAAGTTGTCAGGACTGTGGTGCTTCTGTGTCAGTGTGTTGAAGACAAAGTAGCAAATAAGTCCACTTAGATAAGGAGATCAATTGAGAGGAGGCACTGGAAGACTCAGTAGCTTCAGCTTTTCTTTTGGAATCAGCTTTCAAACTCAAGACTTTTAATATAAAGTTACATGTTATACAGGGTGTTCAAGGCTGATGATAAAGTATTTCTTAAACGTGCTGTATTTCTTGTTTCTTTAACATTAACAAACATTTTTGAAGGATTTTGCTGTTGGCTGCACAAAATCTGAGGGAATTAGTATTTGATATGTAGATTTATCATTCACACAATGAATACTTACAATATCCCTCTTATTCTTTTTCCCCCTGTAGGATGGAAAGACAGCAGAGGATCTGGCTTCAACTGATCATCATGAACACATTGTTTCATTGTTGGGAAGGCTTAAAAAGGTAAACACTAACACACACCACAAACTGCATTCATCAGTAATGTGGTAGTTTAAAGAAAATAATTAAACTTTGTGTTATGCAAAACCAGGTTTCACAAACACCCATCGCACATGGTTTATTTCAGTGCGGTGAGCCGTGGAGAGAGACAGGGATGTGTGAGATTATGACGCTGCCATTTTTAGACTTTGTGGCAACACTGTTATCATACACATAACGGTGATAAAATGCTCCTGTATCTAAATTTTTTATCTGATCGTGATGGGAAGATATAAATCTGTGTTTTTGAGCTGCAGCTGTTGAAAATAATCAAGTAACTAAAAGCTTAATAATCTGTAATTAAGAATTAAAAATGATAATAACTAATTTTATTTTATGTATTATTATTTTTTATTATTATTTAATAGGACAGAATTATATCAAAAGAGTGAGGGGGAGACAGAGAGAATGAGAGAGACCACAAAGGGCTGATGCTGGAACCAAACCCTTTTGAGTACTTTTAATCTTGTTGTTGGATCTCTCTGCATCAATGTTTGGTCTTCTGCATGCTCAGATCATGTCAGACTTGAGATCAGGTGACTAAGCAGGCTTGTCAAAGTTATTTAGGTGATGTTTCACTTGTCAACGATACTCTCACCTCCTACCAAAGGTTTAAAGTATTCCCCTTCTTTGCTTCAAAAAAGTGTTTTAATCATTGCAGTCAAATGAATCCAAGGGCACCATGTGTCCATAAATCCATTTGCACATTCTCTTGTTTCCATCGTTTTCCAGCTGTAGTTCTCAGCCCGATGTTTAACAGATGAGATGCTGAAGAACCAGAGTCAATTGACCAAATACTAAAACCAGAATGAACGTTGTGGATTGAGTGAACTTGAGTCTTTCAGTGTCTTGCTTAAAGGCTGTTTAATATGAATGGAAACATACTGCTGTGATCAAAGTTGAGACTCTCCACTTATGACTCTCTACGTATTCTTATGTCCAGAAGTATAAATCAGTTCTGTCCAGTGTTCCCACTCTGACTCATATCGCATCCACCAAAGTGCACAGAGATCTTTTTTTAAAACCTAAAGTTAAAAGTTAGCAACATTTTTTTTCTTCACTGGTTTTTCCAGAAAACCCGCTGAGATTCTGTGCAGAGCGTGAAAACACGAAAGCAGCAACTGTGAAAACAGTCATCCTCTGCATATGCTGAGCTAATTTAAGACACTTTTCACACACTGGTGCCAGATTTGATGGAAAGACTGACTTCCCAAGGAACCCAGAGAAAATAATGGTGCTTGAAACAGAGCACATTTATTTAAAAATATAATAATAACAAAATGAAAAGTGTTGATTCTCGCTCAGATGTGCATCCATCGAATTGAAATCAAAAACTTTATTTACTGAATGTGTCAACATAATCCAGGTGGGAGCATTAAGTGTTTTAACATCCCACACATCCACTTACAGCAGTTGACATCACTTCTGTTGTATGACTCATCTACTTGATGGTTTTAACAAACTTTTTGTTTCATGTTAACTAATGTTATCTGTTGAATTGACAGAATTAGAGCAGGGTTTTGTTACAGAGTAAAACTAATAAATTATTAAAAGGATCCTTTCGATTAACTTGTGGAGAGCTGAGCCTAAAAATTAGAGACATTTTATTGTCAAAACATAACATTTGAATTTTAAAATCTACATCCTTTTACATTAAAAAAAAAACAAACAAAAAACAAAACAGTTATTCTCATTCATGATAGTGAATCTTAATAAAAATCTGGATCATGGATCATTTAATCTAAAACAAAAGTATGATTCAGCAAAAAAATAAAAATAAATAAACTTTTAAAATTCATATAACTTTATAGATTTAGCTGTGCTTGTGGCTCTAAAGATTAAAATGGTCAACCACTTAAGTCCAAATTGAAATATAGCATGGTTATGGATATACATGGTGATATACTATACATTTAGTGCAGGAATCCGTGGTGTTTTCACTCATTAGGATGAATCATAAACTCTTTCATCCTCTCACTTTTCCTCAAGTGCCACTTCATATTATGGGCTTTAACTGGTGGTCATCACCTGACTTTACATCAAGTGCCATGATTTTCAGCATAAGCAGTCATTACTGATGCTGCGATCTTTTCCTTGAGGGGATGAGTATGTATAAACCAATAGCATCTCTCTCTCTCTCTCTCTCTCTCTCTCTCTCTCTCTCTCTCTCTCTCTCTCTCTCTCTCTCTCTCTCTCTCTCTCTCTGTCTCCCTCTCTCTCTCTCTCTGAACTGCACTGTGATTGGTCATTGTCACCTGTCACAGGCGAAACTCTTGCAAAGCTGTAAACAGCCAAGAGGACGTGCAAAAGTCTAGTTCTCCCACAAAATCAATTGATAAACAGTACATGGTGCTGAAAAACTATTATGAAATTGTTATTCAATAATGACAAGAAGAAAATGCTTATGTGAGTTTGCGAGCAGCTCAGTCTAACTACATTCTGACTGTCCTACTCATCATAAATTCAAGAATCACAATTCTTCCTGTCTTCCTGTGTGATTATATTGTCCCAGGATAACCACAAACTGAGCTACATCCAGCAGCTGCGACCCACTCAGACTGTTCAGCCAAGGATCAAGCTTAAGCTTTTTGGACACTCCGGAGCTGGAAAGAGCACACTGCTGGAGTCTCTGAAATGTGGCATCCTGCGTAGCTTCTTCAGAAGGCGGAGAACTCGCATGACCAACAACCGTCACCCCAACTCCCCCATCAGCTCCAAACCTGCAGGTCAGTCACACAAGAATTTGAGGAAACAGAGATAATTCAACAAGATTAATCCTGCAGTTCATCTGCCAGGATCATCTGTGACTTATTCTCCTGAAACAGGGCAGAATAATGTATTTTCCTCTGACATTACTACATAGCAACAGAGTTGATTCAAGTACTCTTCCCCTTCATTTGTTATTCATCATGTTTATGGCACAGTAATAATGTTTTCAAGCATAAAAAAATAATCTCACTTTACTACAATGCTGTTTCATATAAAGACCCTCAAATTATGGTTGAAACTTCAGTTAAACCAGAGAAAGTTTGCAGATTGTAGATGGAACTAGTTTTTAAATGGAATCATCTTAAATGATGGTGAGTTATCCCTTTTGTTAAAATTTCAGTTGTCTCCTTAAGCGGTTTGTGGATTTAATTACAGAGTGAACAGACAATCCGACATCTTCAACTTTCTGATATACTTTCCCATTCACCAGAGAACGCGTAATATACGCAATAAAGGCAAGCTAAGCTAAATATTAAACTTGTTACTACCACAACCTGGACAACATAACGAAGAAACAGACTTGTTCAGTGTAGTGTAAAAAAAAAATTTTTTTTCCTTACATCTCCCTCTGTAATTACCCTCAATCTACCCCCCTCCCCTCTTCCCACACACATACACACACCCCGTGTCTCTATTGTGTCTCTATTTTGCAATGCTCAGAGTCATTACCTCCCAGACAGATTTGATGTTTGCTCAGATAATGTTCATTCATGTGAGCTGTATAGATGCACTGATCCCAACCTCTATACTATCTGGAAACCTGTGGCCTGTGTCAGTGAAGAAAGCTGCTTATAAACATCTTTTTCTTTTCTCTGTCATTTCTATCTGAATTCAGTAACGGTCTTTATTGACTGAAGTGTCTTGTAACTGAAATGAATTGTGACATGAGTCCACAGTGATACACAAAGACTGAGAGGGAAAGAGTATCACCATGATGTCTGTTTGTCTTATTGGTGTGGACTTTTATGAGCCTCTTGAACGTCAAATGTGGTGCAGTCTAAAGCATGTGGTATTGTGTGTTTGTAATGAGTTATGTAGTGTGCATTTCAGTTCATGCTTTAGTTATTTGAGAGTAGTGTTGCAAAGGGGCAGAAAACTCCCTGTAAATGTCCAAGGGATTGGGAACTTTAGTTCTGGAATTTTGTAAATATTTCAAATTGGAATCTTTCCATAGGAATTATTGAAATTAATGGGAATTTTTTTGCGACCCTATTTGAGAAGGACTGATCTGTTTCTAATTTACTCAAAGCTGCTGTCTTTAGTGTTGTCTTTGTTGTTTGTCACACAGTGCATTCACACTTGAACTCAAGCATGTGTTTTGATTGAATTTTTTTTTTGTTTTGTTTTGTTTGATTTAACCTGAAATCATCAACCAACTCCAACAAAGCTGATTCAATCATCGCATAGCTAGTGTTGCCCAATAACTACCAAAATCTTACACTTTGTGCATTGACAAAAAAGAAACCCAGTTTTTCTTTCTTTTAAAAACATTTTCTCTTAATAACATTTTTTACTGACTGTTCAAGGCCATAGACAACAATTGTAAGGTGTGGTCCTGCAGAATGTTAAGACAATTTAGATGTCACTTTGCACAGTGAGTTTATTTGCTGTGAAACAGCGCCCTCATGTGTTATTAAGTGTGTAAATATTGGATGAGATGTACTTTACTACACATATGCTACAGAAATAGTATGACTGGGATCACCATTAGATAGACTTGAGCTTACATCTACATTCTGCACTTTAATGTTCAAAGGTTCATCAAGAGACTTTTATTTGATCAGGTGAGAATTTTCAGCACAATCTTTCTTTAGAGTTTTCTTTATGTTTTTTTATTTACTGTGTTTTACTCATTTATGTAGAAAAAAAATATATATATATATGGTTATTTGTATAAATCTCACCCCTTAGAATCATGACCTAACACGAGACCCTCACTTTGGATTTTATGTTACCATAAAAAGTGAAAAGACAGAAATCATTCATACCATAGATGTTTAAATCAACATTGAATAGTTATGAAGTTTCTTCATATTGCACAAAAAATTTTAATTGTGACTTAAAAGCAACAAATGTATTCATGCTTGTGTAGACCTTGATTTAAAAAAAAATCCTTTTTGTATCTGATGCAATATTTCCTTTCTCAAAAGGCCTATATTATATGAACATTGTCATGTTCCCTCAGTGTGACCCTCCTGTTTGTTTTCCCTCTGTGCTTTAGTATCGGTGAGCATTTCCAACCTGTATCCTGGCTGTGAGAATGTTAGTGTGCGTAGTCGCAGCATGATGTTTGAGCCCAGCCTCACCAAAGGAGTCCTGGAAGTCTTCTCCCCCGTCAACAACTCTCTGTCCACAGCTGATGAACAGGCCACAAAAGCCATCGACATCCAGCACACCAACATCCACGGTAAGAACCAGTGATGCCTCAGTTTATCCAAAGGAAAAGCCAAGCACAGGAAATATTTTAATTATTGTGTCAATATTCACTGATTTGTCTCTTTCCTTCCCTCTGTAGGTGTGGGGGACTTCAGTGTGTGGGAGTTTTCGGGAAACCCAGTCTATTATTGCTTCTATGACTACTTTGCCGCCAATGATGTCACAGCTATCCATCTGGTCCTGTTCAGCCTGGAGGAGTCCTATGAGACCCAGCTCAGCCACATCACCTACTGGCTGAACCTTCTGAAAGCTCTCACCCTGCCACAGGATAACATTGGTGAGGACAGTCTCTAATTTCATCCCTGACTTAATGAACAGTGTGTCTACCTGGTCTCAGATATTTGAATCTATTTGTCTGATTTTAGCAGGTAAAAACTGATTGTAGAATAAAGAGAATACAAAGAACTGAGCAGTCAAATGTTATCATATGTTTGGATCTTATTAAGGCATTAACAGAAATGTCTTCTCATCAAATTTCACTAAACAAGATCTAGGACGTTGAAAAAGGTTTAGGAACACACTTTTGTTTTTATAGAGATTAGAACTGATTGATTTTACACATTGGTACACATTTTACACAGATTTTGGGAAAGAATATACTAACCTGACTCGTGTGTTTTCTGTGTGTGTGTTTTTCCAGTTTTTGGTGGTCGGATCCAGCAGCCTCTTATGGTTGTCCTGGTTGCGACGCATGCTGACCTTGCTGATGTTCCCAGATCTTTCTCTGGAGACTTCAGCTATGACAAGGAGCGAGCACTTCTTAAGGAAGTCAGGAACAGGTTCGGAATGAAACCACAGCTCGTGGGGCAGATACATTATTTATTATTTTATTTTTTGGTGTGGCAATTGACTGGTCTACACCAGCATCAGAGTCTCCGTTTACCTGTCTGTATATTGATACGTATATCTCAGTGATCCTCTGAAGAGATTTTAGTATTTTAAATGGTTGTTTTTTGCTTTGTTTTTGGTCTCGTTGTGTGTTTGTTATATTTTCAGATTTGGCAATGACCTGCAGATCAGTGACGAATTGTTTGTGATCGACGCTGGAGCATCCAACTCTAAAGACATGAAGCTGCTGAGGAGTCACTTGCAGGAGCTTCGCACCAACATCATCTCGGTGAGCTGCTGTTTTTGCGCCTTATGCCAATGTCAAGTTAATTTTAAACATTGCCTTTTACTCACTCTCCCTGAACATGCATGGGCACAGTTGTTGAATAATCCAGTTTTCTAAACAACCTAGTTAATGTAAAGTCAGTCTGAAGGTGGAGAAAACCATCTGTTCCTGTTTTCTTCTTTCTTTTTACATATCATAGACTTAAAGCTGCAGTAGACAGGATTGCTAGAAAAACTGTTGATTGTGGAGTTTTATTAGCAGGTAATTAAAATTACTAACTAACATTTTAGGATCGCATTTCTATGTCTTCAGCTTATCTCTTCAGATGAGCAAAGACGTACACACTTTACTTTGAATTTATTGTCAATTTCTCTTTTACACTCATTTTTACACACATTTCGTTTTTAGGTGTCTTTGTAGCATAGCAAATTGCTCAGTAATCTTTCCACTAGACAGCCATTAATGCACTGTAGTTGTCAGCACAGCCAAAAGGTGCTCACTCTTTCTCCGAGCTGTCCTGTGATTGGTCAAACTTACTTGCATACCGTGTCCTGCATTTGAAAACAGGTTCTGCTAAGCACTACTGTCAGACCTGAATCAGGGAGCATTTGTGTGTATACAGCAGCAGTGCAGGTGCAGCCAAAGACAAGAAGCCTTTGTCCTGTCAAACCGCTGAACTGCTGGGGTTTCTGAGCAGTAGAATTCACTTCAACAATGTGAACTCATTTGAAAATGGTTTGAATTTAACAGCCATCAGATTATATTCAGAAATTGTGCCCTACAATTTTATAGCCAAACTAGAGATATGATGACATACAGAGAATCAAATTGTGGTTGCAGAGGTGCAGTCCCATGACATTGTTGTCAGAGCGTTTGCTGACCACATTGCCAGCATGGAGGAAGATGAGCGGACCCAACCAGCTGACATCATGGCAGCAGTTTGTCAGTGACGTCCAGGAGCATATCAATCCTCTGGTCAACCAGGATCACCTCCGGACACTGGCCCTGCAGCTTCACAGCATGGGAGAGGTATGTGTGTGTGTGTTTGATTTTACCATTTTCAAATTAGTAGCTGCTAGAAAATGAAAAAAATAATTATGCAAGAACTACACACTGAATTAAATGTATTTGCCATGAAAGTTTCAGCAAGGAGACGGAAATGACCATAAAGCCATTTTCAGACATGAACTTCGAGTAATGTCTTGAGACTTGACTTTGTACTTTTGAGTTTATTGTTCACATATGACAAATGTAATGTGATAGTATCTCTGTAAATGTGTGCTTTAGGAAAAGCACTTTAATTTGTTTCATTCTTAAGAATGCAATATTGTTTACTATCAAAGAAGATTGTTCGAATGATGCTGTAGCGGCTCCAGATCACCACCTGGGTGTGCTATGTCATCATGAGTGGATTAAAATCAAGCTGAATGAGCTCAGAAAGACCTACCACATCAAACCTAATGTGACCCATGTTATTGTATGACTATAATGGCAGCAATTTCAGTTTTTGGAATATTTATATGTATACAATTGTTGACATTTTTGTGTTTGATTCACATTGAGTCTCTGTCCCTCTTTCATTCCTCCTTTATTTTATCCAAATCTGCTTCTCTCTTATTTCTCTGTGTCTTTTCTTACATTCTCTGGCTTTAATTTTCCATCCATTTTCTCTATCATTGTTCCTCTTCCTTCCTTTCCACCTTTCCTCTTTTATTTCCTCCCTCCTTCCACAGATCAACATCATGCAGAGTGAGACAGTACAGGATGTTGTCCTTTTGGAGCCTCGATGGCTCTGCAGCAACGTCCTTGCCAAGCTCCTCTCCGTGGAGATGCCAAAGGCCATCCACCACTACAGGGGGCGCTACAGGCTGGAGGAGGTGCAGGCTCTGGCCGCTGAAAGTGACCTGGACGAGCTGCTGCAGATTTTGGATGCCATGGATGTCTGTGCCCGTGATCTCACCAACCCCTCCATGGTGGATGTTCCTGCCCTCATCAAGACAAATGGCCTCCATCATTCCTGGACTGAAGATGAGGAGGAGGAGTCGATGATCTATGGGGGGGTGCGACTCGTCCCTGCTGAGCACCTTACCCCCTTCCCTTGTGGCCTGTTTTACAAACTGCAGGTGAACCTGTGTCGCTGGAGCCACCAGCAGAAACCTGAGGATGAGGGTGCGGAGGATATTGATGGAGATATTCATCTTTGGATGAATGGGGCCAAGGTGAGTCAGACAGGAGTGGAGGCCATTATTCTGCTGGTCAACCACGGCCAGGGGGTGGAGATTCAGGTGCGTGGACACGACTCAGACCGGGCCAAGTGCTACACCCTGCTGGACACCATCTGCAGTATAACGGAGAACCTCTTGGCCTCGACACTCCCCGGACTGCTCACAGCCAAATACTACTTAAGTCCTCAGCAGCTGCGGGAACACCACGCCCCCATCATGGTCTACCAACCCAAAGATTTTTTTCGGGCTCAAGTCCAGCGTGAAACTTCTCTCACCAACACCATGGGTGGTTTCCGGGAGAGCTTCAGCAGCATTCTGGCTTTTGGTTGTGCTGAAGTATACCAGCAGGGGATTCTGGGAACAGACATCCATATATCAGATGTCCCTCTTTTGGCGCGCAGGAAGCTCTGCCGCATGCTGGACCCTCCTGATGCTCTGGGGAAAGACTGGTGCCTGCTGGCCATGAACCTCGGCCTCACTGATTTGGTGGCCAAACACAGTAACGGGACTCCAAATGGCACTCATGAGCTGGACCTGGATACAGACTCCCAGCAGGCCGTGCTGCAGCCCAGCCCAACAGCTGCTCTGCTACAGGAGTGGAGTGGGCGAGCGGACAGCACGGTCGGCGTGCTGATGGCCAAGCTGAGGGAGCTCGGCCGTCGAGACGCAGCCGACTTCTTGCTTAAAGCCTCTCCTGTTTTCAGGGTCAACATGGAGGCACTCGGAGGGACCAACAGCTACCCCCCCACCTGCAACGGAGGGACGTCATACAACTCCATCAGCTCCGTCATATCCCGCTGAACTAAACAGGGTCAACTTTCTGACAGTTGGTCTGATGTGACATTTTCCATATTCAGGACAAGATAAACTGACTGTGTGTGTGTGTGTGTGTGTGTGTGAGTGAATGAATGAATGAATGAATGAATGAATGAACAAGTGCAATCGTTACCAGAGTCCTGCTGCTCACTCTTCAATCACTCCATTACCTTGGCATATGAGCCAGATGTTGTTTGTGCCCTCCACACTTGTATAGATGACCTTTCCTTCCACGATGAATGTTGTGAAAGAAGTGAACGTCCTGAGCTCCAAAGAGGAATCCTGTGCTTTTACTATGTTCTTAAACATGTTGTGCTGCTTTTTAATATTCCTCTTACACTTCTATACACCCATGTCTCACAGTTAACACTCAGAAACGTAGGAAATGCTCACTTTCATTATAACCAAATGAATGGATGTGGTTTTCATTGAGAACAGACTTATGTTTGGACCTTCTTTATATCCACCCTCCAGTCGAAACCGAGGACTTTGTTGCGTTAGTGTACATGTAGGAGGCTGTCGTCTGTTCTCACTCCATCCATCACAGTCCTTCCTTCTGTTTTATCAGTGTAATATGTGCCCATTTAGCTTAGTGTTTATTAAATGAAGAGTGTCTCTGTGGCCTTCTACCTCCCTGAAGAGCACAAATAGTCTTGTTACAATAACAGTGGTTCTTTCTAAACACGAACAACTGTGCCTTGTTTGACAGTGATAGTAAAATTAATTTCAACTAAAAAAAGCGAAAGCTCGGCTAGTTTTACCAAGTTCTCGATTTTGACTTACTGACCAAAACCCCAAACACAACTGAAATCAGATCCTTAAATGTATGCTGTGTTTTGTTTCATGTTTTTGGATTAGTCAGGAGATAAAACATTTGACCCTTTCATAGTAAATGCAACGAGTAGTCGATGCTATGGAAGAGTCAAAGGGAAATGGTTTTATTTTTATCATTCGATTTTTACAGATGTCCCTCTTAAAGTATTATTCCCTCTTCAATTCATCTAACAAACTATTCTCTTGTTTAATTTTGTGACACTTTATTTTACAAGGTTTTGTTGTTTCTAATAATTTCTTGAAATTCGTCTGAAAGGATCACAATTTTGGCGCCAATTAACAGAACATATGGATACAACGTGTCTGAAACTTCTGTTTTAGTAAGTTTGGTTACTCTGTGTTGACTTCTCCATGGAATCCCATTTAAAACATTTCAAATCTGAACTCAAAACACTCATAATTATAATATAGTTATTGTTTTTTTTTGTCTTGGGTATAATGTGCTAATGTACATAGGCTCTTCTGAATTTGTGACCACAGGTATTTTTATAAAATGTGAGCAGTTCACTGAAAATTTCACAAGAACCTTAGTAACTGAAAAAACAAAATGTTGGTTTTCCTATGACTAGCACCAACACGTGTTGTCCTTTGTAGGTTCCTTCATAATAATTTTACAGTGAATTATGAACTAATGACTAAGAAATTATCAGAAAACTATAATACTTGTAAAAAAAAAAGTGTTACAGAAATGTTTTCAGAATTTACACAAAGGGAAATGTCGTTTTTAGGACTGTGTCTTAGTCAAGGCATTGAAGTGCATAAATCTATTTGCTGTTTCGGGTAACACATGTTTACTGAGCATTAATGATAAAAATCATGGCAGACGGTGTGTGAGACGCAGCTCTGCTAAAAGTTCAAACTCTGCACTCATGTGCCACCAGGTTGATATTTGAAAAAGTTTTTAAAAAAAGCTGAATTTTGTAAGAGGTTGATCTTCCACCAAGCTAAAAGGTAACGTATTATATATCAGACCATCAGTTTGGGTTGTCACACCTGACACTGCACCTTTGTCATGCTTCCTCACCAGGTTTTCAACACGCGTGACCAGTGCTCGGACAGCACACAATCACAGCACGGTTGTTGACATTTTTGGTCTGTCTGCTCTCTCTGTACAGCTTGTCTGTGTTTGTCAGCCAGAGTTGTGTGGCTTCGCATCTTCTTTCAGTTTGTCTTTTTATGATACAAAGCTGTAACCGGGCTCGCTCAGCAAAATCAGCAAAATCAGCGGGGAAAGGAAGGCGCGAGGTTCGTGTTGTTAGCTGACAGAGGCCAAAGGCTGCTGAAGACAGAATTGGTTTGGAAAAGCATTTTCACTTTGTATAAGCTTGTATTGTAAAATGTTTGTTATCCAAAGTGGACCAAAAAAATACTCTTTTTTTCCAGTATGTGGATGTTGATGTTGGGAAAGGAATGTTTCACTCCTGAAAAGTACTTTTTTTTTTTTTTCATGTTAAAAACCATTTTTGGGATTTAAAAAAAAAAAAAAAAAAAAAGATGAGCTTTGTGCTCTCTGCAGTATTTCCTGTCCGCCTTCTCTTCCTCCAGTCTTCAGTGTTACCATCTGTTTGCAGAGATACAACGAAAGACTTTTTCAAATACTGTACTTCTGTCACTGTTTTGTCTCGGATTGAACTTGCCAATTGACACAGCAAACTTTTAGCTGTGATGTAAATACTCGAGGCCAGTTTCCTTGACTTCATCCTCTATTTTTTCCTGTTTATTTTCAGGTCACTTCACACTTTTCTTTTGCCCAAACAAGTGAATACCAAGGCAAAATGAACATTTTCCTTAGAATATGGCAGTAAGTAAAAACAATTATGATCCAAACTGTCTACAACAAAATGAAATGTTAATTCACACTTTTGTTAAAGTTGTATTATTGTTGCCAATGTCGTGTGCCTAAAACGCACTTCTGTTTGTTCCTCTGTTATTGCCTTTTACAGTATACAATGCGGAGATGTGATGTTTCAGAAAGGGAAGTGAATGTACTATTATCAACTTCATCTCCACTTTTTCCGTATGGTTGTGGCTGCGAGTCCAAACAAAATGCATGGATTTGAGGGTTTTCTCAAAAACGTACAGTACTTCTGTATTTGTTTTTGTCGTGCGAGGAAATGGGTGCTCTGCGTCTTTTCTGAGCGAACTTTTCCTTCTGTGAATCATTGCATTGCACAAGTCTTTTTTTTTTGTCACTATTTATGTTACATTCTTTAAGCATGTCTTAGAATACCATGTTCTTAGTACTTCTGACACTTTATAGTGTAACACATTTTATAATAAATTCTTTACTTCATATAATTGTCTGCTCTCTTGCTTGAGGAGAATTCAGGAAAGGTTTCAGTGTCTGTGGACAGTCAGGAAGGACTACAGGGACAGACATTTGTCTTTTGACTGTCCGGTGTACTTGTCCTCTACTCTATTCCAGGCTGTGTTATTTACACTTCTCAGGGTTTATTGTGGAGTTTCAGCTGCAGGGCTCCACCCACACTCACATGATTTGTTGCTGGCTGAGTAACCCCCTGGGTATGTCTTAACTTGCCCCAACTGCTGACGGTGTTGACTGATATTCAAAATATCTGTTCACAGAGGAGATTAATGGACGTGTGAGGTTTGGACGTGTGAGGTTTGGTGTTGCTTGTTTTCCAGAGCACCAGTAATAATAATAATTGAAGGTCAACTTTGGTAAATATTTTCATTTACATTGGGTGTAATGGTAACACTTTTTTTTTTTGTCTCTCTCTGTTTAGTGTTTACATGTAATAAATAGTCAACTAGAAGATCACATCTGTTAGTCAACAGCTCTAACCCAGTAAGATGTCTCAAACTTTTGTGCCCCAGTAATTTTCTGTGTCTCATATTATACGATTGACTCCAGTGCCTTCAAAATGTTATGTAACACTTTTATTAATGTAGTTTCTGGACATTAAGTTCAAACGAATACAGAGTTTAAACCAAAATAAGCTATAATGTGACAAAAGGAAGACAACCTTACAAAATAAATCGGTTGCCTGAAACTAAAACTTTATTGATGATGCACTCCGTACGTCTTGCACACTTCAGCTACATATGCATTTGCTTTTTTTAATTTTAAATATTTCACCCCTTAGGCCTTTTCCACATCACACTTCTTTTTTTTTACAGTAATAACAATGTAAAAACAAAAGTACATTATATGAAAGATTTAAGATCACAATATTTCACGACACCGCTCGTGATTTTCTGAGTCACCGTTAAATATTAAAATCATGCATTAAGAGCAACATATAGTGATAAACATGTAAATAGAGAACAAGTCTGATCTAAACAGTGGCCCTTATTTTGTTTCTGCCTGGTGAATAAAGTGTCTTAAGTCTCTCTAAAGTCTCAGACTGCTACAAATAAGTCACAAAAGAGGCTAATTAATGTTTTTTGCCTTGTATTCTTTAAACCATTATGTCTGACCTGGGACGGATTAAGAGCCCTATTAAGATATATCACATAACATAACCAGTGTTGTTTGGCTTCAGGGCCGTCTGGGCCCTTGGGCCCTTCAGCCTGAGCCCAGTTGGCCCGTTCAGTAATCCATCCGTGTGCGTGACATGCATAAGAACACGTTTTCCATGTTGTAACCCTGTTGCAGACAGGCCTTTCATGCAAAATCGGAATGCTTATCTTAGTGTTGAGTTAATTTGCGATCAAATGGATGGATCAGAGGATAATGGTTGTGGGCTGACGTTATCAGCTGTTCCTGTCCCTTGTTGTTGCGTTATCTGAGTTAACACATCCTGGATCAATAATGTGAACCAACTTTTCAACAGAAGCTTTGACGTAAGTGAAGAAAACAATGTGTTGGAGTGGTGTTGGTATTGACTGGAGGTGGAAGATTTTGACCAGCAATCCGAAGCAAAGGATTTGTGCGAGTGGAATATTCAAGGTGTGTCATGATGGCATTCCTTCTTACATTAATTATACACGGCAGCGTTATTACATTTAAGAAAAAAATCTTCCCACAAATCATCGTGGCTCTTACTGTACTGGAACAGAATTCCTAAGTGTCAGTAAAGATATGTTCACAATAACAAAATATCGTTATTGTGAAAGTTCAAACCTTAGGGATAAAATAGACCTAAAAGAAAATTCTACATACTGTGGCCTGTGTGAAGCAGATAATGATCTTAGACATTAGGATACAATGTAGATTTAATAAAAAAAAAAACACACACAAAGACTGATGTGTTATAATTAACTTCACGTCAACCAAATATGCCCACTCAAAGCAAAAATGCTCACTCAACCACCGTCACACTTTATTCTGTTTGAGCAACACGGACACAGTCACACATCAGCTGCTGAGGACGCGCTCTGCTCTCTGTAAATGCAAGTTTTAACAAACAGTAAAGCGTGATGTCGCGTCTACTTGTCCACATAGTTACACCAAGGGGGGGGGGGGGTGAAATGCCATGTGTTTTTCATGTGACAACTTTAAGACAAATCATTACATGGACGGGAAAGGATGAGTCATGACGTTTATATCACTGTTTAGGAAATAATGTAGGCTGATTTGTCTGCATATAGAATCCGGCTTTGGTTAAATGCTCAATTTGGTCAATTACAGTATTTTTTATTTTTTTTTCCAACATTTTAGGCAACATACTTATTTGTTTTCTTGTCAAACGTTTGATTAAAAAACAGCTTTTGTAATGGGGAGAATTGACTGGCTATCAATTGGAGTATGAAAGGTTGAAATACCAAGGTCAATGTCTGGACTTGTTTGTGATTCAGGAATTAAGGGGTAGTTTACTTTTTGTGAGAGTGCTTGTATGGGGTATTTAAAAATTCAATAATGTGTCATTCATGTCATCTTGTACACCCAAACATCAAAAATATATGGAATGCAACAAACGAACGAACATAAAAAAAAAACTGAATGAATTACAATACTCTTGCTAAATTTAATCAGAATTCGATATTTTATTGATTCATTGCGTTTTTATGAAAAATCCGAAACTGTAAAAACAGTCTGTCAAATGACCATAAATGTACAATTAATTACTGTCCTTTTGTCGCCCATGAAAGATGTACATTTATAAATTCATTAGTTTGATCTGAGTTTCACAGTAATATCAATGATATGAGTATTGACCCTGATCAGCAGAGACCGTTCTTGGTTGTCTTGACAACAGGGATAACTCACAAAATACTATTTGTAAAAATGTCACCTTGTTATTCACCAAAAAAGAGATGTTTTACCATTCGATCTTTGCTGGACATGTACTGTTTTGCTTCCGTTGGCAAATTTAAAGACTGGTTTTATAACTAAAAACTAAATTTGTATGCGTTAAAAAAGAGTGAGTGGTGACTTGTGTGGGATAATTATTCAATACGAAAATCTATTAAACAACCCAGCGAGTGAAAAAAACGTTTTTCTTGATGTTACAAAAGCAAAAAAAAAAAAATGCACACACACAAAAACAGGTTCTGGGGGGAGGATCACGTGCTCCCGTTATGACATCATGTGTGGGGGCGGGGTTTGCTGGGAACAAACAAGGAGTGGACCAATCAGATGATGTTATTCAGCGGCCGCTCCGGCCTTTATAAACTTTGTGTAGGTTTATCGTTGGAGGCTGTTTTCTCCTTCTTCAGTCCACTACAAAGAAGAACTTACAGTAAGCCTTACGGTTGTTAGTATTTCTTTGCATTTGTTGGCCGAATAATGAAATGTAATGTTAAATTTGCGAGACATATGGTTAAAACATATGTGGGGTTTTTTTTGTCGTCTTGTGCCCAAAATCAAAATCATCCCAGTGTCCGCCTTTTAAACGTTAATGTAAACTCTTGTCTCAACCTAACTACGTGTTTCTCAGTCAGAAATGTCCTTCGCCAGTCTTGGCCTTGTTCGGTTCGACTCTCTTTGTTGCCTTGGTTAAACGGCTGCTCTTTTATTCGATGGTTGTAAATTCATTAGGAAAAGGGCGACGCCGACCGCGCGTGGATCACGTCGACGAGCTCCTTCCCGGGAAAAGGTCCGGTTTTAATTTCATTTTCCTGGTTTCGTTTTTGAGGCCGCTGACTCAGCTCGGATCCCGTGACTGCTGAAAACGAGAACAGGCTTGGTTCATTGTTGGGATTTGGCCAAGTTCCCTCTCGTCGCCGTTAGACTATCGGTTTAACTACACATTTTCCCTGAAAACGGCTGACACGTTGTAACAATCAGTCCAGTGTCGAATCGATTTGGGTCGAAGTGTTAGGAAGTGACTATGTGGTCAGGAATGTGTATTGCGGCGAAACTGTGGATCCAACTTCCAAGTGTCCCATCGGCTTTGAACGCACCACGGGTATCGCGATGGTGCAAACGCGTGATCAGGAAAACGGCCGTGACTTATCTGTTTTCCGGACTTTACAGAGACAAAACGCGTGTTTTGTCTCTGTAGAGAGCCAAAGCTCTCGGCCTCCGTCAATGATTAACCTCCATGTTTCCCTGTTGTTTTCCAGTAGGAAGTCACAATGCTGCCCCTAGCGGTGTTTGCGGTGTGTTTAAGTGCTGTCCTCTCAGCTCCCACTCTGGACGCACAGCTTAATGACCACTGGGAACTGTGGAAGGACTGGCACAGCAAAAAATACCACGAGGTGAGAGGTTCTGTTGTTATTTCTAATTGTTAGTTACCACTCAGCTTTTCAGATTCTGCCAGGTCTTGACTGGGGTTGTTTTCTGTAGAAAGAAGAAGGCTGGAGGCGAATGATCTGGGAGAAGAACCTGAAGAAGATTGAGCTGCACAACCTGGAACACTCCATGGGCAAACACTCCTTCCGTCTGGGCATGAACCACTTTGGAGACATGGTATAAACCAAATTTTTAACACGCTGACCCATTTCTCTGCGGTCATCTTCTTTATTATATTTCATAACTGGTGAATCATTGAAAGTGTGATAAAGGCTGAAACTGTAATGCAGAGTTTAGGAAGCGTACGATGCACAAAGCACCGAGTTTCTTTAAGTTTTGTTTTTATAACGTACATGAGAATTGAGCACTGGGTATATATATATATTTGTGGCTTATTTGATAGGGTGGAAAAGCAAACTGGATACAACTGTCAGTATCTTAGTGTTTTCTATCTAGGAGATGCTAAATTTGCAACACACCCCTTGAATGAATGAACTTTATGAAAATATTAAGAAAATAATAAAATTTGTAGAAACGTAATGTTTACAATTTGAGGCATAGAAATAATCAGAGTATGATCTAAAAAAAATGTATAGTCACAAAATATAACTAGTGTTTATGAAATTGTAGCATGACTGTAATGCATGGGACAGTAACTGCTCAGAATTGTGCTGTGTTAGCGCGGGGTCATGAGATGAGCTCAGATTAACAGCTGCAGCTAAAACTCCCACTTTTTCTTTACACAAGTCACATGGGCAGAATCACTTCCTCACCCAGCTTTTTCCTTCCACAGACCAACGAGGAGTTCCGGCAGGTCATGAACGGCTATAAGCTCAAAGCAGAGAAGAAGGTCAAAGGTTCCCTGTTCTTGGAGCCCAACTTTCTGACGGCCCCCAGTGCTTTGGACTGGAGGGAGAAGGGCTACGTCACCCCTGTTAAGGACCAAGTAAGGATGTTTTTTCCTCTGTGCACCTGTGTTTTGTGTCGCCTCCATTCTCTCTGGCAGCTACCCTGACATGAATGGCACTATGAGCAAAACTAGTCTTTATCATCACTTTTTAAAGGGGGAAGTGTTACAGACTGGGTCACTTGTCCTGAATCCCAACGACTGAGTAAAGCAGCTCATGTGTTGTTGCTGTCAACAACACATTGTCATAAACATGGTTTGTTTCCAAAAGCATTACATGAGATGGACAACCTTGGTAAACGTGATGTAAAGTGTGACTTTGGACATTCGTGTTGTCACAAATGTACTCACTGAGTCAGAAGGGCACTCTGTGCTTTTGAAGTAAATGTTTTGCTTGAATCGGTAGATAAAGTGGTCAGTTGTGGGCTGTTTTTGTTATCGGAGTGCTTCACTGACTTCACAAGAGTCCTCTCCACCCCATCTTAGATTAACTGCTCCATGTAAACTGAAACCGGTCCCACAGGTTCAGCGCAGTCCACAGTGGTGCAGACATCATCTTCCACATTACGGCAAAGTGCTGGAGTGTAGCTTCCTGTAAAACTTTATTCCTGCAGCCCGGCAAGTGTTTTGTCTCAGGCAGCATAAATAATGAAAGATGCCATAAAAAGACATACAAGAATAAAAATGTCACTCACTCAAAAACAGTTTGAGTGATTGAATATAAAACAAGTCCCATTCACAACAGTTTCATTCTGATAGTGGGCAGACCAAGAAATATAACCAGAACAGGGCAATATCTTATCCTTTAAGTACAGTGAAGTAGTCCTGTATTTAGCTAACGTACAGAAACATGGCATGACTGACATGTGATTTTCTGTTTCTTTGTAAATATGACCTACGATGCTCTTGACGTACAAGAACAGAATACAAGCAATTATTCTGTTGCTTGTATTCACACGATTTAGTGTTAAAAAAATGATACGTGTAACATCTAATCACAGAATTATACAAAAAAAAAAAAAAAAAGAAACAGCAAAGCATGATCCTCATCCACCCAGACACCCATTCTCTCTCTCTCTCTCTGTCTAGGGTCAGTGCGGCTCTTGCTGGGCCTTCAGCACCACCGGAGCGCTGGAGGGTCAGAATTTCAGGAAGAGCGGCAAACTAGTGTCACTGAGTGAACAGAATCTGGTGGACTGTTCCAGGCCGGAGGGCAACGAGGGCTGTGGTGGTGGTCTGATGGACCAGGCCTTCCAGTACGTCAAGGACAACCAGGGCCTGGACTCTGAGGACTCCTACCCATACGTGGGAACAGTACGTGTCCAACTCATTGCAGGAAGCACAAAGTCAAGTGGACATGTCGTGGAAAACCCTTTTCCCCAAAACATATCATTTTTTATTTTGTACTATAATTTGTCCTAAAAAGTATTCAATTAATGGAGATGTATCATAAGCAAAAGCACCACTTTCCATATTTAGCATGTTTACATGAAATCATGTTTGAACATTAATCACTTGACAATGCATTTTAATTATTTTAATCAGTTGTTAAACGATGCAGGGCTGTGTGAATATTTGATGCTCTTTTGAATTGATCAAAGGCAGTTGTCAACATCTGTATTGGCTGCCAATCACTGTCATTTCTACAGGAAGTAATAATCAGGGTATCGCGTATTTACTTGTCTGACGACCTCATAACATCCTGTGCACCTTCTTCCAGGACGACCAGCCGTGTCACTACGACCCCAAGTACAACTCCGTCAACGACACTGGCTACGTCGACATTCCCAGTGGCAAGGAGCACGCGCTGATGAAGGCCGTGGCCAGTGTGGGTCCAGTGTCTGTCGCCATTGATGCTGGGCACGAGTCCTTCCAGTTCTACCAGTCAGGTCAGTTCTTGGTCCAGTTGCCTGTTTCTGTCTATAATGCCTGATGATACTGTGACAACCTTCACCCACCCCATCTTCATCGCAGGTGGAAACGCATGCAACTGAACTCTTGTGTATTTTAGGAATCTACTACGAGAAGGACTGCAGCTCTGAGGAGCTGGACCACGGTGTGCTGGTGGTCGGTTACGGTTACGAGGGTGAAGATGTTGACGGCAAAAAATACTGGATTGTCAAAAACAGGTCAGTCAAAAAAGAAATGTAACATCTGCTCTGTTTTAAAACGGACAACAAGCAGGCAACCGTGGAGAATAGAAGATAGAAGTTCAAGAGGATCGGAAAAGTTTTGTATTTTATCGGCTTTCAATCCACACGTCCTCCCACATACAGGCCTGAAATATGAACATGAATATGAACTACAGTGTTTAGAGTAATGTGGGGGGGGGTGTGTGTGATTAAAGACATTTTTTGAAACAATGTCATTTTTAAAGAAAAGAAAAGGCTTGGGATAGGAAAAGTATATTATGTACTAGGCAGTGAAACAGATAAACATGTATTGACTCTCTACATGTATTGGCTCTTATTATTAGACTGTATGTCCTCAAGAGAGCCATTATGACTTCCTATTTTCTAGAAAACCTAGTAAAAGTAAAACATGTATTTACTTAGTTAGGGTTCAAGATTTAAGCTGATTTGTTTGATTGTAATTGTTGAATTAACCAAATCTTGTTGTTGCAGCTGGAGTGAGAAGTGGGGAGACAAAGGCTACATCTACATGGCCAAAGACAGAAAGAACCACTGTGGAATAGCGACGGCAGCCAGTTACCCTCTGGTGTAACGTTTGGACTGCTCCACTTTGTAGCACCATAGTGTTTTTATTGCAATAGTTTGGCTGGAGATAGAATAAGGCTTCAGTCCGAACGACGCGTCGACATGAGTGTTGAAAAGTTTCGTTAAGGGTGAAACAGTGTTTTTAGGGAAATGGTGCCATTCTGTTTTGGCTGGTTTAATGCAACTTTATTTTGTCTGAAAATATTTTAGTGTAGTGTTCACTGTAAATATGTGTATGCCTTGTGGTAAATGAAACATGTAAAACTTCTGTCATTGTGTTTTTTTTTTTTTTTTTTTTTTTTTTTTTTTCTTTTTCTTTTTTTTATTAAATTTTTTGAAATCTTTTTTGTTTTTTGTTTTTTTTGTTTTTTTTTGTTTTTTATTGTGGCACACAGTCACGTGATGTCACGCAGCAAACAGCAGCTGTGCTCTCTGCTGTCTGGCACTGTGAAGATATTATGGGATTACTGATTCTTGCAACAATGGTGTTGATTCGTATCAGTCACCTCTTTACTTCTTTACCGTGCTGTCACCCAGCGTGACCTTGTGAAGTATCTGTAACATAACGACGATGACCTGACCTGCAGCTGATATAACTGATTAAGATGGAAACATATGCCAATAATTGATTGTGTGGGCAGGTGAGCGTTAGAAGTAGATGAGCATGTCAGGTAAAATGGTAAAAGTGCGACATTTTCAGTGTCAGATAGTTGCTTCAGCTCTGAGGTCAGTGCAGCTCAGGCTAATGGGCCGAGCCAACCAACACTCTGGTGTGACCAAAGAAAGAACAGAGAGAGGCAGTGTTGTGTCAATGGTTGAATTTATCCTCGTCCAAGTGCAATTTGTCTCAAATAAGTCCAAAGATGTTGCTGCCGAAAGGAAATAATTTGAAAAAAGTTTGGCGACTTATCCTTTTGACAACAAGTGGAAATTCTTCACACTCATGAACACTTTCACATAAAAGGAAACATAACTATTACAAGGGCCGCACAATTAAAGACACGTCAAAGACACGCAATTATGTGGCCGAGATAATCTGCATTGCTAGACGAAATTCGCTGACTCACAGTTAAGTTGCAAACAGTTCCAGTCATTCCAAAATTATCCCAATCTGATAATATAATTCCCCTCATCAGTATGATCCAACACCAGATTATCATTATCTGTGTCACATTTTATTTAACATTTTTCAGTTCAAAAGTTTCCACCACACCTGTTTCAAAATAAAGTTTCTCAGTTTTGTAGCAAATGCTACTTTCAGTCAGGTGACAGGTGGAAAACATTTCGCACTGAGAGCTGCGACACAACAGGGACAGGTCACTGAAGGTCAGATTAACAAAAAGACAAGTTGCTCAAACAACCAGGGTCAATAGAAACAGCTCATCTGAAATGGGAAATGTTGTCAGGTTAAAGGTTTGAAAATTTGGAAACTATTATGTTACTGGGTTTGTTGCTGATCCTTTAAGAGTAATTATTTGTATTCTCATATATAAAACGAATTTGCTACTACACAGAGCCATAAATAGAACTGTTATATCGTTGCAGCTTTACGGGAACTTCTTGACAAACGACAGGTACTCGTTGACGTCATCGGGGGAGCCGACCACGAAGGGCACTCGCTGGTGCAGCGTTTCAGGCTGGACGTCCAGTATCCTCTGGGTGCCGGTGGTGGCGAGGCCTCCCGCCTGCTCGATGAGGAAGGCGATGGGGTTGCATTCGTACAGAAGCCTCAGCTTCGGGACGAGACGTATGAAAAACACAATACAAGATTTGTACAAACTAAACAGGAGCAGAGAAGAGTTTTTGAAGTTCGAACTGTGACGTAAATGTACTTCAACTAGAGCAGGGTTTCTCAGTTTTGGCTGTTTCCCTGCCCCATCACACCTGGTTCTAATGAAATCCAATCCAACTTTATTTATAGGGCACTTTAAAAACAACACAGTTGACCAAAGGGCTGTACACAGACAACACAATTTGCCTCGGAGGGCTTTACAGTCTGTAGAGCAAGTGGCACCCTCTGTCCTTAGAAAAACCATTGTAGAGGGAAAAAATGGGCGAAACCTCAGGAAGAGCCACAGAGGAGGGACCCCTCTTCCAGGACGGACAGACGTGCAGTAGGTGTCACGTGTACAGAGACAAGCTCAGCAGATTTCAAACAAAACATCAAGTTTTACAAAGGGAGGAAAGAGAAGAAGACAGAGACCCAGATGGTAAAGACAGTAAAACAATAAGACAGTAAAAGTAAACATCTCAAACTGAGTTAAAAGCCAAAGAGAAAAAAGCACCTTAAGAGAGGATTTGAAAGCAGAAAGAGAGTCGGCCTGCCTGATGTGCAGAGGCAGTACATTCCACAGTTTCGTGGCAGCAACAGACAATGTGCGGTCGCCTCTGAGCTTCCTCTTTGTCTTAGGGACGACTAAAAGTCGAAAAAGCTGAAGCAGGTTAGACAGACACTGAGGGCCGAGAGCATGAAGACATTTAAAAACAAATAAAAGGATCTTAAAATCGGGAGCCAATGAAGTGAAGCTAAAATTGGAGTAATGTGCTCCGGTTTCTCGAACCAACTGTTCGTGTCTCGAACCAACTATAGTCGAGCGAGTGACGTCTGGTCGTTACCAAGCTTTTCACGGTCACATGCTGATAATGTGTGACCGCACCTGTAAGAACCCGAACTGTGCCTTTAACATGAAAACGCCATGGTAGTTTCCCAGCAGCCTGTTGTTGCTGTTTGCAGGTAAATCCTTGTGCTTCAGCATGTGAGCATAAATAAAGACACGGAAGTCAGTCGTGGTTCACAGAACTAGCTGACAAACTATGTTGCTTGTGCAGTTTACTCAAATATTTTCTCAGGTAATTTCACAGTTTCGCTTCCTAGTCAACACTGTGGCCAAATTTGCCTGAAAAGTGAAAGTACCTTGGGGGTTTCTGGGTAAAATGTGTTTTTCCAGATAATCTAAGATAGTTCATTGTGCAGCTGGTGCATATGTACACGTCAGATTTGGCTTTAATTCATTTATAGCCCACATTCACCAATCACAATTGGCAAGTTATGACCTCACCTGACCCTTTTGACAGGAAGTCATTTAAATCCTGATGAAACAGAAGAGTTTTTATTGCTCATTTTTAATTTTTTTTCCCTCAATCATTTCCTGTTTGCTGCACTATCATTCTTTCCCTATTTAGTTAATCCAAACTTATAGCAACCTTGACGTGGTGTTTAACATGTGAATTCATCACTTCACCACGTGTTGCTTTTTAGCACATATTGTTTAAGATCAGTAATTAGGACTCAATGAGGGTATAAACCAGGATACAACAGTTTCAATCAAAATAACTTGTGTAAATGTCGGAAAAATAGAAAGATTAAAAATGTAAACTCAGATTCAATCAAAAAAAAAACAAAAAAAACGCCTACATATCCCATGCTTCAAGTTGCACAGGCTGTAAAAAATGTAAATGAAAATCATGTTCTGGCTGCTTATTTCTGCATTATGTTGGTGAATTCTGGTTTTGAAGGTGCTTGAAATAAACAGCTGGTAAATGCATCAAGACAGATGGGTTGTAAACACCGTAACAGTTTGAAAAGATGTCAAATGACGGTGTCACACTGACGTCAGTAGATATTGCGATCAGATTAAAAAAAATAAACCATCAATAAAGTGGTTAATCCACTCCTGTTAACCGCAAGCTCTCGTTAAGATAATCTTTTTTGAACCAACACCTGTAGTTGTACATCATTTCTGTTTGCTTCCTCAGGACAAAAGTTCCACAGGCTCAGTTGTCGGGAGGGAAATGGGTAAAAGGTTGTGGTTTATCTTTGTTTCAGCCTCGACAGCCTCAGCATTATTTATCACCAGACAAGAAAAGCAAATCCCAACTCACAAGTCAGAAACGCCTTCATCTATGACGAGCTGCGTCCGTTCACACAGAGTCTTAAATGTCTGAGTCTGAAATCTACCTGTTTTTATGATCTATTTATTTGCTACGGTAATTGGACGTCATGTGGTTTCATCATATTAAAATGATTTTCCTGGGCTGTAAGGGTCAGACACAAGACGAGAGCGTGTCCACGATGTCCACAGCAAATGGAAACTTAACTTAAACTTAAAAGGTGCTTTGGTGCTTTGGTGGTGGTTACCTTTCCCTTTGGGCTCTTCTCGTTGGCGGGGTACATGAAGATCCCTCCATAGGCGATGGTGCGGTGAACATCTGAGACCATTGATCCCACGTAACGGGATCCATAGGGAGCACTCCCATCCTGCAGCGGGGGGGAAACATGAATTTAAATGGAGTCTTCAAATGGTTTTTATCAGGAGTATAATCTTGTGCTGGTTCATGGACTATATTACATTTGTGCGATATTTTAATCACATAAATCACATATTTAAATCCCATTCCTTTGGGCACAGTTTTTCTTGTCTTGTGCCGGGTGAAATGTAAATTTGAGGGTTCTTTTTTGTTTTGTTTTGTCAATTTTCCAAAAAAAACCACTGTTTGGTATTGGCATGAAAACCACCAATGATACATACAGTATCTGCACATATGTTCATATTCTTATCTTTTATATTGTTAATTATGGATTATCTCTTTTTGCTCATGCTTTTACATCAGCTCTTTGCTCCACACACCTGATTCAAATGAACGGCTCGTTATCAGGCTTGTGCAGAGCTTGATGATGAATTGACCATTTAATTCAGGTGTGTTGGAGCAGGACAACATCTAAAACATGCAGGACAGTTGGTCACCAGGACCAGGACTGACAAACCCTGTTTTAGGTAGATAGATACTGCTGTTCCAGTTTGTTTTTGTTGGCTACTTTACTCTCCATAATCTTCACCTTTAACTTATTTTGCCGCCTTTTGGTTTCTTTCTCTCTGTCGCCCTCTCTGAACGCCGTTTTCTTCTGCTTTAACAGAACTTTGAGGCTCCTGGTGACCCAGGGGTTGTTCTCTCGGTCCAAAAGGTCTTAAAGAGGTAACAAAAACAAGCTCACACCTCTGCACATGGGTGTTCTCTAAAACTGCCTCGCACACTTCCAGAACGTTCGCCCTTTTCCTTTTTTACTATTTTAAAATTTCCATCAGGATCAAACTTAAGGAAATGTCGAAAACAATCGTTTGCAGTTTGGAAAAAAAGTTGAAACAGAATTTCTTTGTGCTTAAACACCTCCAAACTGCACCGAGTGAGACTCTGCCCCTGGTGGAGCAATCGCTTTAAATCTACCAGTGTTACGAGGGTTGATATTGTTAACAGAACAGGTGGTTTTCAAATAATAAAAAGCTCTCGGTCGACACACAGAACTCTGACTGCACAGTTCACAGTCCTACAGATCCATATTTCTTTGAATACTGGTATCAAATACAGTGAAGATAATATTCTTCCAAAGAATTACGTAAAATACAAATATTCATTCAGAAAAACGTTTTAAATTTGTATATGACATGGTTTTGGCTTTGGAGGAAATGTAGACTGCATATGTAGATTATATAAATATTTAAGCACCCAGTTGATATATATGCATAAATATACTGTAGAGTAATATTAATGCAGACTAGGCTGGAAACTCAAATCAGAACTGCAGCTCCAGCAGATTTTGCCTTGCTCACAGATCATGACCTGCTCCACGGCCGAGGAAACGCCGAACAGCAAACAACAAACAGGTCAGAGTCCAGCAGCAGCTGCTGGGACGTACAGTACATATACAGTATGCACATACACATAACCACTGCACAGGCCTACAATAACAGGCCGTAAATAGACCGGAGATCACTGGATGGTTCAAAGTGTAGAAGTGTTCAGATTGGATATTTGTGAAAAGTTTATCTTATCTTACGTGTAATTTATGTCACAGTGTTTTCAGTCCCCTAAAAAAGGACACAGGCAAAGCACTGAATGTGAAGTAGAGTCGGAGTGGAGCCTCAATGAGGTGAACCTCATGTTCAGACTGCACAATGTGATAAAGAGTCACGTGTTTGCCGAGTCATGCCTCATTCATCACAGGGAGGCGTGTGTGTGTGTGTGTGCGCCTGGTATTCCTTATGTTGTGGGGACCTAAATCTGTTTACGCAGTCACGTTATGGGGACGTGTCTTCCTTATGGAGAGAAATCAAGTCCCCCTATAATGTAAATTACACCATTTTAAGGTGGACATGTTTTAAAGTTAAGCTGAGATTAGGGTTAGGGCATTAGTACTCAAGGTTAGAGTAAGTCACCAGTAAATGAATTTAAGTCAACGCAATGTCCTCTGAAGTCATGGAAACTGGTGTGTGTGTGTGTGTGTGTGTGTGTGTCCTGAGGAATACTGGTTCTAATACAAGAACTGGTCCTTAAGAGGTAACAAATCAAGTACACACAAAGAAACCTGTTTTTATATCTTGGTGTTTACACATCATAAACATAAGGCATTCCAACCTCCTTATCCAACCAACAGCCAAGTGCCTAACCCTAATCTAAACCCAATTCTATCCCTAACCCTAAAACTTAACCCTGAAAAGCCCTTTAAAGCTGTGTGGACCAGACAAAATGTCCCCACAAAGATAGGTTTGTATGTTTTTTTTGGACCTCACAAACGTATAAATGCGAACACGTGCGTGACTGTTGCAACACTGATCAAAGTTGCATCAAAACACCGAGATGAAATGTTTCTTTGGTGTTTAAACAAACCTGCCTTTGCTTCATCACTGAACACGCCATACTCGTACCCAACAACTCATGACAAGATCTCACTCCACTCCGCTGTTGTGACTCTGAAACATGCAGTCAGTGGCTTTGTCGCTCATTGTGTGTTCACAAAAACAGCCATTTGTTTCCAGGAAGTCATTCAATAAATCTACTTGATAGATACACTATTAAACCAAATTTACTCAGAGTTGAAACACCACCACAGCCTGTGACGGATGCTCCTCTCTGACAAAACAGCAGGGAATAATGCTGAAATACAAAAAAAGAAGATAGAGGTAAACTGCCTTCACACGTCCTTTAAGGGTTTTTGGCAAAATCCAGCTCTGCCCTCTACGTTTTTATATTTCATAACCTCATGAAAGTGTGACAGTGAGTAACTCTGTGGTTACTTTAACATTATGTCACAATCCTACATGATGCATTGTGCTGGGTCAGGACATGTGACAAGTATTTCCCACCGATAAAGCTTTTTGGCTCATATTGGCATTTTTATAAAGAGAGAAACTGTGGCACAATTTCTGTCAAACGTAAAACTCTGGTTTTAAATGGACACTAAAAGAATCCACTAACGAACAAAAAAGGAGATCACGTTTGGCACAAAAACATGGCTAAACAATTAGATTCATTCATATTTTTCATCTTAAATTTAGTGTGTCAGCGCTAATACATTTTAATAATCATATTTTTTTGAGCAAACACCCTCTTTTTTTTGGCTGCGTGTCCCATGACAAAATTATTTATATACGATCCCCAATTCCAATGAATCTCAGATGTTCAAATGTGTAAAATGTGAATAAAAACAGAATTAAATTATTTGCAATATTATTTTTGACTTATAAAAAAGACAAGATATTTAATGTTTAAACTGATAAACTTTATAATTTTTTTTGGCAAATATTCACTCATTTTGAATTTGATGCCAGCAACGTATCAAAAAAAGCCGGGACAAGGGCAACAAAAGACTGGGAAAGTTGAGGAATAATCAAAGAACCTGTTTGGAACGTTCCACAGGTGAACTGGTTAATTTGAAACAGGTGAGTGTCATGATTGGGTATAAAAGGAGCATCCCTGAAAGGCTCAGTCATTCACAAGCAAGGATGGAGGGGGGGGGAGAGGTTCACCACTTTTGTCCAACTTTCACTACTAATAGTCCAACAATTTAAGCATGTTTCTCAACGTAATTCAGGGATTCCATCATCTACAGCCCACAGTATCGTCAAAGGTTTGAGAAAATCCAGAGAAATCTCTGCGCGTCACATCACAGCAAGGCCAAAAACCAGCATTGAATGCCTGTGACCCTTTATCCCTCAGACAGCGCTGCACTAAAAACTGACATCATTCTATAAAGGATTTTACCGTGTGGGCTCAGGATCACTTCAGAAAACCACTGTCAGTTAACACAGTTGGTCAGTACACCTATGAGTGCAAGTTAAAATCATTTTTATCAGCTCAAAGTTCAAAAGCCAGTGTCTGTGATGGCAGCGGGGTGCGTTAGTGCCGTTGGAATTGGTTACTTGTACATGAATGTGAATGGCGCATAAAGGTTTTGGGGCAACATATGCTGCCACCCAAGGAACATCAATTTTCAGGTTTATTTCAGCAGGACAATACCAACACATTCTGCTCGTGGCTTCATACATGTAGTAACAGAGTGCGGGTACTAGACTGACCTGCCTGCAGTCCAGACTTGTGTCCCTTTAAAAGTGTGCGGTGCATTATGAAGCGACAACGGAGACCGTGGACTGTTGAGCAACTGAAGTCGTACATCAAGAGTGAATGGGGGGAAAGAATTCCACCTACAACTTTTGGGAACTGAGGACCATTAGTGTTGTTAAAAGAAAATGTGATGTAACCCAGTGATAAACAAGGTTTTATTTGGAATGTGTTGCAGGCATCAACTTCAAAACGAGTAAATATTTGCAAAAAAAAACAAAAAAAAACTAAGTGAATCAGTTTGAACATTGAATATTTTGTCTTCAAATTGTATTCACGTGAATATAGGTAAAAAAGGATTAGCAAATGATTGTGCTCTGTTTTTATTCACGTTTTACTCAAAGTCTTGTGGTTTGTATTTTATTATTGTTACAGGGCCTTGTACTGTATGTGTACATTAATTCAGCAGATAAAGACAGGGTTGATTTCAACAGTTTTATGTCATGTTTGGTTATTCAGAGGTCAAACCCCTGAACAATTCTAATATTATTTAACATAGGAAAAATATTGAATAATATGTGAAATGTGTAATAATATGAAATAAAACCCTGTACTTTCACCCTCCAGGTGTATGACAATTCTTTAATGATAGATTCAAGTGTATTTATTTCATCTCAAAGTGAAGCTGATGCCAACAGGTTTTTCTTTAAGTCTAATATTATATTCCTGTGGTCAGGAGGGGAGCTGATGTGGCTGTTCAAGCTGAAACTTCATAAAAGTGTCACTAAACTCATCACTTTCTGAAGAGGATACTGGAGGTCAGACTCTGCTGGTTTCTGTGAAGCGCTGAGTGTGCATGTGTGGACGACAGCGTTCTCCTGGGACGCAGGAAGTGTGTCACCATCCTGCAGCTCATCCTGTCGGTCCTGCTCATCAGTCACATGCTCAGGTCAGGCTGGGAAGTGTCTGCTCCTCCTCTCTGCGTGTTCTGCCCCCACTGATCGATGCACCCACCACTCAAAGGTCTTCAGACAATGACAATATAATCCATTTGTTCCATTAAGTCAAGCATCTATTCTGAGCTCAAAATAGTTTTAGTAATCCTCAGCAATCTGTTTTTTTTCTCCTCCCATTCTGTTTTAAATTACGACTGAAAAATCCACTTTTTTAGTTAATTCACAAGTTTCTGATCTCACGGTCACTGTTTTAGCTGCAGAAAATGACGCGATTGTAACGACTTGAGTGTAAGATTTGTAAAAGAACATGGAAAAAAGTTATTAAACAATGTGAGGATTGTGCTTGTACGGGCAAACTACTTGGAAAATAACATGAAAACTCTGTATTTTAGTCATTAAACAGCTTGTTTGTGCCACAGAATACCTCATTTAAACTCAGTTTTCAGGAGCCAAGGCTTCGTCAGGACTCGCATGCTGTAAATGTGAGAGGCCACTGGTGTGTGACCGCTGTATGTCAGTGAAATACATGCTCTGAGAGACACCAGTTTCTTTCTACTGTCGTCTTTCATTCAAACGTGTCTGAACCATAAACCTGAAAATAGAGCAGGTTAATGTCACAGCTTTGGTTCTGATTAAACCACAAATCTTGCAGGGGTGGGTCAGATGTTTGTGCAATAGCTTCTCTACAAGTTAATCGTTTTCCTCTCACCTCTGGATATTTCTTGTGCTTCAGGTACTCATTGATGGAGGGGTGGAAGTATTTGGTGTAGCCCTCATTCAGACTGTAGATCTTTCCCTTCTGCTTGATCTTCACGCTCCTCTCAGTGAGGATGAACTCGCCGATGGCCTAACAGGAAAATATTAAGAAAATATTACGCAATCCCATGATCCCACAAGCATTGACCAAAGATTAAAGCCGAAAACCTGAAAATCTGAAAATCATCGTGGGAACAGATAAAAATAATAAAATAAAGGAATTTAATGGACATTTCACATTCACAAATCCAAAGTGAGTAAGTGCGAGATGTTGGGCAGAGATGAGTAAGGCCAGAAAATAAGGCTGAAATGTGACCTGGTTAACCAAAAAGTTTGTTCATTCTGTCTGGAATTTGTATTTCAAAACAACATGAACTTACTGATGAATATATGAATATCTGTAAACACACACAATACAACAGTGTGGTTTGTAGATGCAGGATTAGTGAAAAACGTACCTTAAACTACACCACTGTTCCCTCTAAGAACTAAAGTGGATTTTCCAATTCCCAATAATAATTTGGTCAGATTGTTTTGATTTCTTTTTTGTTGGTAAATCTGAATGTGGTATACGACACACAATATGATACTATTACTATGCAGAACATAATACAAATTTAAAACAAAACAGGTCAGCGCTGTTGATAAGCAACTGCCCTTACATTAATGGGTTACATCACGAAACGGGCTCAAATCTTTAATTCGTTGAATGTAGATTATTTTATTCCTTACGCCGTTGTAAAACAAAAGGTTTCACTGTATACGTCTGTATTTAAGGTGAGTTTAATGTGACGCACATTTCTTTTGCCAAATAAAAAAAGATTTCTTTCTTTGCAGTTGTAATATATGGGGAAACGATGATGATAATCAGAATCAGAATCAGAATCAGAAATCCTTTAATGTCCCACAGACGGGGAAATTTGTTTGTCATACTACATGTGACAAACTACATAGTATGACAATAGTACGTCTTTTCTCTAAGTGAAGCAGTTCTTGGTCAATAAAACCATAAACATGACAATGAGACACAAAGGTGGAGGCGGACAAGTTGAATAGAGCAGAGCATTATGACAGTCAGTTCACCATCACAGAGTAATGCTGAAATATCCACGTAGACACTGAGACGTTTGAGTTGCACTTAACAACTCACAGGGTCCAGCATGAAGAAGTTGAGGCCGCTCCCAGTGCTGAGGGCCACCAGGGTGGCACTGCCGTAAAGGGCGTAGCCGGCACAGACGATGTTGTTGCCCTGCTGCAGGGCATCTTTCTCCGTGGGCTCCCCCTCTGATGTCTGAAATGAAACAACACAGAACACAAATGTGTGTCGACATTTGTAGCCGAGCTGTGAAATAATCGGTGTAAAGGAAAAGTTGTAAAATAATCTCTAACTTCTGTAATGAAGTAAAATGAAATAACAATATTGGAAAGTGCACTTGCAGTCACACTTTTAATCCATAACTTATAAACGGATTAAGGTTTGGCACTTTGTGCATGACATGTAATAAAGAAACCAAAATCAATCAATCGATCATGTCGCGTTGCTTACACCAATCACACACATTGTAGATCTAAGAAAAATGATCAGATTTATCTCTGTGGCTGCAGTCGAACAAGGTGAACCTGGATGAACTGGACAGCATCGCCCCCCTGTGTCTGCTGAGTGTAACTGCAGCTGTGTGCTCACTCTCTGTACACACCAAAGACAGTGATTCTATGCTCTCAGCCTACGCAGCTGTTACACTTGCAAATGTGAAGGGTCCATAAATGTGATTTAATTAATGTCATAAATGTTTGCTGAATAACACACAGGCGGTGTATTGGTGTCAGAAGTTACACACTAGAGCCATGGTTCTCAAAGTGTGGTACGTGTACCACCAGTGGTACGTGAGCTTCCTCTGATGGTACTTGGAGGAAAATCAGAACTATCGTTCTACTGTATATGAGTATGTGAACAGAGTGGAGCTGATCTTCTCCATCTTAATCTAATTTCACTAGAACAGCGTCTGAAGTATGTGTGATGAAGAGGAGGATGAGGAGAGAGCGGATTGTCTTATTTACACCACTGTATTTTAACACCGGTGATAATGGTGGTACTCCGAGGGCTCGATATTTCCTCCGGTGGTACCTGGTATGAAAAGTTTGTGAACCACTGCACGAGAGCTTTAGCGTCACAACTGTGAGTCTCATTTTGCTTCACTTTGCTTACGACATCAATGAAGTTAGTGAACTTAAAAACATTCAGAGGAGCAAATATTCACAATCAGCATGTAGTGAAGCAGATTCATGTGCACAGAACTACATGTCAACAGATGTTATGTAATGGTGAAATAGTTTATCTGGAGCGAGTGACTTTCTCGGCCTGTGCACTCGCACCTGGATGGCAGAATATACTGTGTACTGTAGCTAAACGTGTGTGAATCTTTGCTGAGGTCAGACTCACCCGTTTGTAAATGGCAAATATGGTGCCGATAGAAGCCAAGCAGTCGATGTTACTGGAGCCGTCCAGAGGGTCGAAGCAGACCACATACTTCCCCTGTGATACAACATAAAAACAAGGTCAGTGTGTAGATAGAAGCTAAAGACCGGAGGACACAGAGCTTCTGCTGTGGCAGCTCCTCGGCTTTGGAATGTCCTGCCCCGACACATCAGATGTGTCCAGACTGTTGAGCACTTTAAAACTTCTTTAAAATCCTACTTTTACTCCAGGGCCTTTAACTCAAGTTGAACTGGACGCCCCTCCTGCTGTTTGTTTGTCTGCATGTATGTGCTTTTACTATGTTTTGTATAGTTTTTATTTTAAATGTTGTATGTTTTTTTTTTCCTTTACTCATTCTGTACAGTACTTTTGTCAGCCTTGGTTGTTTTTAAACGTGCTTTATAAAATGAAATTGAATTGACTGTTAATAGGAGTGTATTGTGTTTTGAGTGTTGGTTAATAATAATAATGAAAAAACCTTCTGCCTATTATTATTATTATTGCAGATTATTATCACGTATATGTAATAAACACATCTGAACACAATGGAATGTAATAACAGTGAACAGACAAAGGCTGTAATACTGGCTTTTGCCAGTTTTGAACTATTCAAAATACAGAGGTGGATACATGAGGACTGATGTGATGGAGCATCAGCACAGCATTTAAAGGAGTCTGAGCCTCCAACCTTTGTTATCTTTGTTTGTTATTTTTAAGTCAAATTAGTCCTTCCTTTAGGACCAGGAGTCTCAAACTCGACTGACCATGGGGCCACTGAGCATCTAGTCTGGTCAGAAGGGGGCCAGTCAAGTGAAAAAGTCATATTTTTGGGAAAAAAGGCTACTTTAATATAATATGAATTTGAAATTATATCACGATATTCCACAATGATGTTTCAAAATAAAAGTGTCTGTGTTGATACTGTGCAATAATATACTGTATGGTTCAGATTATTATTTTTTAAATCATAAATACATTGTTAATCTACTACTATGAAAAAAAAGCATGCTGAAATAACTCCATTATAAGTTGATATTAAGGTTTTGAGATCTCTGTTTTAGACACATTTGTTCAAGGTCTATATCAGATCTGCATGTAGCACATATTGTACAATCCACCCAGTAAAAGCAACAGATGGAAAAGCATTTTCATTCCTTGTCTGCAGTTCATGGTCATGAAAATTTCATTTAATTAAATGTCTCACGGACGATCCAAGATAAGGGACTCTAACCAGAGGCCATTTACTTGATGGAAAATGTCAGCGACTTGGATGAATTGTTAAATCATGCACAGTGACGAACCTATGCTCATAAGCTGATCAGTGTGATGGTTCCTGTCTAATTATTTTCCTGCAGCAGCAAAAGTGTCATTTGCAGACAAAAATGTGAACCTACACTACAGCTGCGTCATGTAAAGCCACACTTTGGCGACACCAAGTGGGCACTTGTAATAGCAGTTTTAACTTTTGTGAGTCTGAAAACAACTTGTGAGCTACACAGAAATCATCTGCCTTGAAAAAAGGAAAGCGACCTAGACTCTGTCATGGTGCAGTGCTGTGGTCATCCTCAGCGGAGGTGGTGTTCATCTCTCACCCTCTTGTCCTTGGGAGTGACGATGAGGCCCTCGTTCTCCTCAGAAACCATGCAGCAGGTGCTGTAGGAGGCCTGCAGCATGTTGATGACCAGGTCGTTGGACAGCACGTCCAGCTTCTTCACATCGTCCCCTGTCACGTTCACAGAGCCAGCAATGCCTTGTCTGCACACGGACAAACCAGCAGCAAACGCTTTAGTCTCAACCACTAACTATATACAATATAGATAACTTGTCCATTTTAACCAATAGGCTTGTGAATGTGTCAGTAAATTCTCCTTTATATGGGACATTTTAGTTGTTGGTGCATGAAGAGATTAATCTGAGCTCCAGTAAAATAGGGACCCCCCCACCCCCCACAAAAAAAAAACAGTTCTTCAACTGACAAACAATTGAATTAAATTAAATTAAATTAAATTGACAAGCAACCCAATTTTATGGCTGCTACAAACTGAAGGGATAGTTCAGTTGTGGTTGTGTAGATAATGACAGGTACTGATAATTGTTATTTGGTGATTTTGGTGTTTGAAATTTTCTGTTAACCACTAAACTGGCTTCCTGTTAAAGGTACATTGTGAAAGCTTCACATGAATATCTCAAGTCTCCCTTCCAAGTGTACTAGAGGAACTTTGTTAACTGAAATGATTTTTAGTAGGTCTATGGTGGTCTATTGTAAAATAATAATGGTCCGAAATGTTTTCAATATAAATATAAAATGCTCATGCTGGGGTATGGAAGAACCATAATTGGTGACTATACACATACAAAATATGTATATCTACTTTATCCTTAACGTCCGCCAAGTGAAACAGATTTCATCTAAATTTTACAAAGAGGCTCTGCACTGTCTGTGGGTGACAGAGTCTACGGTGCTGCTGGTCCGACACTCAGGAATGCCCTCCCATTAAGTCTGCAACAATGGACCTCACCAACGGCTTTTAAATGACAACCAAAACACACCCTTTCTTAATTAGCTTTGCCTGATCATTTGCAGCCAAATTTATTTTCCGTTTTTAATGCTTATTCTGTAAAGTGTCCTTATAACTCTTGCAAGGTGCTACAGATAAATGTGATACTAATATTATTATTATTATTAGTCAAAGAAAAAACTATCACTTGGAATTTTACAATGAAACCCTTCACATAACAAACATAACACAATCTCACCCACCACTCTCATTTGTGGCAGCAAAGCTTGTGGCTCAGGTCTTAACTACGGTTACAGTCTCTTGTTCATAGCCAGTTAAGAAGTTTAGACCGAGTTCTCACAAAATGGTCATAGCTGTGCACTGGAGTTACAAACCCCAGTGATAGTGATAGTGAATTTGACCTCTGCACATCAGTAGTACAGGAGCAGCGAGCAGCACTTATCTGGGGAGCGATGGGGGGGTTAAGTACCTTGCTCAGGGGCACCCAGCCCTTTACCTGACTCGGCATTTGAACATGCAACCCTTTGGTTATAAGCACAGTTCCCTGTTACAGGGCCATGGGCTGACTGGGCTTTGCCAACCTGGTTGCAATGTCCCTCCTGGTATGATGGACTTATTACATGGTGCATTTGGTAGAAAATATTCACATTTACATTAGTGAATTCAGACAATGCTCCAGAAACCCGGCAACTCTCCAATGTCAATTCACTGTACACTGAAGTGGTTATTGTGTCATGTTTAAATAAAAAATGTTGCAGGATTTTTTTTGTTATATCTCCTTCTTGTGTTGAAGTGTTGAAATATGTGTCTCTAACACAAAACATCAGCTCATATCAGCTCTGCTGTTCCCATTGGAGTGTCAGAACTGATCTACAGTAGCACTGACCGACTTCTTCTACACTTGTGAACACAACCTCAGGGTTTTAGATGAATCGTTCTTGGCCGTAAAAATAAACTGTCAACAAAATGTAAAGCACCTGGCGTGTGCAGTAGTCTGACACATCACTGTGCTGCTGCTGACCTCAGACCACTTTAGATGGAAACAACATAAGTCAAAACAGCTTTTTACATCACGGTATATTACAAAAGAACACTGCAAGATAGTGGCTTCTAGCTCGCTCTCCCTTGCACACATCAAGTCCACTATGTCAGCACTCACAGGTGGGCCAGGCCTGCCTTACGCACAGCGGAGGAAATGGCTTTGATGGCGGTCAGCATGGCGTTGATGAGTTGGGTGAGCTCACCCGTAGCCCCCTTAGCCTGGCGCCCGGTCTCAATGATGAACCGAGTCAGGGTCCATACATTTGTGTCGAAGGCCGACTGGTCAGACATGCTGGCTCTTCTGTACTTCCTGGTAGAGCTGCTAGTTTTTGTGTTTGCTCGATGTTGGGCTGACAGCAAGTCAGCTGCTAACCAAGTCCTTTATACTCCCAGAGCATGAAGCCGAGCCAGGGAGTCTATTTGTGATCACAGCCGAGGGGAAGAGAGAGAGTGTGTATGTGTGATGCGGTGTTGGGTATCGTCTGTAGAGACCGGGACACTCTAATCCTGCACAACACATTTAGGTAACATGAGCCCTTAGGTTAGGTTCATAGTTTTTTAACCACATATGTCTGGACATGAAGCAGAGAACAGTGTCTGTGTCACAACAGTAACAAAAGAAGAACAACTTTCTGTGCACTTATGTCCAGGTTCATGTAGACGACAACAAACCGTATATAAAAGAATTATCTTGTTTGCCTCGGGGAATCTCTTTATCAAAATTAAATATTGTTTGACTTCACACTTCAGTGCTGAGAAGCAGATACGGCACAGTCCAACCTCCTTATTCTGTACAGTTAGTTTCACCTATGACCAACACAACATACATTTATTCAGTACAGCGGTTGTTTTCATGTTTAACTAGATGCTAGAGTGTTTATGACACTGGGTTAAGAGATGTGATTTTTATATTGAGTATAGACATACTACACTTCCACAGCAGCTGAGATGTGCTTCAAATGCCAGTGGGTCCATGTGAGCTTTAACTGACCTTTAGCTCAAAGGTCACCTCCACTGGGTGAAATATCTTCTAACTTTTGCAGGCAGTGTGTTGTTGAAACGTTACCCAAGAAAGAAACTAATTTTGAAGGAAAATAAACCTCCCATGTCCCACTTTCAATTATTTACATGTCAGTTTAAAAACACCTAATTCTTCAAATTTGAAGTTTATGGTGAAATAGTTCCTTTTTGTCAGCAAAAACAATGAATTATTTACAAGCTACATATTACTGTAACGTCAGACGATGTAATGCAGAATACAAACTGTTGGAAACACCACTTTAGTCTTTGGAGACTCATTTATTGAGATTCATCATTTCAAACAGCTGTTGTTCACATAAGAAAGGCATCAGGTTTGGTTTGCATAGACGTCGTTTTTGCTCCTTCATATATCCAGAATATACTGTATGTTCATTCATATTAAGGCACAAGTAGAGGTAATAGATGAAAGTGCATTTTATGGCACATTTTAGATCTTTGACAGTTTTGTGGAATGTGTGCGTTATTGTTATTTGAACTTATGAACCGTGGTTAGTATATCTCCACTGACACATCTTTGGTCTCTTATCTGTTGGTTTTCTGTAAACAGAACATGAATGTTGCTGGTCTGGCACAAATCCAACTCTGAATGTAAGTTGACTTCAAAAAGAAAACGCCTCTAGAAACATTTCCGTAAACTCTGTAAGACACCATCCAAACTAAATTTTCATTGAGAACAATTAAAGCTCAACTGTCTCAGTGCCACACAGTTTTGGTGTTTTCCCCCCAGTCGATGATGATGATGATGAGGAGGAGGAGTGAGTTGGTGTAGCCTCACTTCTGGGCATGTTTCTGGCAGATGGCGATGTACTCCAACACGTCCTCAGGGGAGCCCAGAGCCACGGGGGCCCGCTGATGGATGCTCTCTGGCTGTATGTCCAGGATGTTCTCAAAACCGGTGGAGGCCATGCCGCCCGCCTGCTCCATGATGAAGGCCATGGGGTTGCATTCGTAGAGCAGCCGCAGCTTTGAGTAAGAGAGGGAGGAGTTAGTTTCTTGTGGTATTATTAACCCCTCTCCTTTCAGTTTTTAATGTGCATTTATGCAGAGAAGATGGATGTATGGATGGTTAAGTATTTTTTTTATTAAAAAAACTTTTATTAAAAAAACAAAAACTTGGCAACATTTTATTTTTTCCATTTAATGCACCACACAACTAATCTGCGAGATGAGAAAATAATAGACAGGCTTATCAGTAAGGAAAGTAAACGACATGCACATTCCCTTGTCACTTTCAGAGTTTATCAAAAGCCGAAACATTAAATATCGCAGTTGTTCGATACGTTCACAAGTACAAGCGTCTCCTCCTCCTGTTCGTGTGCTCCACAGAAACCTTGCTATCCAATGCTATTTAAAATCAACAGCCAGCTCATGAAAATTTAACATGAACCTTCTTTGAAATTTATCTCAGTTTCACTCTCATTTACTTTTTATCGAAAGGCTTTATTTTCTACAATGTTCTATTTCATTTAAAATCCTTTGCAACTCATACAACTCACAACAAAGAAATGCTCATATTTGTTGATCATAGCAAAAAAAAAATCTAAATATTGTGTTACTGCTTTGTTTTATCAAAGCAGTACTGTTTTTCTTTTCTTCTCCGCTCTTTATTACCTAAAGATGTTTTACATCCACAGCGTGTCAGTGTCGTGTTTGGCTCAGTCTTTCGAAACGTGGAAGGATGTGGACAGTGAAGTAACAACATTGCGACACAGTCTTCAGTATGTTCTTATGTTACGTATGAGAGTGAACAAAGACGTACCGTAAGACTACATTTTCATCCTGACACTTAGAACTCTACTGTTGCCCTGGGTGACATATTTTATTATAATAAACGTACAGAGACAGAGGTCAACCCCACAAATACTGTACTACTGCTACACACTGCACTTACGAACCTGTGGCTGGTTCATTGGAGGTTCACTGAATCCTCACACACTGATTTAAAACCAGTAAAAAATATTATGACAGTCTTTTTAGTTTTTCATCAAGTTCCCTGGAATTAACAACTGTGTGGAATATCATCAGCTTTGTCTTTAAAGCTTGTTCACATGTGTAAACTATATATATATATATTATATATATACACACAGTATATATATACAGTATATTAACTTTTTTTTTCAGCTGTCAGTATTTGTGATATACATATTGTTCAGGTCAGAAATAATTGGAAACAAGACATTACCTTTCCTTTTGGGCTCTTCACATTTCCAGGGTATAAAAAGATGCCTCCATACATCAGTGTTCGATGAACGTCTGCCACCATGGAACCTATGTAGCGGGCACCATATGGCTCTGTGCCATCCTGTAATTGTTTCAAATGTTGCAGTAGTCAGTTAATTACACCTGTAATGGTCAAGATCAACTTTTCAAAATGGGGACATCTCAGTGGGAAGCTTTTGGGGTAATTGAAATCCCACATTTGTAAATAAATAATAATATGTAAATTAAAAAAAAAAAAAATACATACATATATATATATATATATATATATATATATATATATTCACTGAAATGTGCCAGTAGTTAAATGATATTTTTCATGATAAGATGACCACCACAGTCTATTTATATGTTGCACATTATGTACACAAATGTTCTAATTTAAACTTTACCTCAGGGAACTTCTTCTTCTGCAGGTACTCGGTGACAGCCGGGTCGAAGTACTTTGCATATCCTTCATTTAAACTATATATCTTGCCTCGCTTCTTTATTTTTACGTCCCGGTCAACCAGGATAAATTCACCAATTGCCTAGCAAGCAGAAACAGAAAATATTATCCAGAGTTTCATCTATTAAATACAAAATAGAGGACTTGTATGCAAGGATATTACTTACAGGGTCGAGCATGAAGCAGTTGACTCCGTTGCCAGTGGAGAGCACGATCATGGTGGCACTGCCGTACAGGGCGTAGCCGGCTGCCACAAGGTTTCTCCCAGGCTGAAGGGCGTCCTTCTCACACGGCTCATCGTCTGTGGTCTGAGAGAAAATGTGCAATTTGCTTTCAATGTGGATTCATAGGTTCATAGTGTCACGGTTTCTCTTCTCAGGAGTAAAAAGGACTGTTACAAAAGAACACTTGTTTCGTTCACTACAGACAGAGAGCCTAAGGTGGTCGGTTCTGACCACATTAGTACCTTTTTGTAGATGGCAAAGATGGTACCAATGGAGACGAGACAATCGATGTTGGAGGAGCCGTCCAGAGGATCAAAGCAAACAACATATTTGCCCTAGAATGAAGTGGAAAGAGCTAGATATTATTTATGTAGCTCTAAATGCCATTTAAATAGTTTGGTATGCTGCCTCCTTTCTGACAGAGACTTTTCCCCACAAAGGACAAAGCACGTTTTAAGCCTGATGTGCCATGAGAGGAAACTCCATGTAAAATAGTCTTAATCACAGTATTTTGCGGTTTATTAGAGTGATTTTTTGCATTAGGTGACAACATTCAATCCAGACTTGTGTGTTGTGTAAATATATCTCTTTTTTTTCATGGATTGTGACTGTGACGATGGTTTGGGAGCTGGAGAAGAATGTGTACAATTGGAAGCATAGTGAGGCATTTGAGGCTGTCTCTTTGTCCACACAGTCACACCAGTGGGAGAGCAAGGTTTGAGAGAAAGACTGGAGGCAAAAACCTGACCTTATGCCCCCCCAGCCAGCTAAGCACGATCCAAAGAGGATCTTCTTTAAATGCACCTGGATTTGAATGCAGCCTGTCATTCCACAAATGAGATCCTGAATAAATAAAAGGCTGACTGGGTCCACAAAGAACTTAAGTGTGTCTGCAGGAGGAGCAAAGATCCCCAATTCTGTTTTAAGTCGGCGATAACCACATGCTCACCCTCGATTCTGGCTCCACAATGATGACTTTGTCATTCTCTTCAGACACCAGTACGCAGGAGGTGAACGATGACTTGATCATGTTGATGACCAAATCATTGGACAGAATGTCCAGTTTCTTCACCTGGTCACCTGTCACGTTTGTGCTGCCTGCAATGCCATAGCTGGACACACACACACAAAATTAACTCAAACAAACAAACAAACAGAAAGAGTGAAGATAAAAACTGGCCTGGAGGAGATCTCACTCACTTCTCTGTACATGTATGAGTACACATCGCCTTTTGTAAAAATGCACATACTGTATTTTCAGCTCTGTGCTTGTTTCTTTTATATCTTTTTTTTATATCTTCTTCTTATTATTATTATATGTATTAGCTCACAATGAAGTGCATTTTTACTGCAATAACTTTGATGTAAATAATAAATAATAAAAAAAATGCTACAGATGCATGACACAGCAATTTTTTTAAAAGCAGCAAAGTTTGGTAGTGATTGAATGAGGAAGTGACTCGAAAACTGAAGGAAAGTTCAGTGTGTTTTTCCGGCAACAAATGTTTGGCACAATAAAACATTTTTTTTTTATTTTTTTGTTGTTTGCAAATATAAGTGACGTGAAAACTGTGAAATGTTCTCACAAGTGTCAACATTGAGGGAACAAATACGTTTTCGACACATTTGCTGGTGCAAAAGAGTAAAAAACAAACCACGGCGACAAAAAGAACACAGATTTTGAACGGACCCCGAGTCCGCACTCTGACACATGACTGACGGTGTAAATAAGAAATGCGTAAATAATAAAACTCTACGGGTTGTAGCATATAAAATGGGCGTGGCGATGTCAGTCATACGCCTCACGATTGGCTCACAGAGAACCAGAACCTCCTGCCCAGGCTTGTGCCAACGTGGATGCGGGCGACTGAAACTCTACTGTCTCGTTTCAGATGCGACTCCAAATGTTCCGCCCAGTGTCAGGTCCGTTCACTTACAGGTGGGCGAGCCCTGCTTTGCGCACAGCGCTGGAGATGGCCTTCACCGCCGTGCACAGAGAGTTGAGCAGCGTCGTCAGCTCCCCGGTGCCCTTCGCCTTCCTGCCCTCCTCCATGACGAACCGGGTCACGGTGACCACATTAGTGTCGAAGGTTCCTCGATCGGACATGATGCTGACCCGCGGTCTCCTGCGCCCTGACAGTGGAGGTCGCAGGCGCGGCTGTAGAACTTTTAAAGCGCTGTAACGCGGAACTCGTGCGTGGAGGGGAGTGAAGCTGCGTGGACCAATCCAGATCCGCAGGAGAGGCGTGGCCCTGGTGCAGACACTCGCCGCTTTGTACACGAACAAATGATTAGAATGTTGTCACCAGCAGAAGGGGGGGAACGTAAGCAGAAGAATAGACGCCCGTGCATACCTGCAGTCCGAGCGTCATTGTGCAAGACGAGCCGTGCGCTTTTCAACATGTTCGACAGCAACAGTGTGTTTGCACAGTTTCATCACGACTTTCACCTCTGATAGTGTGCGCTTTCACATTCTTCTTTCTCTGATACAGGGGAACTTTTCATCTATCTATCTATCTATCTATGCATCCATCCATCCATCCATCCATCCATCCCTGAGCTTTACAATAGCAATATTAACAAATCTTGAGAAAAAATCAGCATAGTCTCTGTTCCATATTTCAAGGACAGACCACCGACAATAGAAAATAAGTTTGAAGGTAATTAAAAAAGTGGCACCCTGCCCTCATTTTATTGCACTTTTATTTGCAAATAAATTGAACAAATTGCATACTGCCCTTTAACCTTTCAGAATTCACTAGTGGTATACAAACATGCAGACTCTATTGTGGTCAGCGATGGTCACAGATCGGGTTTGTGCTTTGCTTTGTCCCACACTGAACATTAGAAAAGCAAAAGGTGTGCGAAGTGTGTCATTGCTGTGCTTTCCCCTGTCTTACAAAAGTCAAATGTTGCTCTTGTTTATGAGCCCTATACTGCACATGAATTCATCATAGTAAAAACAATCCTTAACTTAGATATTTTGGACAGAAAGAGCTGTGCCAACGTCTCCTCATCAGTCTGTGGAGGGGCCCGTTTCCTCTCTCACCATGGCTGTCCTCCTTCAGAGAGCCACAACACATGTGTTTCCCAGTTGAGTGTGAAGGAGCTCAACTGGCCTTCAATGATTTATGATATTGACTCCACCTAACAGCTTTGAGATGCAGCAGATTTAGAATTAGTGAGATTTCTGAACTGTGGAAATCCGTCCTCAAAAGAATGGGGACTGCAATGCCATTGGTTCAGGCCTGAAATGTCAAACAGCAATTATCTATTTTATATCTATTGTATCAATTACACAAAATGTATTACACAAAATGTTGTGTAATAGATTTTGTGTAATTGATACAATAGATAATGATTTTAATCAGTGATATTTTTAATTTGTAAAATAAAAAAGAAATAAAGAATCAAGTTGAATTAAAACATTAGTAATTAAACTGGTTCGTTAAAGTTATTCTAATACAGTTCTTGCACATTGTAATGCAAAAACTAATTGACTTAATTCGATTTCAACAAATATGTTATAGCTATTATTTTAATCACTGTGGTGTTTTTTGAAAACAAACTGTTGCTGTTTTCTCCCCAGGTGGCCTACCAACAGTTGATTTACACACTTGATCAGTGTTAGAATTAGCTCTATTTAAAAAGCGTAGATTACACAGAAGGAAAATAACAAATTAGCTCTAAACATTTGAAACAAATTGCAGCCTTTTCCTTTTTTGGTATAGTGGTTTTGCTGAGTGAAGTACATTGTTTGCAACTGATCTGTGTGAATTTCCCGTCAGTTAAAGAGCACATTCATACAAATGCAATATTACATGTAGTGCTTTTTTCCTTTATAATGAATGACCAAACAACAACACCAACAACTATTATTATATTAAAAATGCAAAATGATCAACAATGATTATTATAAAAAATCATCAAAAAAAACGCTTTATCCAGTGCTGTTACAAAATGACCCCAGAAGATGGCGGTCTTGAATAAGCCTGGGAACTTCACTCTTCGCTCTGTCGCAGGCGCTGAAGGTGTGGATTGGTTGACAGCACTGAATTACCATTACTGCGACAAACTATCACTTAATATATTTTTGAACGCGAGACTACCAAAATATTCCTACCCTTTTAAAAACATTTAGGTCATTAACTCACTTCTTTGACAAGTAATAGTTAAGAAAAATGCCGATATCAATGCGCCGTTGGGAAACGTCCCTGACTGGCCGTTGGGCAAGAACTATATTGTTATGCGGAGGAGAATGGTTTAGGTTAATGCTCAGACTCGGTGAATTAATTCGCTTTAAGATACATGTACGTTTATTTATATCTTAACTTTGTGAATCGCAGTCGTTTTGAGTAACAAGCAGCATAACATAACTAATGTGTTAAGTCGCCGGCTTGCTAGCTTGTAAAGGCTCACTAAGTGTGAAGTTTTTCTTGCTGGACTACTCCAGCCTTACAACAGGAAGCCTCCAGAGTAAATATCCTGCTCCGCTAGTAAAAGTAGGGCAGCCCAGCGCAGGTAAGTGACACCTGTGTCGTGGCCCACACTGGCCTTCATTCATCTCAGACCCGGCTTGTCGGGGCAACGACTGCGCATGACCGCCGCCGGTGAACAACTTGCAGCAGAAGGGTACAAGTACAAAGAGCCAGGCTGCTTGTGGTGGTGCGGCACGCGGATTACGTGTTATCGGTAACGTTTATCGTGACCTTAGTGCTCGAGCTGGGAGTTTTTCCCCCCCCCCCTGAAACTTTGACTTCAAGGACAGTCAGTCGAGTTCACTCAGAGGAAGAGTTGCAGTTGAAGCCCCACCAACAGCCAGGGAGACGCTGGACGCTCGGGCTTTGGTAAGTGACACGCCGTGTGGTCACTCGGAGCTTCTGATTATATATGCAAATAATGTTTACTTTTCCACTCGAGAGATTGGACCCTTGGAAGATAAATGCGAGCACTGTGAGCGTTTACGTCCAATCAGTGTGTCTTCGATGCATGTTCCTGGTCAGGTGGTCCTGCAAGTAGCGTACTTGCCAGTCAATCCCATGAAGCGCTGCTGGTTAATCAGGATTACGTTCTAGTCATATGGTGTTTGTTGTACCTGCTCCTTCTGGTAATCTCCTGTAACGCTTCTCCACTTCTGACCAAACGCTGGTTTCGTGGAAACGTTGAAGTAACTCACACGTTGCAGTTTCAGTACGGGTTGAACTTTGACCTCTAAGTTGGCGATATGGCCAAAAACATGATATAGTATTTACAAATAAGCTGATATATCTATCGCGGTTAATGTCAGATACTTGCAGACTGGGTTTTGCTCCCCTGAGGAAGTTAAAGAAGCCTGTAAATTGTGGTTTTAAGCTTCATCATAAAAAAAATGTTAAAACATCTTACAAATCTGAGGCAAAACATTCCAATTGATTTTAGATTTTTTTCTGTTCGCACAGTGCTCAAACAATACCAATCCAATTGCAGCTAAAAAAAATTATGTTGTGATATACAGTATTATGACTGAATGTTTTTTTTTAATGTATGCTACCTATTTCATAAATTACAATATAATTAATAAATCTAACAATGGTCCAAGCTCCCTGATGCCACCCCCATGGCACTGGAGCCACTTTTTGTGTAAAGATTTAACTTTGTGGTGGTTTCCCCACAGATTTAGGTCCGATAACGGTGACCTATTTCTCTCATGTGACCAGGTAATCCTTTACCACTGTATCATCCATACTGACTCATCTTTGCCTGAGATTTAACATCTGAAGTCATGTTTCACCGCAGTTTTTTTGCACCAACCCAAACATCTCTGCCTCAAGCCTTAAAGAGAATGTCATAAATTCATTCTCTGCATCACCTTCCCCCCATTTGAATGAATTACCACATAGTTGAATTGTTTATACATAACATTTTGCACCAAATGCTGTCAAATGCGATGTAGCCAGAGGATAGTGTCTCTGTGTTAAGCTTTAACTTTGTGGTTGTTCTTTGACACCTTTGCTCTGGTAACAGTGAACCATCTCTTCTCATGACCTGGTAATCCTCTAGTGTGAGCCATTATGACTCAACTTTGCCTGGGATTTAACAGCTAAAATCAGATTTCCCCACACATGTTTGCACTGTCCCTAACATCACTATCTGAATCATCAACAACTATAACCATTTGGCTTCATTTACTGATGCATTGTCCAGTTAAGGAAAAGATAAACACATAGAAAATGCAACACAATAGATAAAATGTACCAAAAGCCAAATAAATTCATAATAATACAGCATCTAAAAAGGTAAATAAATGTGTCTGCACAGCTGGAACTGATAATAAACAGTGCTGGTTCTGATATTGGATATGGATAATGTTAATATTTCTTTATTTATCCCTGTCACTCCATTCCATTTTCATTGCCTCCTACCCGGAGCTTGAAATGCAGTACATTGCATGACTCAGAACAAAAGCCTCTTTATAGACTTCTGAAAGGAACCCTCAACTTCTTTGAAATGTTATAGTAGAATTGAGACTTCCATTGGTGGTCAGGTGGTCATTGGTGCCCGAACCATACAACAGAGTTGCTTCTTACTGAGGCATTTTAGGATCAGACATAGACCTTGATGATGTTTCCTATTGTACTGGTTAAGAGTTGGGGTCAAACAGAGGGCCCTTAATCTTCTCCTGACCCAGAGTTTTCCCACCCTTCTTTAAGATGAAGCACTGAATTGAGTTAATATGTCAGGGAAGAAGAATATGAGCACTGTAAAAGCAGCATTTTAATGAAATTCTTAGGCTTCCATTGTGCCACTTTTGGCATATCCCTGAATCAAATTTTCTACACTTGGCTATAAAAAACAGATTACAAATGGTGATTTCATCACATAGACAAAATCACATTCCTTCAGAAGTGAATGCCCCAACCTGGGTTGAAATTGTGTCACATGAAGTTGAAGTCTTTAAATAATAATAAAAAATATTTAGAGTATATTACTTTTGCTTGGTGAACCTAATAAGTAGCAGTTAATATTACATGCTTCCTTAATGTAAAATCTTTGTAATCCGTCCCTGCTGGTAGAGCTGAAAAGTTAATTATTATTACTATTACTTTGTTTTGCTTTTGCCAGTGCCATTATGGTCCTACATACTGTCATTGTTTCTCATCATGTTGCTGTCATTGTGAATTTCAAGTAGGAGCATTTGTATGAATTTTATTGCTGTTGTAACAAATTTCTGGTATGATTGAAGTATGAACAACTTAAGAGTTGTAAGTTGGTAATGCATTGTTTTAAGTTTTTAGCAAAATATTGTTTTTATTGTTATATCTGGTGATTATTTCCTTTATTGCTCAATGCATTGTCAGAGAATCATTTGCAAAAAAGAAGCCCGTTGCAGTTGACGGAGAGGTCTTTGTGTGTCCAAGTTCAAAGCAAGAAGAACACAGCTCAAAGACGTTAGATATTAAGACCTGAGGAAATAGAACCAGTTAACTTTGCTTGATAAGTGACACAAAAGCTTCATTTATTATCAAAATATCCACTTATATATGAAAATAAAACTGCATGACTTTTGGCATACATTAATTTTTTCAGTGTGTGGCTAGCTCATAGGCCTCTTGTTTGTTGCCCTGTCATTAATCTGGGCTCAGACTTGTACTGTAAAAAAAGCTTAGTATTAAAACTGTACATATCTGCACATGTCTCCCAGCTGCACACAGCATTCCTCAGTCTCTCTCTGGTTTCACGTTAACACATAAGCAGATCTGGTGGAGGCACAGGCTGGTGTTGGTTGGTACATCAGGCTCAGCAGCACTGAGGGATCCACATCTCAGGTCAGGTCACTCAGCCTGTGTGGACATATGGCAGAAGTCTCTCAATTAACACCTTAGTGAGACGAGCCTTCTGTCCACATGATCAAAGCCTGCCCTCTGTCGCTCAGATGTGTCACCCCCTCGGTCGCCACCTCCCTGTGATTATGACTTCCACTCCTCTGCGCTATGTGAGGTTTCATATCTGCTCTGTTCTTGCAGGCTGTACAGTTTTTTTTTTTTGTGCTGTGGTGTTTTCTCTGTAATTTTAGGTAGAGGGGTGCAGAGTTGTAATTTTAGTTTTGGTTTAACATCTGTGCATGCCTCTGTTCCAGTTGTGCTTCTCTTGCATGTACTAAAAATACCGCCATTTTGGGTACTTTTGGGTATTTTGGGTAGATTTTCTGCACTTGTGTGTACTTTTTCACTGAGTGCTCCGCTGCTGTGTAACCCTGTCAAAACTGCTTTGAGTGGTCTTAGTGCTCGACTGCGGAGGTGAAGGGAGCCGTTACAGCTGCTCAAGTTTTTTAAGTGTGGGATGAAGACCAACACGAGCGTCAGACTGCCCTGTTATTACAAGATCAAACCTATACTATATTAAGTAAATCCACCAAAACTAAACAACATATTTGACGAAATGTTTTGTGAGATTCTAGATAAGTTTAGTAATACCCTCCTTCAGGTATGCACTTGTAAAATATAAAACAAGGCCAGCACAGCAGACAGTAAATTGACTTAAAAAGTCAAGCTCCAGGGAATCTTTTTAATGGATTTGCAGTGGCCTGGGTTTGCTTGAACGCCAGCACCACATTGTTTGCTTGCCTTCACTGGGGGCCATCAAAGCACTGGCATAGTTGCCCAAATATTTTTTTTTCAGTCAGTGTTTACTGGATGAAGAAGATTAACAGAGTCAGCTGGATTGGGTAAAGTTCTGTACTTGGCTGGGATTTTCATGTGCTCAATATTTCCTGCTGTGCTTATTAAACAACAAAATTCTGTATAATTTATAGTTCTTTAACCAAAGACAAAATTAACGATATTGTGGCTACTCTTCAATCAATCAGTTATCAAATAAAGAAATTATATCTGCAGTTATCTACGTAGATTACCTAAATAGGTTACAGTGCACTGAACACACTATATGTGGTAGACCCCTTAGCGTAAAAATTTAAATAAACACAGTATAAGCTCATAATTTTAACTAGTAACATAATTTTAACAGTGTAGTGCTTTACTCCTTGTAGATGTAACACTGGCCAATGAGAATCTGGTGGTCTGTAGGGCTGTCACTTTTCCAAAAATAGTTTGAACGAATATTACATGACACGCTGCTTCTTTGAAGATAATAGGATATTCCACACTTGTTCTTTACTCTCTCAACTGCAGTGAAGAACCGTTTCACATGTCACTTTGTTGTTATGATTGACTGATTATGATTCTTCTTATTCTTATTTAAATGATGAATGTAAAGTGGATGCAAGGACACGTTGAAATCACTGCATGTGCCCCACATTGATCGCAAAACAGAAGCAAAACTGAAAATATTGCCCTCTGCATTTTCCATTCATGCTCCTAAATGACATGATGCATTTTTACTTTTTACTTCCTAGTGTGTTGAGAAACAATACATAGCGGTTAAGATTTGAACCAGTAAACTGATCCTTAGTGCAAGTGTAGTGAGAAGTTTTTAAAAAATATATATACAGAATAATAATGATGATAATAATAAAAATATTGTCTGACCCCCTCAATATGACAATATGACAGTAAAGCTACTATGACTATAATACAACAGCTCACCTTTCAAACTCCTCGGTTTTCACTCTGTCTCTTTAATAAGCTCGTGTCATTTTTGAGCACAAGTATTGAGGAAGAGTTTTGCAGATTGTAGTTTTGACAACCTATTTTACCTGTAGCACTTTGGAGCTGAGAACACCATCATGACATGACAAGCAGTATGCTGAAGCTGTAAACTGAATTGCCATTTTTAATGTCTAAAGATACAAAAGGCATGTTTATGAAACTCTAGTTCACAGTGTACTGTGTGTCCACTAAACAATTCTGACTGAAATCTTGCTTCCTCAGGACATGGATTGGGTTTCATCCATCTGACGGGCTGGTTGTTTTAGCTGTACTGGGAATTGTCACTTGATTCAGTGGTGCATGCTTCAACTTGTCTGAGGTTTCTGTTTGGAGGAACATTGTTGCTGTGAACATGACTGAAGGAAGGTATTTCTCTGTGTAGCTGGGATTAACCCTGGTTAAACCTCAAAGTGTGTGTCACAAAGATGTTTTGTTTCCCGGTATGTTAATCCCTTTTCTTTCATATATGCTTCATCTCGGTCATTATGTGCTTGTTATTTCACATATGATCCACTTGAATGATTCATTTGGATTAAATAAATGAGAGCCTCAATTCACTTTGCTTAACTCGCAATTAATTGTGTTTATTTGGCCTGCGCCCCAACATTTTCAGATCCAGTACCCGATGATACTTTCCGAGGTGTTTGTTGGTACACATGGTGGTGCCTTTCATATGTCACCGAGTCACTCTGACTTTGACCACATGCACATGTTGTTTATCCAGCATGTTAACACAAAATTCAGTAGCTGATTATGGATTTATGGCTTTATATGAGCAAAATTGTATATCCCATTGAATTATGTAAAACAAATTTTTAAGTTGTAAGATGTAATGCCAGTGGTAATCACCTTTTATCGTCATGTTTTTTGTTATGATGAATGGCAGGTGAAAGCCTATTGCGTCTGCCAGTCTACCAATTATATTTTTCTGGCCCATATCAGTCTTTTACATCCAAATCACATATTTGCAACAGAAGCAAAAAGTACTAGTATAAATGATAACTATTACTTTCAGGAGTAATTTTTGGCACAAAAAAGGTAAACATTTTTTTTTCCTCATTTTTGCTAGAGTGATTTAAATCGTGCTATTAATTAAGTTAACCTCACATCAGAAAGATGCCCTGAAGTAAAAACTGAGCGCTTGGCTTGCCAGGACTTCAGTGATGGTTTATCATCCCTGAAAGTTGCATAGAGAGCGGACTTTTCAAACTGTCAAATCTCTACCAACTCATAATAAACATGTTAAAGTTAATGTTTTCTTATACTGTATGTTAACACTGGCATACTTTTCAGGAATTAAACCATTAGTGCCTTCTCTCAGTCTTTCTGCTTAGAAGTGGTTGCATTTATACATTATAATGAACAGCAAAACATTATGAACTATCACAGAGTGAACATCCAGGGATGTTTGTCACAGTAACTTTCCCTCAGCTTGTCATTAATTTTACTGATCTCTAAAAATTAAAGATTAAAGGCAAGTCATCCTAGTAAGGAATGAGCCCAGCCCTACGTAGGACAATGTAGGTGGAAATTGAGTTAATAGTTCAATTGATACTTTGATAATCCCTCCGCTATGCAGGCTTGTACAGACATTTCCTGTCAAGTTGAAATATTCCAACAAGAGTTTTTTTTTTAGAAAACTCAAAACTGATCAGGAGAAAGCCTTGTCACAATTTCAAAATGTCATGGGTGTATTTAATCTTTTTATATTGTCAAATTCTGTTAATCCTTTCCAAGATTTCACATTCTCAGTTTTAGAGGATTTTTGATGCTGTCATTCTAAATTCAAAATATTGATGAATATTTGGTATTTAAATGCTAAATACTAAAGAGATGTGTAATTTCTCCAAGAAAAAAATGCACTTGCTGCATATGGGTTGAACATTTGGGTTTTGCCAATCATCAGTGGATGCAATATGTAGGTAAAACTGGGTTTAAGAGAATACACATTTTTTTTTTTTTTTTAGATCTGATAATCAATTTTTTTTTACCTATAAATCACATTTTTCAGTGAATATTCTAGTTTGGTATATTTGTAGTAGTCAGACTCGTGATGAATTGAAAAACATAATTGAGCATTGCAGCTGAACTGAATGGACGGTATGCAAGTTCGTTTTTTTTTTTTTTTTTTTCCCCCAACGGCACAAATGACAACTGAATGGACGGTATGCAAGTTCGTTTTTTTTTTTTTTTTTTTCCCCCAACGGCACAAATGACTTAAGAAAATGATCTGCAGATTAAACAATCATGAAAATAAGAGTTGATCTCAGCCTCAGGTTTAATACTCTTTTAGCAGCTGTTGGAATCCTTTCAGTTTATCATAAATCACTCGACAGTTTAAATCAAACTGCAGTCAACAGGGCCCCGAGGGTGGTGTGTCCCATTCTCAAAAGATGGATATTGGGCGGTGTATCCCTTTTAATGACAGGAGAGGTATACATTTACAAGACCTTTCCTTGTGCATCTTTTTAATTTAAGCCCCTGGAAACGCCCCCAATATCTCCACACTCCCGTTAACCTCCACATCACATCAAGTGCTGCCGTGGGTGCCACAATTTATGGCTGAGAAACCGCACACGATCAGCCCACTGGTCACCAGGCTGCTCATATTGCAGTCTCCCTCACTGGCTGGTATTATCAGGTTACAGTGTGTCTGTGTGGGTCTGTGTGTTTGGTGACTGAGCGGTTGAGTTGTGATTGGCTCACTGACACTCTAGCGTGTGAGACACAGCAGGGTGATGTCTCCCTCACATCCCGCGTTTCTCTTTGGGATGTTTTCTCTGTGGTGGAACTCGTAGCAGTCTGTAAATTGAAGCCGAGGGAAATGCATCCGTAAAATGACGCTGTGACACTTAAACAGCACAAGGGAGGTGAGTTCAATCTATGTTTCTGCATTGGAAAGATTCATGTGACCTGCTGATGTTTTTTCATATTAGAGTGCACTGCCTGCCGTTCAGTGACGTATTGTCAACACACTTTTTGTCCAATTTGTTTTGCGTTAAAGACTGATATACACTGGCTGCCTCTTGACCGCATTCAAAATCTTAAACAGATCCTAATACATTACCATCTTCAGAGTTGCTGACTTGACACAGACGGTAATATCTCTGCACCGCACCCTCTGCATTAAAAACAAATCACTTGTCCACACTTGTTCCTCCTGCTAAATGAAAGGTATATTCTTATTACTGTAGTAATTCAATATTTCTCCATGTTAGCAGTTTTTTTTTTGTAGGATATAAAGGCTTTTTTCTCTGACAGTCACTTTCATTACCAACCAACCAACCAGTTGGTATTGTGACTAATAGAATTGTTACCTTTTCTACTACTTGATTGGAGAAACCAGGATTATGGAATGCAAGCATCTCATTTAATGACTGGAAGTTGACACTGATATTGTGTATTATTGGATCATTATTACATCATTATATATTTTTTTATTAATATTTGGCTAGTCTGGTGTACAGTAGATCTTGTTGCTTGAAGTCCAGAACATTGTGCGCGTGAGACGAAGCCATTACACATTTGATATCTGTGAGATGGTGTGAACAGGGTTGAGGGTCTGCTTTAAGGTTTTGTCTGTGGTGTGGTGTGGGGGGTGTGGGGTTGGTGGGGGGGGTGGGGGTGGCTGTTGTGTCTACAGCTGCTGCTCTGCACATTCCTACTGAAGATCCAGTCACTCTGACCTCATGGCTGACTGAGCCTCTACCTTTTACACTAAGAGTGTGACCACAGACATCATGGTTTGCATTTGGAGTAAAAGTAATGCCATACTGCAGTTTATTGTAGAAAAATCCATGACCTGACTTGTAAGGTGATAAGTATCAAGAAGTTTTAGTACAGAAAACAAACTAGGTTTGAGGTAGGGCTGTGTCCTGTAGTCCTTGAGTTTTGTATATTACTTGACAGGATTTGCATTTAGTAAATTGACTCTTCTACGGTCTTTGTGTTTTTTCATATCATATCACATTTTTAGCCCTGTGACTAGTTGCTCTTAATTGTAAGCTTCTAGCTTGTGCAAACAAGTCTGCTCAGTTATTCTTGTAGAAGAAACACGAGGAAATGTTTCATATCAGCAGATGTGCTTGTTGAAACACACATTTTATTGAGTTCAACACAAACGAAAATAAACCCAATACCTTTTATAGAAAGATAGTAACATTACTCCATTCAGTGTTTTTCAGTTAAGTGAGTTACATCTGTGGTAACATATTGCAGTAACATACTTTAAATTTGTAGTGAAGCCATGAGACAGTTTGTACCATGTCCTCTGAAGTAAATGTTTACTGTTGTCTGACAGACCAGTAGGAAGTGACTCAGGTGAAGATGGTAAATCTCTGAAGTGGTCCTCAGATCATTTGTGGCCACATGCCTTTGAGGATATAAACATCTTCCTGAAGAAGGTCGGGGGGTTTCTCTGTAAACTGTTAAGTTGCACCAGTAAATTATTTCCTCTTGCGGTCAGCGGGGCTTTGTTTACAGTGGAGATTGACTCCCAGGTGACATCATTGATCTTATCAGCTGCGGTTGAAGCTTCTGTGCTGCAGTTAAAGGAGACCGAACCCATATGAATCGTAGAGAGAAATATTTGTCTGATCTATGATCCACATGGAGATGATCCAGTGAATGTGAATAATCTTTATCGTTATTTACTGATAATTCTACATGTTCACTTTGCTTTGAATTGTGAACATTAAGTGCAATGAATGATGATGTTTGACCATGCGACTTTAGTCCTCACCACAGCCACTGAGCTGTGGTGAGATCAGCTTGACAATGGCCCTGCACCTGCTCAGGTTTCATTTTCCACAGACTGAGTGGCCAGTCACCATAGCAGCGGCTCCACAGGTCCCCTGACCTATCCCATGTTTCCCCCTAGGTCCTGGCGACTGAGGGATGGGGTTGCTCAGATGTTCTCTTCAGTATCTTCAATCCTACATTATAATGCTATGCATAATTTATGAATTTAATAGCCATGGAAGGTTTGAACATGTCTTTAAATGGAAACAACATAACAGCCTAAAACAGTCCTGGGTGGTTAAATCTGACCTGTTTTAACTAATATTAAATAACAGCAGCTGTTGTCCAGCAGATCATGATTGTAAGTTTCTCTTTGATGTGAACAAACATCCTCATCTAATTGCATGGGATGACATTGACTAATTGGTAGTAATTAATTTTTTACATCATAAAATTTAATCCAACGAGGGGACATAATTGAGCTTGTCTGATGGTAATAGATCAGGATTAATATATTAGCTCTCTTCTCTATCTTCTTGTGTCAAAAGGAGAGTGTCATCCTCAGTTACCTTTTTTTTTTTCAAAGAGTAAATTAGCCATTAGGTTTTTCTTAAATGCAGAAAGGCTAAAGTTTGTCTGCTTTAGTAATTTTCATGCAACATTTAAAACTGTTGTAAAGGGTGGAGTTAGCTTCGTCATCAAGAAGGAAAGCACTCTCGACAGTCTTATCCTCGGATGGACTGTTCTGTAGATGACTGTGTACTACTGAGCTACATTATCTCCAGACCTGTTGTGCAGGTTTTGTTTACCTCAAGTTCTTTGAATTGTTTCATTCAACACAGTATGGTTCAGAGGTGAGATGATCACAAACGAGGTGTAATGATATAACCAAATTGCTAAAACATGCATGACTGGTTTTACTCTTATTTAATTGTTTATATGGTAATTTATTTCAAAATAATCATTTTGAAATGGGCAGTCATTGATTTGACCTACTCAACAACTGTAATGGTGAAAAGTAAGGGCAGGTATTTCCTTTTTATTTTAGAGTGTAGAGTGAGGCCTTATCTACACAGAAACCAACATCTCCTCATGCAATCTTTCTCTTTTTCATTCTTAAAGTTTTGCAATGCAACATTGCATTGCTTCATACTCCCCAAAATGACTTCAAAAGCTGAAGTACAGTATTTGTGCTCGGCCTGTATGTGGTGCTGTAACGCTGCCACAGAAATGCAACAAAAGTGGATGTGGAGCATGTACATAAAGCTAATGGGATTAAATGTTAGGTGTGGATATAACATCACTGTTTTCCAAAAGTAGTAGTAAGGCTGTATACACAAAAAGATAGTATTTTGAGATTTTTTCCCCTCTGGGACCCCTTTTCCAAAAAAAAAAAGCATTTAAGATCTACTAAAACTCAGTTTTGGTGTGGATGAAAATAGCTGATATGATACAAATCTGTTGCGAGATCTCCTAATGGTTTATCCACAGCTGTTAGTCAAGTTGTGACTTGTAAGAACTGACCAGGAAGGAAATGCAAGAAACTGCATCATCATTTTTAAAGGTCTCCATTTCTGCACATCCAGACACCATAGTAGTGTGGACGCAAGGTGTAAATGTAGCCGAAGGGATGCATTTTAAAATGAAGATGTAGCATTGTGGATGTTTAGCCTTGGTGAACAAAAACACATATGGTGGTGTACTGTTTCCATGGCAGTTTATCTGTTGATACAGTGACCCTCCCTTCCTCTCTCTTGTCTCACTTTTTTGCATATTCAGTGACATCTGCCACCAGACTTCTCTACCAGTAAATGCTTTGTTTCTTCCCTCTGGCGTTGCTAAAACAATGATGGCAGAAGCACGGGTCACCACTCCAGCCAATATTTGTCCATGTGCAGCACCTTCTGGACAGAGCTGTTGATGATTTCTTTAGTCTTATTTAACTTTCCAATCTACAAATGTGACAAATCTGAAGAGAAAGAAATGTTATCTACCCCTGGGTTCTCAGATGAAGAGCAAGGTAATCCAGTGGTATCAGTGTTTTGGGTGTCTGATTCCAAAGCATCACATCAAGCCTACGTGTAAGTCGACTTTCTTCAAATGCCAGATGAAGTGCAGTCATGGATATGATTCAGAAAACTTAATAATATGAATGACCAACTTTTGTAAGTAAATACTCTACAGAATTGTAGAGAAATTCTATTTGGTCATCAAGCATAAAGCCAAACCAGGACAAAAAGAAATTAATTAATGAACCTAAAAAATAAACATTACTCTGAAATGCTTAATGTTATCTGGCCATATTCTCACTACACCTACAATACGTGTAGTTGTTGTGTGGGAAAGTAGTTTACTGAGAATATTCTGTTGGAAATGTGAGTGCACGCTTGGTTTTGGCTAACCAAACATAACATTTTTTGAATCATTTTGACAACACTAGAGGAATAGTTGCTTGTCCCGTTTTCTTCGCTCTAAATAAATTTCCAAAGGTGACATTGAAATTTCCCAGAATACCATGGGAGTTAATCCCTTTTGTTTTGGTGGAAGTGGGGCTCCTCCCGGTGAACAGAGGGCAGCCATAATGGCACAGTGTTTCCAGTGGAATGTTAGTGCTATTGTTGACCAGGACGACTCTCACTGAGAAGACACCATCCCCCCCCCCCCCCCCCCCCCCCCCCCCCCCCCCAATACAATCCCCCCCCCCCCCCCCCTTCCTCACCCCATCACTGCCAATACAATGTGTTTCATTATACCTATGAAGGCATGTTACTGTTTCCATAGCCTCTGACCCCGTGACCGTGAGCCGTGGCCAAGATAATGAAAAAGATGACACGGAAGTCATTGGTTAGTCCCACAGTTATTACAGCTTCCTCTCGGCTACAGCGGCTGGGAATCCAAACGCCCTTTCAAACGTAGTTCTCTGCTAAAGATACTGTTTTTTCTTTCTCTCTGTGATGTTCTTATACACAAAGTAAAAGTATCTGTTAAGATAACTTAAAATTTGTGATTATGAACTCCCCTTTCTATTTATATTATATATATTTCTGATTTTATTTTCCCTGCTCCCTCTCTTTAACTGTGGCAGCGCTCTTCCTAACGCTCTCTCTTTGAGCCAAACCCTCATACGCTGTGTTAACTAATTCCTGAAGTTGTGGAATTTCCTGTAAGAACAAAAAGGAGTGTCTTTGATGTTTTTCCTGGAGTACGGAAACTACTTGAGTGTCTGTTAGAGTGACAGTGTTGATGGGCATACCTTTTTAGAGTTTGCTTGTGTGTGTGGTTAGTGATTTCCATCTGAATGAAGAGGACTGTAGAATGACATGTGCTATTAGCACAGTGTGTTGTGTCCATGTCTTTAATCACCCACTATACTTGGAGAAGGTTTTTGCCAGTATTGAAAATTTAATTCATACAAGTTGTGTGTAAGCAGTATTTAACCATTCGAACTGAACAATGTGTTGCATGTTGCTGTTGTTTTGTTGGTCCCTCCTTGTCACACCTTGCTTCTCTCCTCCATTTTTCTATTTAACTGGCCACCAATTGTGTCAAAAGATGGACAGTGGCAAGGGTTTTCTGTTGTTTATTTCTCCCCACATTTCCACAAAGAGGTTTGTGCCTCATCGCTACCGTTCTCTTAGAAAAAGTTTTCCCCCTTCCTTCCCCTTACTCACTTTTATATCTCCCCTTCTCTCAGTGGAACAAATTATATAGCTACCAACCTAATGGGATTAGGGTGGTAGGTCTTTGTCCCTCCCACTCTTCCCTCCGCTCTTGTCTTCTTCCCTTTCTTTTAAATGCTCGAGTCCATCTGTAAGTCCCCCTCTTCTGGGGCACTGCCTTTGGGAAAACACAAGTGGTCCATCTAAATGAGCTGCTGTAGAGAGGTAAAGGTATAAATGGATTCTTAGAGCCTCATTCAGGTTATTTGGCCTCTTAATGTTAACAACAACTTGTTGCTAAAATCCTATTGGCTGTAATGTGTAGCATACAGACCTTTATTTAATGTCTGTTTGCTCTTAAGGCCAAATGAACCATTAATAGCTGCAGTTTTGCTGCTTTACCATCACAAGGCGTCCGGGCAGCTGAGCACGGATAATGGCGAGGTCCCCCAGATTAGCTTGCTTGATATCCCTTGTGATAAATGACACTGAAGCCAGTTAATCAGCCCTTAATTCTGATGGCACCATATTAACCCATGATCAACAATGAGGCCAGCTGAGAGCACATGGGGATCACAAAAGACTGCCAGCGTTGGGACCAGCTGAGGTGCTCAACAGATGGACATGAATATAGTGTAATTTAATGTTTTGTTTGTAATTACAGAAATGCTCTGACAAAAGCAGATGTAGCATACAATATTTGCATCACAATTAATGTCCAATTCATACCAGGAACTAGCATATTGAAGTTCTTGCTCATCTTTTTTTTCTATGCACAGAAATCATATTTTTTGAGAGAACACAATGCACTATGATTTTAAAGCTTGAGTAAATTTGATTGGGAGACCTGTTGCACACAAACACTTGACCTGTTTTCATTTTAGTTTGACCCATACTAAGGCAAAAAGAGCCTAAAATAATCAACTACTTTTGATATTTAAGTAGTTGCAAGTAGTTATCAAATCAGCTTTGTGATTTGGCTGTCAATCAGTGCTTTGAATCCACAAAAGGTGTAATTATGAGAAACATGATACTACATTGATTTTCTTTTAGTATCTGTACCTGCTGTGATTGTGATTTATTGCTTTGTGCTTGGTTTGAATGTGTATAACAAGATTCTCAAGTATATGCAAAAGTTCCTCAGTTGCCCGTTGGTCCCACTGTGCTGCTAATCACATCAGTCATGACATTTTGATCAGTTTAGTGATAAACTACTTTTAGAAGCTGAGTGGTTCAATAATGCATTTAAAACATTGAATGGGAAACCATCTTATCTTTGACGGTTGTTTTTATGCACACACTGTGGGGCTGGCAGGCGTCTTTCCCATTCCCCTGTGGTGTTTGTGGTGTCTTTTGTTTCCATCACCTGAACCATATCACAGCAGAGATGAAAATGTGACTCTAGTGTTTGACACAAAACTGATATAATTCTTCATACTGATTAGAGGGAAAGGGGTTGCATGGGGTGAAAGAAAATGGAATAAAGGATAATAGTGTGGTGTAAATGTACAAGTTGCTCAATACCTTGAAATCCTAATCCAAAACCTTCTGAAGTGTGTTTCATGAGAAAATACATTGAAGCTCAATATCTGTTGGTGTGACAGAAGAGGACATAAAGTTAGATCAAGGTAGATGATCCGCTGTGGTGACCCCCAGTAGAAGAAGTGATCTGCGGGCTCTTATATGTTTACTTCCCCTAACCCTCGCCTTCCTTCTGTGTTATAAACCAGCATAATGTGTCCTGGGACTGATCCACACCGTCAGTTGTACAGCAGCTTAAGTGTTAGGGGTGAACTGAACAAAAACAAAATCTCTAATGAATACACGTATGGCTCCAGAGACGCGCCTGATGTCGATGTCTGTTAGACCAGCAGGATGTCCATGTTACTGACATGTAGCTTTAATCACAGCTATCATCAAACACCACCGAATTAATCCTACAGCATGTGTTTTATACTTCTTTTTGAGGCGCTTTGTTCTGTTCCTCTTTGTCAAGGAAGGCTTGGCTCTTACCTTGGTTCTGTGTCTCCCGCAGGTTAATGAAAGACCTCAATCTCCCTCATTCAGACTGTCATGATTTTAATTAGCACGTTCTTCATTATTTGGCTGTTGTCAGAGGAGAAAGGCAGCGGCGGATCTAATTGGTCTGTCTCCAAAAGGTCAGCAGAGTGGCCTCACTTGGCACAAAAGCAAACAGGAGCAGTTACGATGGGGAATTTCTCTCACACTGCCTCTTTGAGCAAGACGATCACAGAAGTGAAAGTTCTGGCACTAATGTTTTCTCTACAGTCCTCATCTTCTCACGCACTTTGTTTCCCTTAAGTGTTTGAAGTTAAAAAGAAGAAAAATGTATAATTTTTCGACACGTTCTCTTCCATGTTAAGAAATTAATGTAATTGAAAATTTCTCCAACTCAATATTTTTTCCACCAAATAGTCATTCATTAACTTCTAACATTTCAAAGGTTGGAAATAGCTTAATTTTTCAGTAATTTGTCACATACATGAAATTAAATCTACTTTGTTGTGACCCATGTAAATATCAATATAAGACCAAACTCAAACTTACATGATTTACCCCACTTTCTCTCTTATATATACAGTATCTTTATGTATAGATATGTTCTCTGTTTTATATCTATATTTTCGGATCCAAAGTTTTCCTTTACCCGATCATTTAGCTTTTTAAACATTTGAAAATGAATGCTTATCAGAATTTTGCAGTAGGAACACATCTCAACAAAATGGTCCTTGGCTGTCATTGCAGTTCTATTCAACATGACATGTTTTGAGTTTAGTTTGCACGGTGCCTCACTGAGGCTCCCCTGCACACGGCAGGAGGTGATGTTCACCAGCCCATGGCGACTCCACTCGACCTAAACAAATAAGTGGCTCCAGCCTGTCCTTGGTCAAGTGCAGGCTGGATAGAGGAGGACATGTGTGGGGGGGGGGGGGGGGGGGGGGGGGGGGGGGGGGGGGGGGGGGGGGGAGGGCTGAGAGTCTGAATCAGGGAGAGGGAGGACAAAGACAGAGTGTAACAGTCTGTCCCAGTGTGCAGTGAGAGCAGTGGGCGTTTGAAAGTATTCAAAGGCCCATCGAACAAGGTAAATGTAGAGAAGCCGAGCTAGAAGTACTTGACGAGACCAAATCCTTAGAGGATGTTTTGGTGCATCTGTGACTCTGCTGCTGTTTGGGAACCAGCTCCAGAATCAACAGTGTTGGTAAGAAAGCCTGCAGAAATGACTCTGTCATTTGACCCTGTCATTTTGACTAAGGGCTTTTAAATTCTTTTAAAGTGCACAAAATTGGTTGATTCGGAAGGCATGATTTTAAAGTTCATTTACATTTTTAATAATACTTTTAATAATTCTTTTTATACATCTGTATTGGAACTCAAATCACTCCTTTAATCATTCATTGGATTGACAGAAAATATTTTGATACATGATTAATGTTTCAGCCATTTGGCCATGCATGTATACTTTTTTTTTTTTTTTTTTTAAAAAAGTATGATTTTTAATTAATTGGTCATACCAAAAATTAACCAAGTAGAATATGTAATCTTGGAAAATTTAATATCAACATTATTGTAGCATTTTATTGACCTAACAGATGAATGCACTGCATGTTATTTATACAAGATTAGACTTTCAAACTGGAGGTTTTAATTTCCAACAACAAAATGCGTCACTAAGGTCCTCTTCTCCTTTTCAGTTTCTGCTATTTCAATCAATACTGTTATTTAAAGCTCAATTTGAAGTCAAAATACATGCTCTCTGGATTGGAGCAAACTTTCCTCTAGGGGGCAATGTTGTCAGCAGAAGGAGTTGCTGTGCTTAGTGGAAGAAATTATGGGAATCACTGACTGAACACAACTATTGTTCAGATGAAATGCAGGCTGCAGGAGCTGACAGGTCTGATTTACCAATACACTATGGTCTCAGTAAAGGGCACAGTTAGCATCCCCCTTTACATGCACGTACTTTAAAGAACAGTTCATGACAGGGCTGTAGAGCAGCTGAAAGCTAAATGTATTAGAACCAGAAAAGGATGAGAAAAACTGATGGCAGCTTGGTTAAAACTTGCAATTTAGAAATAAGGAACCCAGAATTTTTATGGCTCTTCTACTGCAGTCAATAAAGTAGATCATTCCTAGGACAGATATTACTCACCTTCCTTCTGCTGGAGTAGATCATGTCAGGGCAACAATAATCGGAGAGACTCCGGGGCAGTGTGTGTGTAATGATGTAATTTTTATTTACTGTTTTTGTTGTAGGTTTTTGAAGTCTTAACTTTAAGCTGTTTATTCCCGTTAGAGAACAGATTCAGTCGGATTCTGTTAAACCTGTAAATGTTTCATTGTGTTTGCATCGGACAGCCTCGCACTAAATTCTTATAAGGTGACGCTGAAGCTCTAAAGAACAGCTGTCACGTTGTGTCGCGTCGTATCACTCAACCCAATAAAGCGCCGTCTTAAAATGGAGATGAAGACACTGTAAAATGTTTTTGGGGGAAGGATGCATAACTGCTTACTTGTATCTACATTAGAGCGCCTTTGTGTCTTGTATCCACCCTAAAGTAAATTACATTGCATAATTGATGATAATAATTGTGTAAAATTAGTTGCAGTTGAATACAGTGAGTTTTAAATTTGTGTTAAATGAACGACAAAGACAAGCAAACTACTGTTAAGAGTTGCTCTCTTAACTGATAAAAGTTTAATACTGCAATTGGCTTGGATAAAATGCTATATTTAATTAACCCTGTAATAACTGTAATAAATTCAAATGGTCATTTATTTACAGCAGGGCTGCCGCTAATATTGTTATTTAATTAAATTTAAAGTTGTTAACATATTGGGGAAATTGTTATTAACTGGTCACCACAGCTCTGTAGGGATAAATATTAAGTATTTTACTGTAAATATCTAGTGTTTCTGACTAACATTCAGACTGTTTTCAGCTGCTGCTTGTTCATGTCAGCATATTTTTCTTGGTTGACAATGTGTTTTGTTTGTTGTTCTCTGACTAACCTGCTGCTGCCTCTTCTCACACTCTAGAGGTCAACATTTGTAGTTCTGCCTAAACCTCCACCACATTTGCAATGCATTTGCTGTGGAATTTGTAAACAGTACAGTATGCTTTAGATTTGAGACTGGATTTAAATGGCTCTGCGTGCGTCTCACAGATGGTTCGATCGGAGGCCGTAATTCTTATTCTAGATTCTGTCATTTCCTATCTAGAGAAACAAGCATCTTAGTTTACTGAAAGCCATAAAATGAGGGGAAAAGGGTCAGTGAGAAATGAATGATAGCTGGCAACATAATAACAGGGTTGTATGTATGATTTTTTTTTCTTTTCTTTTATTTCCATAATTATAGTCATAATTTTGCAAAAGCCTTTTCTCAATTGCTATGTTTATCCTCTTGCATAAGGCCGGTGACCGCACCAGAGGAAGAATAGCACACAGTTGAAAGTGACAGCACCAGAAATAACCTGTAACTTGTATAGCTACAACCGTGATTGGACAACTTATCCCCTCTCCTTTATGTAGGCACACCTCAGCCACTGTGCTGTTTTGGCTTGTAACCTGTGACTAAATAACTTGAGTTTTATTTTTTTGTTGTACTGCTGTTTCTGAGCTGAGTTTCTGAATATTTTGTGCATGGGATTTTAACATTTGGCATGTCTCCTTTTTACTGAACACTCAACTCTTTTGCCTTTTGAAAAGAGTGCAATTCATAATTTGTAATGGCTTAAATGAAAGTTTACTTTCTCCAGACATGACATTCACATTTTTTGCTTTATCATGTGAGATTATTTTGGCTTTGATTTAACGTATCTTTAATTAGTATGGAAACATTTGCGACAACGGCAGCTGACATCTGTTTTGTGCCTGAGCGAAAACGGTTAATACTTGACTTTCTAGATTCATCAGTGTTCAGCAGATTTTCTCTGATGCCTGAAAGTGATCGGATAATTCAGGTTTTTTTTGTTTTTTTTTTTTGAGGTTGAATGGGTCATCGGGACATTTGGCTCATACAGGAGCAATTGTAACAAGATTAATGTGATGTCTACTTTTCATCTAGTGTAGTAATCCAGTCAAATGCACTCTTCGTCTAATATATTTGGTGTTTCACCTAATACCTGCGTGCTGACACACTAAACTAAGACGGTAAACATTATAACTAGCAAAACATGATCATCGTAAGCGTGATAGCATGCAACCGAGCAAGTTAATTTTAGCCTGGCAGCACTGTTCGCATTGCTGTGGACCAATGACCCTCCAACTATTCTTCTCCAGAAAAAGCTTTGTCATCATCCTTCTAAAGTTGGGAAGTGTGTACTTTTAGCTACATGGAGCTGGCAGTGTTTCTTTTCTCCTTTTGACTATGACTTTAATAGAAGGAGAGAAGGTGAAGGTGAAGACAAAAAAAAAAATCCTCATATTCCTCTAAAGTTCTCCGTCTTCACAGGGATAATTGAAGGGCTTCTTGGCAAGTTTTCCCGAGTTGAACTCAGCAGGCTCACACAGGACAAACCGGGGTCAATACCATGGTCAACCCAGCCGAATGGTAGTGTACGTCAGCAGCGGGACATCTGAAATCCTCGCTCACCCCGCGTCTTCTCTGCAGCTGGCACAGCAGCTTCTCCTGCAAGGCATCAAAGGCATTTCCTAACGAGGGCCAGATGCCAGAGCCGAGATGAGCAGCCAGGAGCCTCAGCTTGCTGTGCATTCACGCTGACACACTGTTGTGCTCAGTCGCACACTCAGTGTACCCATTAGCTCCAGCATAGACACATGAAGCAAACCTGTGGAGATATTTTGTCCCATAATAAAAGCCAATTATGTACAACTTTGCTGATTATATCCTGGAAGATGAAATGCTCTAGATGCTGCTGCTCAAACAGTTTGTATTTTCATGTTACTGAGTTCTTTCTGGTGTTCTGAATATCAAAAATAACCCAGTTCCTCTCGAGGCTTTTCCCCCCCACTGAAGCTCTACCCTCTGCTTTTATTAGGGGAAAAACAAGCCTGTTGAATATTCAGCGCAGTGGGTTTTGCAGCCTTTTACAGCCCACTCTTAACTGTTGAAACAGGTTTCTGTTAACACACAAGTTACAATGCGTGAACTTTTGGGGTTTTTATTGCAATGGAAAATGTGAATTGTCACACCACATCCTATTAATACAACTTTGTGGTAACTTTATTTAGCAAACAAATGGGTCTAGACACTCTGCATGGCATTCAAACCTGTGGGAATGTAGGTTTGACTCCATAGTCTCCCTAACTTTTGCAGTGAAGGTTTACTATCTTTACTACATAACCCTGTTTCCCCCTTTGTCTTGTTGCTGGTTTGTGGCTGTGAGTCGTCATAGAATTTTAACGCTGTAGTATTGAGGCAACTGTCACACATTGACACAATAATATTGACTGAGGCGAAGCGTTAAATGTAACAGTTGGCGATCCTGTGTTTTCACTTTTGAAAAGTTGAAACATTTAATGTGTTGTTCATGTGACAACTACATGCATTTATAAAAGTTGTATTCATTCTAATTTGAAAGAGAGATTTAACATTTGTTAAAAACGTAAATTATACACTAGTAGAATCTAAACCTACAAAATGCTCAATTAAACAAATTGTCAAGCGAAAAATATTATAAAAATATTATATTTTATATTATAATATTTTTATTTATAATAGAAAAATATTTTTTGCTCGACTAATCAAGAATCCAAACATAATATCTTTTCAAAGCTGAAAATATTAACTATTTGGTAATTGTTTCAGCAATGCTTTAATTCGTATCTTACTATGAATCTGTAAAATGATACAGACTCGTACAGAAGTTTTTGATTACTTAATAGTATTAATTTGTATTTTTTTTCCGTGAACAAAACCATGACATGTGACATTACTTGGAGGGCCTAAGCTGATAGTTTGCATCTGCTTTTGGTTTTCTTTCATAACAAACCACTTGTATTAGAATGAATCATGTAGGCATGTTTCTCTTAAGAGGACGGACACGCACCTTAATCACTCACTGTCACTGAAAGCCAAATGTGTGTGTTTATGTAAGAAGGACAAAACAAGTTGTTCAGGTTTGTGTTGACTAATGCACTTGCGCTCTTTATTCTGGTGTCGTCAGAAAGCTTGTGAGTGCTGCTTGGATCAGATCAGCTTATAAATCTGTTTGTCCTGTTCAATATGGTGAGTCACAACATGTTTATATGGACCTTGTTCAGACGAAAAGATCAATTTGTAAAGATTTTGGATTTGTCTACATTGTCACAGGCGCCAGCAGTTGGGAATTTCCCCGTGGAGCATGTTGATGACAGCTATTTTCTGAGCTAAAATTATTATTTTAAGATGTTGAAATGGACAAAAATACTAATGTTATGCTACAGTAGAAAGGAAATGCTGCCGAGTAATAAGGTTCCACACTTGGCTGGGACAACTGGAAGGTTTTGCTTCTGGCACCAGTTTTCAAACAGTTTATTCTGCAGTATTTTTGTTGAGAGAATTTAAGATTTAAAGAGTTTCATAGAAAACACGATGAGTGTAAATTAAAAGTTTGAATTGGTTTTACATTAACTATTGCAATGTATGTCTTCCCATGCCATTGTTGCATATATTACTGTATATCAAACAGAGGTGGTTAAATAAAATACAGATTTTCATATGTGTTAACATCATGGTGACACAGTGGCCTTGGTCTCATCTATAGTGCTTCTACATGTGGCAGTCTCACCTCAGCCTGGATAAGCTTTGGTGGTTTTGTCTTCACCTTCAGCTGCTGAATGCTGCAGTGTCAGTTAATAAGTGATCACGTATGAAAAGACTTTTTCCATTACGACCTATTGTGTGGCCCATTAGCAGTTTGTCAGGCATGAATTAAAGGTCAGTGAGGCTGAAGAGTAACCGGAGGTTATTAACCACATTAGTTCCCCGTGCTTTTTACCTGGAGGCCCAGCTGAGGGGCCGGTTCTACCCAAACAGCCTTAAAGTCCTGTTTCCTCTTATAGGACACAGATCGTTTGGCTGTCATCTGAGGAAGCTGTCTAATCTTAGCCGTGAAACTTATCCCCTCTCTCAGAGGGCTTGCTGGATGTAGGCTTGTTGGGGGGGCTTGTGGAGTCAGTCGTGTGTTTGCTACCTGCGTGCAGTGGGAGGAAGTTAGAATGAGATTTTCAGGTAAGCTGCATGGGCTGATTGTTGTAGTTTTTAATCAAGGTTAACATGCAATAACCAAGACATGGGGTCATAGCAGTCGGTGTATGTGTGCTGTAGGTGTGGCTATGCATCAGATCCTGCAGGCCTCAGCTCGTAGCATTCAACGCTCCACAATAACATTGTGTTTTCACTGTAAACTTTATTTGATCCCAAGGACACAAAGATTCTGAGCAAGAGAAATTCAGTTGGAATGAGTAAACTATTTGAACATTCAAAAATAGAATATAATTTTAAAGCAGGGTCTTACACATGTGACACTTAAAGTTTACTTTATAGTTAGTCCACTCTTTTTTAACTTGGTTATTATTCAAGCACTGGAAGTGTCAACTCTTCCTAAGGGTATTCACAAAAATACTTTGATCATTAATGTGACTTATGATGCCGAGCTAAAGAACATAACCATCATCTATTTAAAATGGCTTGTATAATTTTATAGTGTTTTTCCTTTTATTGGTCCATACGAAGATATTTTCCTTTAGCTGACCAGTAATGGAACAGTACAAAGGTTTTGTCCCCTTTTATCTGTAAGCTTGTTACAGAATTAATTTAGGTTCTAAGTAAAATGCGTTAATTGGAAAAGACAGAATCTATAGGGTCTCTAAATGTTATATGCTTTACTCCATGGTTTGTCTGAAGATTTCTGGCTCCTTCCTTCAGGTTTGAGTTCTGGCAGCCAATGGAACTGGACTTTTGGGAGATGTTTGGTCAGTCTCATGTGTTTTTTTTTTTTTTCATTGTTTCTTTGCATGAAGTTGGTCATTTTTAAAATAAACATTTTTTGGAAGCTGCATATGTATATTAGGGGTAGCCAGCATGACATGTTTTTACTTGCTTTGTGTCCTCTCAATCCTATGTACTTAGTTCGATGGTGGTGGTCAATTCTTGAATGTAGAATAAAATAGAAGGCTTTATTGGCATTGTATATTCGATAAAACGAAATTGCAAGAGCTCCCCCCAGAGGTAAGGCAGGGAGGAGAGTGTAATTTAAAAATATGATATAAATAGCTGCATTCAGGTGCAGCTTCAACAACATCACTGTCACTGATATCAAACAGGCATGTGGTGGTTTGCTCTAACAGCTTTAAATATTTAACAGGAAAGACAGGCTTGAATCGTACCTATTTAAATCTGTTAAACCTGGTGACAGATTGTGTTTTGGCCCAACATTACTGCACTGGAGAAATGGTGCCCTCTTGTTGTTATGTATTTTAAGCTGCAGGTTTTTACATATATGTAAAATGAAGTTTACACCAGAAGGCGAGTTGTAATAATTTACTGTCGTTGTTGTCATATTTTAGCAGGCAGAGCAGCTCAGACAAGAAGGAGGAACTCAACACTCCACATGAACATGGCTGCAGTTTATTTGGTTGCTGGAAATGGTTCAGTGTGCTCTGTGTAACACAGGGCTCATATCCATCTATAATAGTGTTGGGACTGATAGGATGACAGATGTTAGTATTTAGACACATCGCCGTAATGGCATGGCTGTGCTTCTTTATTTGGGTGCACATTGTAAACATAGATTGGCATGTGCAGCCGATGAGTAAAACCTCAACTGCAAAGTAATGTCTTTGAGAAAAGGACCAGGTCTTCCCTCTGGCTTGTTATACTGCCTCATACTCCATATCGATCAGAGGACTGCCATTGATCTGCAGTCAGTTGTGCTCTTCTTGTTGGTATGACGACTAGTGCTCATTTTCAGAATGAAATCTCAATTTGACACGACACAGTTAGCAAAACACAGATGCTGCAGTTTAATCGTTCTAATTTTGATTATTCTATTTAAAAAAAAACAAATAATTTAATAAATGAGTTCATATTAAGTTAAGTTAAATATAAGTCATCCTTATATTAAAGTATAGTACTTAGTGTTATAGTGTTCTGATAATATTGGTAATGCTCCATCTTGTTTTAAATATATAACACTGTCAATATTGAACTGAAGGTTCTCTTTTAATTCAGTTGAATTGAATTAAAAAGGCAATATGTCCCAAAAAGAAAGAAAAGAATAAAGAAATTCTATATTTTACCCAAGCTGTTCAGCCATAATGACAACACACATGGAAACTGATAAATCATTTCTTCTTACTTCTGCTCCTTCAAAATAACACAGCACATCATGTGCTGGACTTACTGTTACTACAGCAAACACATGTTGGGAGCAATTTTAATGACTTTGACATTATTTTTAACTGACCTCAGTCAGCATGACTCTTGAATCTGGCAGACTGGATTTTGACAGTTTTACCAGTTGAGTATAATCAATAAATAATACACTTCTCTCAGTGTTGATACCCACTCACCAAACATTTCATAGCACAAGATCAGAGGTTCGGGATGCATAATTACAGCGAAAGAGGATATTCTCACCCATCAATGGACGAGCGACCAATCAAAGTGATTTTTAAGCACTTGTTTTAATGTGAAAATTTTGCATAGTGTTGCTTCAAGTGTACCATGTGGACTTTGATATAGGGTAATATAAAAATAATGGGCACAAAACTCTGTTTGTGCTTCTTTTCTCCCTAGATTTCGCAAAACTACAGCCAGCTCACCATGTCATCTTATCAGTGAACTGTTGATCCATTTTAGTATTTGGAAAATGTCTTGTATGAAAGTGGACAGTTACTGTTCCCCTCTGAAATAGTGCGGCAATGAGAGAGCAGGTAAATACAGCCTGACTGTTCCAAAGTCTATTAAAAGGGCCCTTGGTGTATTGTTTTGTGAAATTATCAGAGGAAACCTTGTCTGCATCGTTTCTCTCCAGATGCTTCTTACAAACCACTGACCTCTCTGCCGACTTTCTTCCCCCTTGTTTGCTTGTTTTTTCATATGAAGAGAACAGCTCTTTTGTTCCTGCTCATAATGTTTCCATTGATAATGACCAGAGCTGTGCACACAGGACCTCTTTATGTTCACAAATGTCAGATGCAAACACACCTGTGAATAAGTAGAGGGTCAGCACTGGCAATCACATTAAGTGGGCTCAGTTTTCACAAAGAGACACTCTTGTGCAATGTAAAATACATGTTAGATGGAGGCCCATCATGTCATTTAAATGAGAGAGATCCAATCACTTTTTTTAAAAAAAAAGTTAATCTATGGCTTACTACTGTTTTCTTCTAATCCTAAATTGAGAAATGTGTCTTCTTTAGACACAAAATGGCATTGAAAAAGAAATTCTGTGCCCCATTTTCATTATTTGTAAAACAAATGTCAAATATGTTTAGTTTCCAACAAATCAAAAAGTAATACCAATGATTGCAGAGCTTCCTCTTATTATAGTTGCTCTTTAAGAGACTCTGATCACAAGCTTGATATGTGACTAAATGTTTGCTGTGTTTTGTCTCAGGTTGCAGGTTGCATGGTAATCTGGACTTGATGCATGGCAGTTGCATGACCGCAGTAGGTCTTTATTTGGGATTGAGAGCGCACGGCTGCAGCCATGGCTCACACCATGCACGTGAATGGCAATGGCTCAGGTAACAAAACCTTTGTTGTATTTATTTGAACTGCTTCTGTTTTTTGTGGTCTGTGCTTTTCTTTTCTTTTCTTTTCTTTTCTTTTCTTTTCTTTTCTTTTCTTTTCTTTTAGAATTTTATTATATGAAGCTAATCTCATTCTCTGTCTTGTGTGAATTTTTATTGATTGGTCTTACAGTTGATTTTGATAATGTTGATAATGTAAGTACTGGGAATAAGGTGTTACTATAGTTGACCACTAACATGTGTCCTTTTTCTTTCTAATGTTCTTTAAAAATGCATTCCTAATTGTCAGGTGACTCTCTTGCTGCCTCATGAGCAACATGTTCTCATCCTGGCTAAATAAAATGTAGCTGGACTGAGATACAGTGAAGGCTACATACTGTACTTGCAGGAATGTTTAACATTAGCTTCTGTGGACAAAAAAAAAGATTAATCTCCTTAATAAGTTGCTTCTGTGCCTCTCTGGTGTTCTGGTGTACTTGATCTGCTTTAACACTGTGCACATGGAGGGAAGACTTCCACGCCTAAGTGTGAAATAAACACTGTCAGCCGAGGCGCAGCTCTGAGCACACACCTGCAGGTGTCTCACATTCCTGGGCAGACTAACTGGCGAGAGTCACTCTTCTTGCCTCCAAATCCCTCCAGGAATGCACAGCATGCAGGACACTTGCACATCGGCACATCAACATGGTGTCTGCACATCAACATGCAATCCGCCTCTCAATGATATCTTTTTGGTGTGGACGTCTTGTCAAGTAATATGGTTTAGATTCAATTTAAGCAGGGTTTTTTATTTTTTTATCACTTTTTCACAGAATGGAAAAAAAGAATTGCAAAAGAAAGAAAGAATTGCGAAAGAATATAGCAATATTGAACTTTTAGTGTTGATATGCCCCAGACCTGAACCCTCTACTGTGGTAATATTCTCTGTGATCAATCAAGTTTGGGAAAATAACCCAGATCATATAATCAGTGCTATTTAGGCCTAAACCTTTTTAGCTGAACACTTAGGATGCAAGTGTTGAAAATGTAGTGAAGAAAATTATTTATTTTAAACTTAGGGTGATTTGAGCTGATCTCAACTTAACTGGCCACATTCAGTTTGCCTGCAGTTAAGATTAAAGAAGCCTTTAATGAAAAACCTACACAATACTGTCCAAATTTTGCTAAATATTTACAAGTATAACAATATGACAAGAATTCTTGAATGTGATGATGGAAAAAATAGAAAACAAAATGCCTAAAATAGCTGAGGCTGAGTCATTGGTTGAAGCAGGCCAGTGCCTTTAGTCTGACATGAACGCCACCAGTCAGTTGTGGACAGGCTGATGGTTCAGCCCCCTGCAGCTCATTCAAACCCACTGGAGTGTTTTTGTTTCTGCAGTGACGACAGACCTAGCTGCCACTTAAATACCCCCATGTCTGTCTGTCTGTTTATGTAAGCACTGCAAGAGTTTTACATTGTGTGCCAAAGACTCTCATTGTCTTTGCACAACAATGCCTAATGAATTAATGTGTGTGTCTGACTGTGTAGGACTCGGTTCATTGTCTGGATTTGAAATGTGCTTCTGCAGCCAGCTGAGCAGAACAGTATGCCAAGGTGTACACGTCTGTGGCAGTGGTGCTGCAAACTAAGTTTTACGGTATTTGAAGGGAAATAAGGTATTTGACATTCATTGTCTATCGAGTTATCCTCCACATGAAGGTCACACAGGGCTGGATCCCAGCTGACACATGCCGAGGGGGGGTACAACCTGGACAGGTCACCAGTCCATCGCAGGGCCAGCACACAGAGACAAACAACCATTTACACTCTCACCTATGGTCAGTTTTCTCTACATGTTTTTGGACTGTGGGAGGAAACGGGAGAACCTAGACAAAACCCACATACTGGGAGAACATGCAAAATATAGAAATACAGCAAGGCCCTTGGTTGGACTGGATCACAAACTCGGGTTTTTTCACTTTTTCACTACGACTGAACCAAAAACAGGTTCAACAGAGCAGTGGACTCTCACATTAGTCTCAGATCAGAATCATTTATTTTCCATGTAATAATTTTAATAGTTGGATTTGATCATTGAACTTTAAATTGAATGAGGAATTCAAAGTGTATTTGTTTTATTTTTTATTTTTTTGTTGTCTGTCTTTGAGAAAGGACCATATTGGGCAACATTTTTTAAACTGCCTCACTGTTTGCAGAGGAAGCCCAAAAATTTCCTCCAGGCTGCATCCTCATGTACAGAGCTAAGTTGTTGAATTTGGCAGCAGCATCTGGAATGGTCATGCAAGTTTGTAGGAGCTAATAGACCAGTCTGTAGCCCAGCGCTGTCCTCTCCACTCGTGTTCACTTGGAAAAGGTCAGGAATGTGCAGTTTAATGCACTCATTGTTTTTTGTTTGGTTTCTTTTTTGTTTTTACATAGATAGATGTGTCTTGCAGTTACTTGTGTTGGCCTAATGGGTTTGCATTGTGTCTATTATTCTTGTGAGTAATTAGGTGCCAACAGCTCACAGGGAGAGCCAGGAAATACCAGGCTGGGTGTATGAGAAAGGGATTTTTGTGTGTGTACGTGCCCCCTCCACCCAGGCACTTGCATCATGCATTGCTGTCAGTCTGTGTAAAGCATTTCAGACTGTGAGCATTTCATATTTTTTAATGCACTTTTTTAATGAGTGAAACTGATGAGTCTGACCTTGTAGGTTTGCGTAGAGAAATATGTTTATATTTTGAAATGTTCTTATGCAGATGAGTTTTGTACTTTAAAAATGCTTGGGAGAAAGAAAACCCTGTCTATTCTGGCCAAGTCAGTGTTGTGTAATCCCTGTCAAATTGACAATGTAACAGCTGTAGATAACTGCTGCAGCAGTGTCACTGTTGGCTCCCTGTCATTGGAGCGTGACCCCCTGTTGTCCCATGTTCATGAGGTCATTGCTCAGCTGTTAAGTGTCTTGGTGGTACCAGAGGCTGGCCTGTCACTCGTCTGTCGGATTGTCATGGCCGGTCAGTGCTCAGTAACTCGTGCCAGGGGGAGTCTTTTAAACCAGACAGCACCAGGCAGTGACTATGCTGTCTCACACTCATTAGATATTAGAGAAAATATTAGAGGAAACAGGATGTGCGGGAGAAAAAAAGTCAGAACATTATCTGAAAAGTGTACTTGCTTAATACAAAATTAAAGATGTTGAAGTCATTTGTATTATATGCCATAAGCAGTTGTTAAACAATTGTATATTGTTTTATTTCATTATTTTTTTCCTTATAAATTGTCAAAGAGGTCTAATTTTTTACCAAACCAACAGTCTAAAACACAACAGTTTTTACTTTTACTTTGCTGTCATTTATGATATTTATCATATCATATTTACCGTAGCAAAACCTGAAAAATGGAAAAACGAGACCCACTGGATGTCAAAGACTGTTGCTTGAAAAATTAGTCTCAAAAACTGTGGTAGTGTAAGTAATTTATAATTCAGATATGGCAAACATTTGCTTGTTTCATTTGCTTTAATATTTTTACGATTTGAAGAAAAAATGTTTAAAGATTGTGCACCAGAGAACAACCTCTTTCTGATAAGTGCTATTAAATGTAAGATGATTTCATCTGCATCAAAAAAAGTTATTTTCATGGGAAGCAGCTTTAAGGTTCAAGCACTACACACAGTAGCTATGTGAGGATTTGACATGAACATTTTTTGATTTGGAAATGGTGTATTACTGCAAGGTATAAAGCAGAGTATATAGGCTTGACATGCACAGCAGCAAAGCTATTTGTCTTAAGACAAACAGGCTGTTACTGTAATGAGCTCACCTCCCCTTCACTAGTGAATAACAGGACTTTTATTTGTGATGGGAAGCGCCCCAGCTCAGAGACTCACAGGATTGGAGGAAACAGCTGTCCAATAGTGTGCCAGGGCAGTCCTGTCCTTAGTTTACGCCAGTAGTGGTATTTTTTTTTCTCCCCTTGAAAGGATTGAGAAAGAGTGCACAGTAAAGAGAAAGGCCAGCTCTGCAGCTCAAACAGTCTGATCTCTGTTCAGTATATCCTATCCTCTGAAACTGCCATCAGGCGGGGAGAGAGGTTGCAGGGAGGAGTAAAACTAAAAATGGAGAAAGTGCTGTTGGTCTGAGGTGAGTTGAACTCTCGCAGCTTGTTGGTGAGATTCTAGCTGGAGGCTAAGCTTTGTAATTCCCTCCTCTGCGTTAGCTGAATGGGAAGGATTTGACGGAGGACGTTGCTGGAGCTTGGTCAACTGGGAAGGAAGAGTTCAGCTGTTTATTTCAAGCCTGTGTTTGCTTTAGTCAGTAAGAGTTCCAGGCATACCAAGAACAAGACGCTGTATTTAGCCAACACAGCGCAACCATAGTGGAGTCTCCTAATCTCTGTGAACTGACAGGGGGCATTTTCAGATGAATGTGTGGAGTTTGGGCGTTTGTAGAAGTAGCTTTTATGGTTATATAGTTTTGTAGTTTTCTTTGACTCTACTTTCATTATGTCTTGCTCTTGATATCTGTCAGACTATTTTCTCACAAACTGTTTAACTTTATGTTGTGTGTTTGTCTGTGAACTCAAATATTTCTCAAGTCAAATATTGACTTGAGGAATGTATTTTGGACTATGAAATATTGACCTGGTCTATGTTTGTGTTTCCCTGAGCCCTTTGGCTCATCTCTTATCCATTTGTGAAAAAACAGATTGTTGTTTGTTTGTCCCAAGCTTTGCCCCTACACATATTGGTTTCCACAACCTTCACCAAGCTAAATTATACATGTGAAAGCAACATTTGTTTTTAATTTTGAAGTTTATTATGCAACTTTCTAGTTTTTGTTTGCGTCATATAGCTGGATCTCACATAGTTTTGGGCTGACCTAAACCAATATTTGCCAAAATGATTACCACTCATGTTCTTCCAGCAGAGATCTCAGAATTTTAAGACGTGTTTGCACTTGCACTGTCAAATTACAGTGATCGTCAGTGGCTAAGAAACACTTTACCTGACACTCGAGCCATTTTAGGGACTTAATTTTGGCAACAAAAAACAACTTTGAATAAATATATGCTGTTAATTTCCTTTGAGTTTGACTGAAAATCCTATAAAATCCCATGGCTTTTCTTCTATTTTTGTCTCTTTGTATATAAATGTGCAAAAACATCAAATAAAAATATAATTTAAAATGTTGTTGTGCTCTTGATTTCAGAAAGAGGACAAAGATGCCCAAGCACAGAAGATGAGAAGGATCCCTACTACGTTGAAACTCCGTACGGTTATCAGCTAGACCTGGACTTCCTCAAATATGTCGATGACATTGAGAGAGGCAACACCATCAAGAAGCTGAGTATCCAGAGAAAGCCCAAATTGACCAGACCCTTGGCAGTGCCTCGGGGCAGCACTGGCGGGGGCAGCACTCAGGCTGAATGGACCTCCACAGACTCCTTGTCCTCCTCCAACAGCGACGACAAGCAGTCCCCCGTCTTCTTCACCTCCAGGCCCCAGATTTCTGCACCACGGACCCCCACCCTATCCAGGGCAACGTGTGAAGTCTCCGTACAACAATCCTTTTCTGTCATCCCAGAGCAGAAACAGCTCCTGCCCCCTCCCTCACCCAGGTTTGCCCCTCGTCACAACCCCCAAGTGGAGAAGACACTCATGGAGACGCGTCGTCGGCTCGAGGAGGAGCGGTTGTTCATGCAGCCACACAGCGAGCCTCCTCTGCCTCGTCGCCGCCTAGCCAGCTTTGGTGGCATGGGCTCCAGCAGCTCGCTGTCTTCTTACTCAGGCTCTATGGCCCCAAGCCACCACTCTGCCAGCACCCATCAGCCGCTACTCATTAACTGTCACCTCCCTAATGGTGAATACAACCCCTACTACCCACCCTCCATGGGCAGCTCCATCCGCCATAGCCCAGTGAGTTCTGGCATGGCCACGCCTGTAACTAATGTCAGCCCATTACAACTTCATCAAATCCGGGAGCAGATGGTGGTGGCCCTCAAGAAGTTGAAAGAGTTAGAGGAGCAGGTGAAAACCATTCCTATCTTACAGGTTAAGATTGCTGTTCTTCAGGAAGAGAAAAGACAATTGGTTGCTCAAACAAAAAGTCAAGTCCCTGGAGGTTTTCGCAAGCGTTCCTACAGTGTAGGATGTGTTGACCAAATGGAGAACCCTGGCCCCATTCAAAAGGAACCAGAGCTACACATTATGGAGCCTGAGGCTCAAGAAGATAACACTCAGCGGCTGGAGGAGTTCAGACGTCTGGCTGCAGAGGTCCAAGCCCTGGAGAAGACGACCCAGGACAATAATATAAATGAAATTTGCTCACAGAATCAGGCCCACCAAAAATCTGTTGGCATAGTTACTGATGAAAACATGAACAACCTGCCTGTCAGTCAGAGAAAGATGAATAGTGAACACTGTTTCCGGGATGCAGGAGTAGTAACAGATAGATGGGAAGTTCGCAGCACTGCTGTTGGTGTGACAGAGGCCATGCTTGGCATGACTAGTGAAGCTGAGAAAGAGATAGAGCTCCAGCACCAGACCATTGAAGCACTAAAGGAGAAGATCTACCGTCTCGAGGTGCAACTAAAAGAAACTACACACCAGATGGAAATGGGAAAGCTCAAGCTGGAGCTCCAGGCAGCTGGTGGGCCAAGCAAAAAAAAAGCAGACAAAGGTTTAATGGCAAGGCCAGAGGTGTATAATGCCTGTGTTGAGGCCAAAGTCCAGACACGTAGCTATGGCGTGGGTGACCACGTGGAGTTCAGCCATACTGGAACAGCTAAAACTACACAAAGACACACCGTAGGGGTGTCCTGTCAACCAAGTGTCACCAGTATTGCCACAGGCCCAGAGATCCCTATGGATCGGTGGGTGGTGCATGAGCGTGTGGACATGATTGACCGCTGTATAGGAAGGCGAGTGGAGATGTACCATCAGCAGGTTGCCACAGAGCTGAATGTTCATGAAGTGGGAGTGAACACAGAGGAATCAATGCACAGTTTGGCCCTCTACAAACCCATGGCAGAGTTGAGCAAAGAGTGTAGGTCAGTTGGCTGTGGAGATTGTTCAACCAATGTGATCATTAGTCCTATCAAGAAGATGGTGTCGCAAGGAACTGACCCAGATTCTGTGAGCAAAGTGAATGCTGGCATCATGGCTATTCCTGAGATATCTACTCAGCAGACCAATACTGAGATGGAAGTTGCAAGTAAGTCCACCAACACAAAAACTGTAGTCTTAACGGACTCCTTCACTGACATGGTGTTGATCACTTGTGATAAGCACACCAACACAACTGTGACTGAAACAAGAACGGTCGCTGCTGGAGAAGGACTTGTCAAAGACATTCACTCAACAGCAAAGATGCGTTCGGTTGCTGTTGGAACCACCACAGATGTTGAGCCATTCGTCAGCAAATCAAGCTCACTTAAAACCAAAGAATGTGGGGTGGGACCAGTTAGCATCCATGAGAACTTCTTGGTTGGCATAAAAACCAGAAACATAGCATGTGGCCCCTCCCAGCCAGCGGAATCTATGATATGCACCCGCAAGGAGACTATGGCCATTCAAACGGAGCCTGCACCACTGCAAGCTAAGGACCAAGGTGGTGCTGGATTGGACCATTACATAGAGAGGGTGCAGAAGCTGCTACAGGAGCAACAGATGCTACTGGCAGAGAATTACAGCGAGCTGGCAGAAGCATTTGGTCAGCCCCAGTCTCAATTTGAATCCATCAACAGTGAGCTGGTCAGCACTCTCTCATCCATCAACACTGTCATGAAGTATGGAAGTGCGGAGGACATCCTCAAACTGCAGTCAGACCCTGTGGGTTCAGATAAAGGTGAGAAGTTCACCACATGCAGCAGGGAGAATGATGCTGGTTCAACATGTTTACAGCAGAGTTAGTTTCTACTGCACACATGTTAAAAACTAAGTCTCCATGTGATACTTGGCTGAAGGGAGAAGGGAGGATGAAAAAGCCTGCCGCCCCATGAAATAACAGCCATCAATGCAACTATAAAAAAATATTTTCTCATTGGTGTGCTGAAAAAAAGGCCAAAGTAAATTGTATCTTTATAGAATTAAAAATAAATTCTTGGCCATTTTGATAGGTTGTTCAGATGTTGTTCAAGAATGAACACCAGCAGACTGCCTAGTTTGGAGTTGAGGGTTGGTAGAGTGTTCAGTCTATTCTAAAGAGAATCCTGATGGGAGCTGACAGGCCAGTTATCTGACTCTGAAAAATGCAGCAGGGGCTTTGGACATGAACCAACAATGAGCTCATTTCTTTTCAAAGCCAATACCTTTGCACAAATCGACCACTTGTTGATTTTTCGAGCCGGCCTCACTTCACTAACACCTCACTGTGATGCTGATTCATGGTTCCTGAGTTACATAACATGCATTCATGCTGGTTGGCACACAAATGTAGAGGCGATTGTGTTGTGTGCTGAGCTTGTTTGTGGACAGTTGCTGGCCTCTTTTGGCAGGTAGAGTGACTCAACAAAGCCAAGTTGTTTTCAAATTAACTAGAAACTTAATGTAGTCATGGCAGTGGACATATGTTGACAGTAGTGGTTAAATTTATGTTTCTTTAAGATCAAAATATAAGCTATTTTGTTCTCTATCATATCAGCCTTTTTTCCATATGATGACAGTGACAATGATGACAATCAGTGGAAAAATCTCTAATCTCAAAACACCACACTTGCATTTTTATGTAGACAACCAATACGCCACTTTGGAAAAACAATGTCAGCCCCACCATCTCGTGCTGGTATTCACTGTACCTATCTTCCTCTTCATTGCCATCATCCTCTTGTGTTTGGACTTTGTTTAGTCTGTTTGCTTTATGATAGTTGCCCTGGCTTTCTTCATTCAGTCTCTGATTCTGTGATTGCATACATTGTAAACTTGTATGCTGTATGTGGCACGTCTTCTCCTCTGGTTTTGGTTTCGCAGCACTACAGCGCCACGTACAGGCCTGATACATGCACTACTTCGTTTAGAGTTGTTTTGGGGGAGTTTCGTGTAGATGAAGATTTCCTGAATTGATAACATGTATATGGAAAACTTTTTTCAAAACAGAGAAAAAGATTTTGTTCCACCTTGATTGGGTCTTAGTCATTTGGTTTTAGGTACATGGTTTTGTGAAGCTATTTTATGTCAAGAAATTGATCACACAATAACGATTCAAATTGTCCTTCAAAGTTTTTTATTTAAAACTAGATTGTGGTTTTAAAAAAATTTTTTGGGTTTTGTATGCCCTTCAAGGTAAAGAATACCTTGAAGAGTAGGGGAAAAGAACAAAGGACAGAATGAACTAAGAACAGGAAATAATGGTAACAACGCTTGATGACTCTGATTGTTGATTACTTGAGAAGGTTACACATTTTAAACACAAGTTACCTTTTAAAAACAGATAAATTGCTCTGCGTAATTTGAAATGACCTGTCCTGTGCATTTTGATGCTAAGCCTCCTTTATCTCTGCTTCCTCTAGAGCTCAGTCAACAGCTGTGTTCCAAGACTCTCTCCGTTAAGACAGAGCGGTCACAGGTGGAGAAGACGTCATCAGGCCTGACTCTAGTGGAAAAACCTGCCAACACACCTGCACAGCAACAGCAGCTCAGTGCAGCCGAGCAGAAGAGCCGAATGGACTTACAGATGTCTACAGCTCTGCACGGTATGACCGACTTACAGCACAAATAAACCTCTCAAAGAATTAAAAATCAAAGTCTTCCTGTATGGTCGATGGGGGGGAAAAAACATGCATTTTTATTATTGTCAATGGAGACACTAGAAAATCCTAGTCCAGAGAACTGTACAATATGTACCCATTATTTTAGTGTGTCACAGTTTGAAGAAACTGCTGTGGAACGGTTTCAAAAATCAGACTTCCTTTATTGTCATTGTACGAGTACAACGAAATTCACATATTTAATTTCTTTCACCTTATTTGCTGCAGTCCTTCATTGTTGCTCTGTGAACTTACAGTATAAAAATGGTTGAAACGATAAACATTATCTAGACCTAGAGAAGGTTAAAGAGAACCAGGCTACACAGTGTCCAACTGAGAGGTTCCAAGCATAAAACTGTACAACTCCAATAGCCAAGCAAAGTACTTAGGATGCTGAGGAAAGAAAAAAAAATGAATTAGAAACTGATTGTATAAGATTTTTAAATCCGGTTTACTGCTGAACATTCTGACATTGCAGCAGGCTGCCGCTGTGCACATCTGCAACAGCTTGCACCAAGTTGTCTGGCGATAGGCTTAATTCTTTGGTAATCTAGCTAAAAATAAATTCTCCAGAGAGTGGCAAAGTGATAATATTATAGTTGGTTACAGAAAAGCAGCAGATGTTGGATGGCAGTTCATGTTTCAGGAGTAAAGGGGCCACGTAATCACAATCAAAAGGTGCATGAACCCCAGAATCAGCATGGATTTCACATACTTTATAATGCACATAAGGCACACAACCTGCAATACATGGCCACAGCTGCCATCGTCAGCCTGGATTCCTCCTGATGAGCTCCTCACGCTGCTCATGCTCCCACCTGTCAAAACATGGGGAATGTGCTGAATGACTCTGTTGCTACTCAGCTTACACACACCGGTGTAAACACATGCAACTGCATGCATGTTGCTACATGAACACACAATCACACTCACTCTCTCTGTCTTTTTCCTCGTTTGTCCCCTTGAGCAGTACAAGAGGCCCCTCCATCAGGGCAAGTATTGGCAAATGCACTGAGGATTCTGGCTTTCTCTGCTGGTATTTGGGTTTTCAAGGCCCTGTACTTAAAATGACTAAGATACTTGAGGGTTTTGGGCAAATTCCAATGTCTCATTGACAGATTACTCTGGAAAGAAGAGGAGACGGACACTTAATGGTTGCTTTCCTCTCAGCCAGAGTTCTTGATCATGTCCGAGGGCTTCAGTGGAGCTCTGGGCTTTATCAGGCATTTGTAATAAGGCTTGTTAGTCAAGTTGTGCTGCTGCTAAGTGCAGGATTCTTTTTAATGTGGAAAGGGAATCAATTATCTTGTAACTGACGAGGAGTCAAGCTCTCCTTATCTTTTAAAGCAAAGGCTAAAAAAATAGCTGCAAAATAGAATTATTTATTTGAATGGGGACACATTAATCTGTTGTTCCAAAGCCATTTGCATCTTGATCCACTGGACATCAAACCACCAATGTCTTATCTGTTGTTGCCTCCCTTTTTAATGTGGAATCAAGTAGCTTTGTAAATGGTCAATGTTCCTGAAGCAATAGCTGACCTATGATGAACAGTTTAAGGAGTGTCATCTACAAATTTACTAGGGTTGGGGGGAGATCAATACAGTAAAATATTATATTTTGCATGTCGATATTGTATCTCTTGATACCTCAAATATTAAATAATTTTTTTGCATATCAATTTTTAACTGATGTTACAAGTAAACATCAAACTTTTTTGTGTATTAGAATTAAAGAAAATCAATTGATATTTCAGTCCACTTAATGGTGCCAAGTGCTTACTCTCACAAATATATTGCAATATCGTAATATTATATCTTGAGTTACAGTAAGTATGGTGGTACTATTATATTGTAGTGTCTCTGGCGATTCCCATCCCTAACATTTACAAAGTAGAACCTACCCTACAAGAAAAGATGCTGACACTTTTGTGTTTGTTAAGACTATGACTTGATTTTCTTAAATCATTTTACTTCTTGAAGTCTGAAATACCACATTTATTTGAGTGATGTGAGTTAACATAACTTATATGAGCATCCAAAGTGCTTTATTCATCTTTCTCAATCAGGTCCATTAGTGTTGCTTGACAGATTCAATTTTCAGATGAAAGACACAGTGTGCAAATAATGATACATTGTTTCTATTCACAAAGACCAAAATGAGGAAGAGTAATAACTTCACCAACAACATAAATCCCCCAAAATACTTTGTCATCTTTTTGTATAGCTGACTGTACTGTGTTCATCTGTCTCTCCCTCAGGACAGCCATGCAGTGAGAACACCCTGAAATCCATCATGAAGAAGAAAGATGGTCGACCCGACTCAAATGGCACCAAGAAGAACCTGCAGTTTGTGGGAGTGAATGGAGGGTGAGTTGGAAATGTGATGTATGCACTAATCATGAAGTAGCGAATTTTTTACTTTGCATTTTTCGGTACCTGTTGAATGTGTGTAGGATGTTGTCGCTTTAACTGCTATGCTGATGTTGTGTTCCTCCTAATCCCGGCCCTGGTTTGCTGATCGAGTGTCTGCTGCAGCTCCAAAAGCAGAGTCTTCACCTTTTTGTTCCTTTATCGCCTCCGTGTGGCCCAGGTATGAGACTACTTCAAGTGATGACTCCAGCTCAGACGACAGCTCCTCTGGGTCAGAGGAAGAAGAGGAAGAGGAAGAGGATGAGGAGAAGGAGTTGGGAGGAAAAAAGGAATACAGGAATGTGGAGGGAAAGCACACCAGGGATGATTTCCAGCCCGAGGGAGCAAAGGAAGTAGATAAGAAGGACGAAGAGGAAAGTTCAGAGAAGCAGGAAACAAGAGACAGGTCAGTCAGTGAGAATACATTTTGACTCAATGTTTTCCACTGTTCTGAACTAACTACTCTACTAACTGTATGTATGGAAATCATGGCTTTAACTACTGTATGAGATGGATGCCTTTAATACAGTCTTATTTCAACAATTTATTAGAAAGGATTTGATTTATCCTAGATGGTTAAGAGCATTTTCTTTAGCCGTTTCTTAATTTTGTTTTGATTTCTAAGAAGAGTGCAGTCTATCTGGTGCACCTTTTTAACACATCTAATTTATAAGATGAATGGTTCAGTAGGATCAGCATTTAAGTTTGAGAGATGGCAACAATAGACCCATGAATAGACCCAGTACAATAAAGCATTACTGTCCAGCCAAAGGTGGACATTTGTCTTCTGTCTCATCTCTGCTGAATAATAACTTTTGTAATTATACAAGAATCATTTTTTCTTTTCACATGAACCTAAGATATAATTATTTGTAATTTTTTAATTATGATTTAGAAAAGGAGATAATTAAATACAGTAAGTGCGAGTAATGTTTGACTTTTTTAAAATAATTTATTTTCTTTTTTTAAAGGTTTGAGCTAAGTGAGAAGATGCTGGCCGCATGTGACATTCTCAAAACTCACCTCAGTGACCCAAAGGCTGTGAGCAGTAAAGATCTGGTGAGAAGTTTGTTTCTTTTCATAATTAAATTCACTGTTGCTTGTGCTGTGTGAAGATGCATTTTATCGTATCATTTTACTGATGAAGAATTTAGAGCTTTTTTTTAACAAATGTATGAATTTGCAAAGTTTTTGATTATTACTATTATTTTTCCCATATAACATGTATTTTCCAGTGACATCTATTTTTTTTTTTTTTTAAGAGATCCTGTCTGAACACAGTGCAACACGAGTGGTTCCGTGTGTCCAGTCAGAAGGCGGCGGTGGCAGCCATGCTGGAGGACTATCTGGTGGCGTTTGGGGCCATCTCACCGGCCGTGCTGCGCCACATCGTCAACATGGCTGATGGAAACGGAAACACAGCGCTGCACTACAGCGTGTCGCACTCAAACTTCCTAGTGGTGAAGAAGCTGCTTGATGCAGGTTAGAGCTGCACCGTCTCTCTGTAAACCTTAAGGACGTAACGCAAGTTCAGAAGATGGCAAATTGCAAAAGTAGCAGTTGACAAAATATTCCTACAACAATATTACAAAATTTGTTTTCCAGGATTTTGAGACAGTTGAGGTGAATTTTGAGAAAATGTAAATGTGCAGTTGTACAATTTGAGACTGTGTCCCTCTCCATGTGGCACTAAATATGAATCTTGGCTTTTTCTGAGTTCAAAGCAGAGCATTTATGTTTTTTTTCCCTGTTTGTATTGGCTAAGAGAAATTGCTTGAAAGATTATTTTCGTCTAGTCTCTCAGGCTTTTACTTATCCACCCAAACCCTGGCATCAACCTTGAGTTTTCTTTTAGACTAACAGAAACATGCAGCACTCCTAAGCACTTTTCATCTTCTCTAGTTTCATCTCATCCTTAACATAATACTGAGTACTGATTTGGAATTGTCATTTAGAAACAGTTTGAAACATGTTCAAACAGAAAAGAATAAGAATATGAGTAAGGAAATCCAGTGTCTGTGTCCCCGAAAACATACAAAGTCACCAACATGTCTGTGGTTTTATTCTAGCGGGGAACATTTTTTCCATGTTGTCATCTTATCACACCCTTTTCCTGCATGTCTCATCACTGATACTTTCAATTTAAAGTCATAATGACAAAAATCAGTCTCACTGGATTGAGACATCAGTTATGATTCTGATATCGACACTGATATTTTGAATGTTATAAAGACTTTGCTGTGCGTCCTAAACCTACACATAAATAGGCAAAATTAGTCATAACACTTGCATGCAAGTACATGCAAGTAAGTAAAGGACACAAAAATAGTTTTTATATAAAATGTGTTTACACAGGGAACAAGGGGCCCTCTGCAAGGAGTTTGCATGTTCTCCCCGTGGTGCGTGGGTTCTCGCCGGGTACTCCGGCTTCCTCCCACAGTCCAAAAACATGCAGATTTGGGGATTAGGTTAATTGGACACTCTAAATTGCCCGTAGGTGTGAATGTGAGAGTGAATGGTTGCCTGTCTCTATGTGGGCCTGTGATGGACTGGCGACCTGTCCAGGGTGTGACCCTGCCTCTCGCTCTATGTCAGCTGGAGTTAGGCACCAGCGCCCCCCACGACCCCTAGTGGATAAAGTGGTAGAAAATGACTGAGTGAGAGAGTGTTCACACAGTGACTCTGTAAAAAGCCTTCAAATGAAGGGTGTGAAACTTGAGCAATCAAAGGTTCAGGAGAATCAGCCTTGTTGCCAAAGTATCCTTGTTGGGTTGATAAAGTGTTACAACAACAAAAAACAAAACCTTGAAGCCCAGAGACCATTTTCAGCAAAACATAAATCTGTGGATAGAAAACCTTTGAATGGCACACAGGGTCAGCCACGGCTCTTCTTTTTAAACCAAGGTCCCCCCCCCAATAAAAAACAGGAAAAGGAAGTAAATAGGAAAACTGACCCTAATGCAAAACACAAAAGCTAGAAAGGAGGAGAGGAAAGTTGCTTTTTAATGCGCTTCAACATTTTTAATCCACTTTCACGCAGCCATCCTCTCTATACATCCATGTGGTGATCTCTCTGAAAGCTCAACGTCTCTGATGAGGTCTGGGCCACTCGCTGCTCAAAAAGCCTTTTATCTCCTTTGCCTTTTGTGTCCTTATGTGTGACAGCATCTCCAACCCCCCGCTCCCATTGTAGCCTTTGTCTTCACATCGTCCCAGTTCCTCAGGCCTTAGCTGGCCTCAGGACCCACCTCGCTCCCACACAGGCACTGATGTGTTGTCACTGCTTTGTGAGGTTTCTGGGCTGAAAAGGCTGCAAGTAGAAAGCGACAATGCTTCATGGTCTCAGGTCTGTGTGTAGTTTTTGTGGGGGGAGGAGAAGTGATGACTGAAGCTTCACAGGCCAGATACAAGTCCTTGTAGAAATGGCTGTATTGACCGATGGACAGCGGGTGTAACAACTCAATCACAAGCAGAATCAGTTTTTAACACACATCTGTGTGTGTGTGTGTGTGTGTGCAGACGTATGTAACGTGAACCAGCAGAACAAGGCGGGATACACGCCCATCATGCTCGCAGCGCTGGCAGCCGTGGAGACGCCCAAGGACATGCATATTGTGGAGGAGCTCTTCAGCAAAGGTGACGTCAACGCCCGAGCCAGCCAGGTCAGTCACTGGAAGGTTAGAGTCAGAGGTCAAAAGGCATTGACAGGGCACAAACAGCTACCACACGTGGGTTAGCTGCAATGAGCTGCAATGAGCTGCAATAGGGTTGGAAAAGAACCGGGTTATGCAAGTGGGTCAAGTGCCCACAGTATACCTATTTTTGTGGCCACAAATTAGTGTTTCGTGGTCACATGAGGCACATGATGCGGCTGTTTTCGACTTTGTTTCAGGCCGGTCAGACCGGGCTGATGCTGGCGGTCAGTCATGGCAGGATGGACATGGTTCAGGCCTTATTGGCTCACGGGGCTGATGTCAACATCCAGGACGACGAGGGCTCTACGGCACTGATGTGTGCCAGCGAACACGGCCATGTCGAGATAGTCAAACTGTTGCTGGCTCAACCCGGCTGTGATGCCACACTCAGCGACAACGTGAGTAAATCATGAAGGGCCCTGAAGGCATCACAAGGCTCAGGGAAAATGACACAGCTTCGAAAATGTAAAAAAAGGAACTTTTTTAAAATAAGCTGCTTGTGTTTTTTTTTTATTGAACAGAACATATTAGTCTGATCCTTTTTTTTTGGAGGTACAGTCAAAACTGACTTTGGTCTTATGTTTTGTTTTTTTGTAACTGTGACTCCTCTTTTCATTTCCTTATCCTTGCTTCTTATCTTGCAACTTCCTGTTTCCCTCCTTCAGGATGAGAGTAATGCTCTGTCCATAGCTCTGGAAGCTGGACATAAGGATATCGCTGTGTTACTTTATGCACATGTCAACTTCTCCAAAGCCCAGTCACCGGTAAGCATTCACTGATCTTTATTTATACTCTATTATTCTAAAAGCACAAATCACTAATTTGCCTTGGCTGGATTTACATCATCTGCTCTTTGAAAGATAGATAAACCCTTTAAACCCCACTGTTTGCCTCAATCCATGTTTATTTTCATATCTGCTCATATCTGGGTCATTTAAATGTGCGTTTGTGTTGGACTGACTTCCAGGGAACCCCTCGACTTGGCAGAAAGATGTCACCCAGTCCCACCAGGAGAGGCATGTTTGATTAAATGCTTCACCCCTCCCCAGAAAAACCCTGTGCTATTGGTTCACGCTGAATGATGTCCACAGCTGGACAAGCACCAATAAACCAATGAGTATTCTGGAAGTATTTATTTGTGTGCAAACTTCTGGACTCCATGAAGAACCCAAAGTGCCCTTTGAAAATGAATGTAACCAGCTGGTGCCTCAGAGTCCCATCAGATTGAGATAATCTGCAAACCAGTGGAGGTCAGACCAACGTGGAATCATGCTTAACTACTACATTATTATTACAATTTTTTTTCTCTTATTTTCTCTTTTTTTTTTTTTTTTTTTAATTTGACCATTTTTTGATTTCTGAAGCTCAGTGTTGATCATTCAAGAGCGACAAAAGCATTTGATTGGTGATCTTTTTATTTCTTTTCCTTTTTTGAGCGCAGCAGATTAGCTAGATGGATATTAATCCACCCACATGTAAGAGGAAATATTTCCTGTATATATTGTTTGCCTCAACATCCCAGTGTCGCATATGTGCACCCAGCTCGGATAAATGTATCCACTTTCTCTTTTTTTTTTTTTTTTTTTTAATTTGACCATTTTTTGATTTCTGAAGCTCAGTGTTGATCATTCAAGAGCGACAAAAGTATTTGATTGGTGATCTTTTTATTTCTTTTCCTTTTTTGAGCGCAGCAGATTAGCTAGATGGATATTAATCCACCCACATGTAAGAGGAAATATTTCCTGTATATATTGTTTGCCTCAACATCCCAGTGTCGCATATGTGCACCCAGCTCGGATAAATGTATCCACCAATCGGCGCGACCTAGACTGGAGTAACTGTACTTTTATACAAATCCTTTGTATCTATTTAAAGAGAAGAATCGCAGTATTTTTAATATTACCTATTACTACTTAACGATCCATGAAGTTTATATATTTATCAAAATATAGTTTTTAAAGCAGATATATGTATTTCATTGTACATACTGTACGCTGGTCATTAGATTTTAGTTATAATCCTCATTGTCTTCATGTCCCGTTTGTTTCTGCTGCTCGTGTAATATAAACTGTCCTCTAGTCTTCATCAAGGTACTGACTTTCATCGTCAAATGTGCCTGAGACTTTGCCATATAACAATAAACTTGATTAAAGACTATACGTCTGCCTCACCTTCATTTATCACTCTCAAACCTCGGGCACATCAACAAAATGTTTTTATGATTCTTAAGAAATGGACTGTTTTTGAGGTCATTCTACTATTAACAGAATTATAGATGGACAACATGTTATCGTCCAAATATAATCGGAGACGTGTTGATGTTTTATTTACACATGGAGATCATTGTCTGATTTGACATTTGTAGAATTCATACTGTATGCTTTCCAACCGTGTTTTGAGTAATTCAACCGTTCCCCACCATAACCAAAGTTTTGTTCCTCTGAAGGCGTCACTAATTATAATTCATATATATAAGGGTGGCCTATAATTCAGGCCATCCTTCACACAATGGGTACTTGTGTATATTTGGCACACATTTTGAATACAGAACATTCTCACAGTGGATGATCGTCACTGAAGAGGCACGTTATATGTTATCTGTATGAAAGTCATCGGAGGAAAAGGAAAACTTACATTTTCTAGTTTTCTGAAATATTTACATTCATAGCACAAAATAAAAATACATTTTTGTACTTTACAGTTGACTTTTTCCCACAAAGTGTTTTTTTTTTTTTTTTTTTTAAATTTGTGATAGAAATTGTGTTCTCAAGAATTAAAAGGCTTTTAGAGTTTTATTAAGAAAAGGGAGTAGTCAGTGAGGACTCATCTGTCATTTGTGTTTGTTGACTGATTGTTCAGAGGCCTGTGCTCTGACCCCTGAGTCACTCGGTGTAATGGAACTGCTCCTGGTTGTCTTCTGACTGGAAGGTTTCCTGAAAAAGAAAAGGATAAGGTGACATTTAAATCAAAGTCAAACACCACCATTAATGTTGTATGTATTTAAACTTCCAAACCACATCACATCATCTTTTTTTGTATTATTTTAGTCAAATATAGTATTAGTAATAAGAAATGATTCTGTTTTTAAGAAAAACGTGGGTTTTTTTGTTTGTTTTTTTTTTGCAAACAAAAACCTTCCCATTTTATGCATATTTATTGTTAACTGTATTTAATATTTTTAGTCCACGTATACAAGTAAGTAAAGGAATACTGATAAACCTGCACCGATGTAGGACGGGTCCACGTCCCACTTTTGGGAGAATGTGTTTCAGTGCAGGAGGTGGGATGAAGCCAAGGTCTCCGGGCCTGTGGCGGGCGAGCTGGAACTGGACACTCGAAACCGGGCCCAGACCTGCTGCTCTGTAAAGACCAGTGAAACCGCAGGATGGACACGGAGACCAGACGAGAACAGAACTGTACTATAATCATCAAAACCTCTTCTAAAGCTTCTGTCAACCCTATTTAAGCGATTCACTGAAACTAAGACAGTGCCACACAACAGTAGTAGGTAAAGTAAAATGCTGTGGATTTTCATCCGATGAAGTTGTTAAATTCACTTAAACAATTTAAATTGTAAATGAATGTCTTAGGAGTGTTTCGGGGTAAATGTTTTAGTAAAAAAAAAAAAATTGAAACTTACTCAAGTTACTTACTTACTCAAGTTATTGACTGTACCCAAACTAAATGCTAATGAAAACATTGAACAATTGATTGCAATCTTTTTTTTCCCTCCCAAAACCAACAAATATCCACAAAAATTCAAAAAATGTTGTTTTGCTGGCGAGTTCTATTGAGCAGTGTAGTTTTACTGTTTGGTGTATGATGTGGAACAAAGGGGGCATTCACCACCTTTTTCTTGTGACGTTTTATCATTTTATCTTTGTTATACACTCACACTTGGTTCCTGCCTTCTGTGTTTTCTTATGGCAGAGCCATAGTTTTATTGTTCAGTAAAACCCTGTGTTACATTGATTGTAGGATGAACAATGTGATGCTAAAGTCTGATCGATTAGCTGATTCTTTAAAAAGCAAAACTCAACGTGCACAGAGACGACCCAGTGGGAGCTGCTTTATTACCCGGCTGCTGTAGAATGGCACTCTTCCTGCAGCTTATTCACTTTCTCAGTGGAGGAGCTGGAGATTGTTGTGCTCAGAACCATCATCACATTCTGCATCAGCTGCTTCCACTGGAAAACAGTGGCCTCTGCTGCCGAGTTCAATTCCATTGGCGCCCCCTGTAGGGAACAAAGAGAACATCAGGGCTTAAAAATATGAAACTATTTCATCTTGTTTGGTTTATTCCTTTCTCTGTTCTCTCTGTTTTACTGACCTTTAGTTTGATACAGTCCTGATCTGACTGTGTCATGTGCATGTAGATGAATAAAGTTGCACTCTGTGTGGGAAATGTGCTGTACAAATAAAGATATTTTGTTTTATCTTTGGTCTAGTGAGAGAACTGAGAGCCTTTCCTGATGTTCCTGCGGGTGTGCGGTGCGTTTAGGGTCAGGGATGTTGGTTTACCATCAGCGCTTGTCTGAGAGTGACAGCTGCCTCCCGGACGATGCTCTTGAGCCGACTCCTCGCTCTCTTCACCTCCTGTAGTTCTGCCTCCAGGCGACTCACCTCGACTCTGTTCCTACTGCACTGTGCAGACAGTGAGGCCCGCTCTTGTCTAAAGTAAAGACAACAGCAACAACACTGTTACAACTGGAACTGTGAGCACATGTGGGCCCTGTGATGCACAGGCGGCCTGTCCAGGACGCACCCCACCTTTCACCCTACAGCATGTCAGCTGGGATCCTCATGTGGAGGATAAAATGGTAGAAAGTGAGTGAGTTATGTGTCAGCACCACCTTCTGGACATTTTTTTGTTGAAATGGTGCCCCAGTTTTCCTGCACATTCTGGAGTTTGTTGCCTTTTGTGGTAAAATTATCAGGCTTCTTATTTGCAATCTGTTCACTGGATATACTCAACTATCTATACCTGACTTTCTCATGCAGAACAACTAGCCATTAATAATATTGTGTCTTTATATTTTATATTTTTATATTTTGCGCTTGTTAGAATCTTATCAATACTATCTTTTGTTGTCCTGATGTGTTTTTATTGCTTAAAAATAACTATTTAGTTCCACTTAAAAGGTCATTCATTGCCTCTGTATCTGTCATCTACTTATTTCTTACTTTTAATTTTGTTTGTTAAAATGATAAGGTAAATCATGAATGTACTGTATAAGAACAATAACTTTTCAACTGAAAATAACCCTTTGGTTAAAACTGTATTTTTGCAGTTTTTTTTAAAAAAAATGTTAAAATACATGGCCTTTTTTTATAAACCCTATCCTTTGGAATCTGGGCTCTTACTGTTCATTTCCCCTCTGTATAAGTCAGGGATATATGGTATATTTTTGTTAATTATCATGAATAATAAAGTCATTCTTGAACTTGGGTAGACATGAGTCACATGTGTGAGCAGTAGAGACAGAGAGAACCCTGACCTGAGCGTCTTCATCTCATCCCGGATTTGTTTGTGCTCGGTCTGAAGCTGCTGACGCTCCTCTCTGCAATCCTTCAGCTCCACCTGCAGCTGCTGACACCTCTCTGTTAGCTGCTCCACCACCTTAAGGTAAGAAGATGTCAAAGGTTTATTATGAATCATTTGTTTTTGATCAAAACCATTGCATAGGTAATTAAAAGCAACAGCATGTGCGTTTTACCTTTATACCACTGTAAAACCTGTTGCATATATTCACATTTAAGGAATAGAATGATGTCTGTTTATCGCTTTTAATCTAAAAAGTCTTCTTCCTACCTTCTTGTGGATGCAGCTCTTGCGTGACAACTTGCTGAGCATCTGCTCCAGGTTCTCCACATCCACACTGAGTTGACTCACTCGACCCTGTAGGCCTGAGTTCTCCATCATCAGGACCTGAGCCTGCTCTGTCAGCTGGACAAACTGCACTCTGACCTCCGAGTTCTCCTGAAGAGCCAGCCTGGTCATCTCAGGAACCTTCTGATCCACCTGATGCTGCAGCTCTTCTTCCATAGCTGCGACGTGACTCTCCATCTCCTTCTCCATTCTTTTGTCAGGGAATAGTAAAGGGTGAGAAACAGGCACGGCTGAAGTTCTGAAACAGCGTGACGCTTATTGGATGTTTAACCCTGTATACAACAGGCTTTAAACTTAAATGAAGTGATATTATTCCAAATGACACTAATTTGTACTGTATTTTTCCATACTTTCCATAAAATGTATTCAGAAGCTACTGTATATCATATTTGCTACAGGTTTGCAGGTTAGTAGTCCAGAACCAACCTCTTCCTCTGCAGCAGTGCTTTCATTTCCAGGCTGTGGATGTTGGCTTTGTGATCCTCCATCTCACTGGCCAGCTTCTGCTCCAGAGACTCTATAGTGGACATCAGCTGATTCTTCTTACTCTGAAACTCCTCCAGACTAGTCAGCTTTGTCACTGGGAGAAGAGAGGAGAGGAGAGTGATGAGAACAGCAGCTGTACCTGAGTGGCTGACGTTATTAAATTACACTTTAGATAGGTTAGAAAATGTTTTATTTGCTATTGGTCTTATTGCATCAACTGATGTCTATTTAAGACATCATTTCAAGAGAAAGGGCCCAAGAAAAAGGATCCAGGGGCCCTACACTGAAGTGAACCAGCACAGGCCAGTGGCACTGGGCCCAGTGTGGTGGTATCAAGTGTCATTTTGTTGCGGTCTAAAATTTAAGGTTCATTCTCAAAAAAGTGTTGTCATTGAAAATCAACATGATCAGAAAATCCATCAGGTCCTCTCATCTTAAGGGCAATTGCATGCTTTGTTTTCAACACAACCTACTAAAATGAAAAACAAACAAAATCCATTTATCTCGGTTACATTCAATCAGCTCTTCAAGCTGCAGCAGTAAAGCTGAACTCATTGTTTGGTCTCACCAAGTAAGTGGTTCTCCTGGTCCAGCGCTTCTACCCGTTCCTGAAGTTCTTGCCTCATTTGGTCGTGCTGCAGCTTCAGCTCATCTCTGTCCTTCTCTGCAGCCTGCCGCTGACTCTCCAGGCGCTCCAACAGTTGCTCTACCTCCTCCTCCTTCTCAAACACGGAACGTTTCAGATAGTCAACTATGTCCTTCTTCTCTGTCTCCAGTGCACTGTACTGAGAATCACTGTCCTTCTTCTGCCTCTCTAGTTCATCACATTTCTGCTGATATCTGGCGAAGGAGGAAGAGCAGGATGGTGGCTGATGGTTAATAAAATAGATGTTGTTGTTTTTTTTTTATTAATGAGATAAACAAAAAGTGACAATCAAAGAGACCAAAACAAAATAGGAAAAATTGACAGTAGCAATAATAATAATAATGATGATGATGATGATGATAACAGGTGAAAACAAAAACAAGCAAAAAAAGACAAAAAAGAGTTTTAAACTACCACAGAAACAAAACCACACACACACACACACACACACACACACACACACACACGACTGCTTTAACACGGCTAAAACACGGCGTAAATGCTGCGCAAATAACGTAACCAGGTTGCGCTGTAGTGATTTTCTTCCCTTCGGTTTTATTAGCGAACGTTGAGCCCTTGAAAGATCCATCTGTGTATTCAGATGTAGGCCTTGCACATGTGACATTATTCTGACGTCACTGTTGTCACACTATTCTTAGTGAATGTGTCTGTTACCTCTCGAGCTGCTCGTTTAAATAGCGTATCTGTGTCAGATACAGCGCCTTCTCTCTGTCGTCGGATCCGCCTGTTTCTGCTGCAGTCCTCCGTGTTGTCGTCTTCTCCCCCTCGTCTTTGTTTTCGCTGCTTTTCTTATCCTTCTTTTTAGGCATTGTGCAAGGAAAGTTTGGCCCTAAGTCAAACTTGCGGAGAGAGAGAGAGCGATAGGGAGAAAGGAAAATTGTTGCGTTGTTGCTAAGCGACACTGCCTTCCGGAACACTGGGGACGTTACCATGTTTACAGGATTATGAGGAGTAGATGAACAGGAGATAATGATGTGACCTTTTTTTTTTTTTTTTTACTTTTACCAGTAATTCTAACAAATTATGTCAAAGAATATTTGCTACTCTTATGGATTATAAAAATTAACTGTTACAGATGAACACGAAGTTACCAAAAAGTAAACAAACCATTGAAATATAGCACATTCAAGTCTTTCCTCATGCCAGCAATGAATAATATTGAGGCCGGTATGCATAATAAATACTTTTCTACTTTTCATGTTGTTGGATCTTGTATGTTTGTGTGAGTGTGTGCACTTGTATTTATATCTTTGTGAAGTCCAAAAACATACAAACCTATCATGAGGACATTTTCACCTTGCGGGGACATTTGGACATTTGGGTCCCAGAACTTCAGAGGGCTTTTTCAGGGTCAGACCTGGGGTAGAATTGAGTTAAGGTTAGGGTAAGGTGCTAGGGAATGCATTATGTCTGTGATGTGTACTTACTAATAAAAACAGGTTTGTGTGTGTGTATTTTTTTCCCCCTCATCTCATTAAATTGAAGAGATTGTGAGTGAGTCATCATCTTCTCACAGAGACACTGTTTGTTGCTTCATCCTGTGACTGTTCATGCTTGGGGAGGAGTCAGACGAACAGAAATGCTAAGTGTGTTAAATCACATGGTCTATTGCTGCATTGTAATCAATCATTATTACCTTTTATGCTATAGAGGCAATGATGTGTAGCAGTTATGCATGTATCTTGACCGAATGATTTAGTGCTGCGTGTAAACGCCTGCGTTTTAATTGGTAGCCTCCGCCACCACCTCCACTGCCGTGCTTCTGTTTGGCTGCATGGCTTTTAATTGGGTGCCTGTGTGTGTCACCTCGCTTCACTCCCTGCCGATAAATCCCCTCGGCTGACAGAGTGACTGCTGTGGAGGTTAATTCAGTTTAAGATCAGTCAAGCATATGCTGAATTAATTCAGCATGTAGCACACCACATGAGCCATCATGAAAAAAAGAGCTACAGTAAATATGTTTTAGTAGGTCGCTAACTCAGTTATAACAGCAAAATTACAAGCCGGGGGGGGGGGTTATATCACTGATTATTATACACTTAAGTATAAGCTGCAGTAGGGAGGTACAGTGATATCTGATTTGCAAGAGTAGTTCAAGTTCAGTAGATGCAATTAAGTCAAAAATGAAATTGATCCTCAGCTCTTCATCACCACTCAAGCTTCAGTCTGTCTCTGGCTTCCTCTGTCCAAAGACATGAGTGTTGTTAATTGGAGACTGGAGAGGCTGCAGGGCTTGCCCACTGGATGGACGGACAAAGTGAAAGTGTATCAGCTGCAGGTCTACGATAGGTATCATCCCATGTTTGGTGTTCCCACTCTGCATTCCATCAGTTTCATACCTAGGACCCTTCTTTTTTGTTGTGAAGCGAACGTGCTAATCATTGCCCAATAGCACCACCCTCAGACTGTACTGATTTTCATTCACGTGGTTTCATTCTAGTGGTAACGGGTGATGCAACACACAAGAACAGCACTTTTTATCATCCTTACTCTGCAAATGAAACGTGATTCCGCCACCCGCAACTGCATAGACGCAAAATTTTCTGTGCTCAGGACTGTATTACCAACCAAACAATGTGGACTGGGTCCTCATGAGCCCCAGCTTCACTCCATTTAACTTGTGTCTCTATGTTTAAATTAATCATACATTTGTTAGGAATGTGCACAGTTTTCTGTTATAACCAATGCTGAATGAGACCTGACATTGTCGTGCTGTAATAGTATTTAGTCTGGATGATTTTTCTATGCTTTTTTTTTCTTTTTCATATCTGTCATGTAGAATCTGAAGTCAGTTTTTCCTAACAAGTTGGAAAATTGACCTTTCTGACCACAGAATTAGTTAAGGCCCAGATAACTTTGGCAGCCTTTTTGGTCAGAATGCTTATACAGCTGGCCTGTCTAATAGGTTTATGCAACATTTTTTTTGTAGTGGTTTTTTTGGTTTCTAAATGAGTGATGCAATGCCCTCTAAGATGTGTTTCCTATGTTCCCTGCTGCCCTTACATGACAAAGGCCCCAAAGGGTGTCCTTAGAGGAAACGATATTCAGTGCTGTATAGAAAATGCCCAACTCAGTGATAGAAAGTGATGCCGTGCTGTAAAAGATGCCCCTGTTTACCTGTGTGAGAATGTGGGAAATGACTGTATATACTAGTGGTGTCTGCCCCACAGGTGCACAGTAGTTACCCTTTTAATGTTTACCCCTGCCCCTCCAAATGTCTGTGAACGCCACTGTTCACTCTGCTGACTGTGGAACCTTCCACCACTGCAGTGGTACTGTAAACCTTTTCAGTTTTGCAAACTGCCCCCCAATTTTTTTTTTTTAGAATGTGTTGCAATCATCACATTTTATTTTCTTGAAAAGACTGAAAATATTTCTTCAAACTCATTCAACACAGTTTTACAATGTTTTTATTGCATTATTTTAGAAAGTGTCCCTAGTTTTAAGGAAACCTTCGGTTGTACAGTATCTAAGAATGGGTCTGATGAGTAAATAATTCAAGTGCCCTCCCCCTGCTTCCATTTCTTTGCTCCCACTGGAGTTTGGAAAAACAAAAAAACAAATCACAACAACACTCACAGTCAGGAGGGCAGGGACGGCAGGGCAGGGCAGGGCAGGGGAGGGACAGTGACCTTACAGCCTCCATCCTGACGCCGCTCTAAGCTGCTGCTGTTGGGACAAAACCTCAAGACTTGACTCTTCCACACTGAGACCATGAGCAAGGACAAGCAGAGCAAACAGGTGCCCGAGCTCACCGGACCCTTGCCCCCGTCTTTAGGCCGCAAACCGCCCAGGATGCCCAAGTGCTCCCGCTGCAGGAACCACGGCTACGTGTCCCCACTGAAGGGACACAAGCGCTACTGCAACTGGAGGGACTGCCAGTGTCTCAAGTGTAAACTGATAGTGGAGAGACAGAGAGTCATGGCGGCGCAGGTACAACCGTTATTTCACCTGTTAGCGCGCGGCTAATTCGAGACGAGAGTTGGTGAAACTGTTAATGTGACGAGATGACTCTCGACACATGAAATGTCGCTGCCGTTGTTTCATGTTAACGCTGTTTTTAAACAGCGTGGATAATAAGCGTATACTTTCATTGTTTCTCCCTAACTTTCATTTGTGTACAAACAGAGCAACTTAAAATGTCGACCAACACAAGCCGAAGTTATGTACAACCAGCTTGAGTTAGTAAATATTATGTATTATGGGATGTTTTTCTATTGATGTTGTTACACTCTCATTGATTACTAAATTGGTCTCTAATTTTGTAATTTGTTGCTGGGAGCTACTTTTTTGTGGTTAAGAGAGTCATTTTATGATCACTACTAGTTTTACCTTAAGCTGAAACTACATTATAGATCATCTCTATTGGTTGTATTATTTTCTTGCCTGGTCGTTGTTTTGTGTATTGGTTATATGACATGACAGAACATGGTGGAAATGGCTGCAATGATTCACCACAAACACATTTTAATGTATTATTTTGTCCAGTGATGACAGTCACTGACAGTAAATTAAATCAGTTCCCCTAAATTCTCACTTGAAAAACAGGAACTGCACAAAAAAAAATATTTTTTGCTTAAAAATTGTCTAAAGATTCTAAAGATCATCATTTACTTAATTTCGCAATCTAGTTAAATTATATTTTTGGTAAATGCATGAACTCATAATTGTAGAATTAGTGTTATAACTTTCTAATGAGTCTGGTTATTATTTTGTAGCAGATAGTGAGTCTGCCCTGCACGATCATTAAATCCTTGAAAAACTGTTTGTTTTATGCTAAACTGTTTTTATCAGGGTTCTCCTTTCCTCCCATACAGGTTGCCCTGAGGAGGCAGCAGGCTCAGGAGGAGGAGCTTGGTATTTGTAGTCCGATCACTCTCCCTGGGCCTGAGGTAAATGTAAAGAACGAAGCTGGAGCCGAATGCTCATTCTCTGTGGATGGACCATCCCTGACACCTACCTGCAGCTCCTCCACTTCTTCTCAAGCTGGGACAGGTGAGGCATTTGCAAGTGCTGTTTTCTTTGGTATCCCACCACACCCATCTTAAAAAAAAGCCTCACAAAAGCTTTTTCTGAACTACAAATTCACCGGAGCCACCAAAGCAACCAAATCTTTTAATATGACTTAAGCTCTCACTGTTGAACTCCCTGGGTCTGATTCTGGCAGTTTGAGTGTTTAACTAATATAAAGTTACACACTTGTGTCAGTCATCCACCACAGAAACCATATTTGGAGAAGACGTGATGATGCATGTGGCCACATTTCCTGTGCTGCATGAATGCACCCATTCTCAGGACACTGATCAGTGCTTGTTTGTTAAAATACTTGTAGCCACCACAACAATAATAACACTTGCCATATGATTTCTTTTTCTAATTGTTAAATATGTATGCATATGTAGAGCTAGTTCCTCCTGTCTCTCTCTATCTCTCACTCACACATGCACACACACACGCACATGTTTGCGCTTCTATCAGCGTGAGGACCCTCATAGACATAACACATTCTCTAGCCCCTTACCCTAACCTTAACCATCACAACTAGATGCCTAACCCTAACCCTTACCCTAACCCTAAAACCAAGTCTTAACCCTGAAAAAGCCATTTTAAGGGGTGAAAAAAAGTGAGGACCAGCCAAAATGTCCTCACTTTGTAGAAATTATAGGAATTTTGGTCCTCACTCTGCAGCAAATACAAGAACACACACACACAAACAGAGCACATACATCTGTACTGTTAGATTTGTTTAAAACATAATTTTGTTGTTGCAGACAGTTATGATACCAGTGTAGACTGTATTTGAAAAAAAAGGTCAGAAACACCAGTTTTGTTAATGTGTCATCATCAGAGAGGCAACCAGTTTAAGGATGTCCACATGCCAGATCACTGAAGATAGATTCAGATTCCATCAGATTCCAGGGCTGAATGGGGCCTCAAGGTTCCTACCAGCTCATCAAACCTTAATGGTGCTAGGACAGAGGTTCAGGGTGCAACGTGGGAATAAAAGAGGTTCCATTCTCAAGTTAGTTACCCATCACAAAGATTCCGAGGCTGTGATTTTGGGTACAAAAGTTGGCATCATGTTGTTCAAAACTTGATCACACTAAAAAAAATTCTCTTAAAGTTGCAGTTGGCAGGGACTTCAGAAAAATCTTTAAATCAGGAGAGATAAGTGAAAGTAAATGGGGTTTTTGAGCTGGTTGAACAGAATAATTTATTGAAAGTAGTCTTGGACACAAGGGGAAATATGCTGGTGATGGTGGTTGACGGCCTGATGAGGAATGGTGGATCAAATGACTGTGAAGACTTAGGAAGTGATGGGAAGTGACAGCTGGGAAGTGACAATGCTTGTGCACAAGAGGAGATGAAAGCCTGGAGAATGTGTATAAGACTGATTGATTGCAACTGAGTTGAGTCTTCCTGACGGAACTCTCTAGAGTTGAATTTATTTGTTAAGTCTCAGATGAGTGTTGATACATGGCCTGTGACCCGTGGCAACCTCTCTATATCTGAAGCTGACCAATGATTTTGACAGGTTTATTGTCTGACACTCTCTCTCCCCTTTTTTAACTTTGCTGTTCAGTGTACACATTTGTTGCAATTCAGTAGTATCCATTTCACCAAAGGAACATGAATATCCAGCTCCTTAGTAGAACAGCCAAAAAGTGCACCCTCTTTCTTTGAAATGCCCTGTGATTGGATTGAATAATTTTCAGTACTGCAAAACAGTCCCAAGAACACAAATTCTTGACTATTGAGCTGCAACTAATGTTATTTAATAATATTTTCTTAACGGATTAACCTGTCAATTATTTTCTCGAAAAATTAATTGTTTGGTCCATAAAATATCAGAAAATGTTGAAAAATGTTTATCAAACCTGCAAATGATGATGTTCTCAAATATCTTGTTACGTCCATGAACCCAAAAATCAGTTTTAGTGATTTCTTTATTTTCTTTCATTATATGGAGCAAATGAACTAGTACATATTCACATGAAGAAGTCGACAAATCTGAAAACTCGTTTTAATTCTTCAAACACTGATTAATAGAAATTGAGTAATCAAGTAATTGTTTCAGCCCTACTTAAATTGGCACTGTAGATATCATTTTCACATGAAAACAAGTGGAAACAATAATAATAAATAAAGTCAATACGGGGACAGGAGGGTGGAAAGACACCCTCACTCTCTAATTTCTCATGTGGAGGCAGACACAGATACTGTGTTCCCACTCAGTCTGATAGCAACATTTCAGGAGGTGGAATATGACTGTGGTCAAGGCTGTTCATGTCCTGTTCTGCCTCGGCTTGGTATTTGTGAAACAGTGAGCTATGGATCCCTGGCTTGGCAACAGAGAGAACATAGTGAGGTGGAAAAAGGAGTTCAGCACTGTGTGATGCACTGATGACAAGAGTTAGAACAGGGACAACATAGAGTATGTCATTATCTTTGGCTGCACTTGTGCACAGTGTCTTCATTGTGTGAGGGCGAAAGAGCAGGGTGTTCCCGAGGAGAATGTGGCCTTGTTGATAAAGAAGGTACAAGAGATAATAAGCAATGACGATTTAATTGTCTTACTTGTGCTGACAGATACATTCCTGTAAAGTGATGGTGTGGTGAGGGAGGTCGGCAGAAAGTTGCAGTTGCCACCTGGAGATGGTGCTGTTGTCAGTCATTTGAGCAAAGGGTGGCTTTATGGAAAAAGTTCAATTACTGTAATGTATTTTTTTTAATCAGTCGAGCTTGTCATTTTTTTTAACTTGCAATTGATTGATTGAGTTCACCTTTTTCTGAGGTTTTGATTGTTTATTAGGTCTGTTGCTAGATGCATGGAATTGAAAACCCACTGACATTTACAGCTTGAATAATCTACCTAAGTTATAACATACAAAAACTTGTGCAGTAATACATCGTTGAAGTCTAACAAATCTTCAAATACTGAGACCCACCCACTCACAAACAACAGCATTTATCCTTTGAACGGAATGATGTCTTATTTGTTGTCTTATCTCTGTGTGTTTTGGTGCAGCGAGTCGCTCGCTGCCATCGTCCTCCAGCCCTTCAGCCAGTGTCAGGGCTCATAATGAGGGATCGTCCGACCTGCTGATTGAAAACCCCTATTACAACTTTTACCAAACTTCACGCTACCCCACCTACTACAGCAACCTCTACAACTACCAGCAATACCAGGTGACTATCCACCATGCTTGATTATCTGTAAAACTTGAGTATTGAATAGCCCTTTTTAAATCCTTGGTAGGTATTTTACTGCAGCGTACATGTCAATCCCCTTCAGTGCATATTAATGTTAATAGGAATGTTAATAGGAATCAATGTTGTTTAAATTGGGCTGCTTCAGGCCAGAGGCGCTCTGCATACTGCATTACAAATTATAATCTTATTTACAGTCTCCTGTTTTGTTCAAATTGACTGACCAGGATTCTTCTGGGTTTTCAAGATTGTTATGACATTGATGTTATTGTATTAAATCTTGTCATCTTTAATGTAATTTAGGTTGACATTTTATTGTCAAGATACAATGCAGCACGTCGTCATGCTGGAAATGCAACAGTCCTAAACTGCTTCTATACCAGAATGAGGGGATTAATTACTACATGTAAAAAAAAATAGAAGCACATACAAATCTTTTGCAACTCATTTTCCATTGTTGTGGTCAGAAAGGATTCATCCATCTCCATCATATAAAAATAAATAAAATATGCTTTGAAATGATTTTGATAAAAGCACTGTTACAGGACCAAATTGAAATTGCAATTTAAAACATTGCACTGAAGAACTTGCAAAGGCTGCATTTACTATATATTCCGTATTATGCAGCACATCTGACCCAGGTGTTTTTATTAAATGTCAATGAAATGTCCTTTTATTTTCTTCTCTAATACATACAGTAATTGTTCTGAGCAAATAATATTAATATTGTTTAATTATTACTGGCTCATTACTGCATTAGAGAATCAAGCACTCAGTGTTTTGAAGGTATTTCATGATGCAATGCTTCATCAGATTTTGAACCTGTAGTACAGTGGATATTGATCTTGCTAATTGTGTCACACTCCAAATCGCAATTATGCATTTTCCCTGAGTCTTTTAACCATATATACATACCAGATATCATTTGAGTTTCAGTCAGCACTGTAAAGTCCCTCAGATTAAAAATAGCATGGTAACATTTATGCAAGATCATATGTCATGGCACAGAGTGATGGTACAGTATTGTTGACTGCCCTTAAACTGAAAGATTTAGAATTCAGCTTGTGACCAGTCACACGAGTCAAATGCAAGAGTTAAAGAACAGAGCCAAAACTCCCGCCGTTGTGCGTTAAAAGAGATGGATTGGGTGTACAGCAAGAAATGTAATGAAGTCATGTTTGTGTATGTGTGTTTGTGTGCGCACTCAGCTGTTTTCATGCCACAGAAAGAGCAACAAGTCACCAGAGCATGCAAAAGGTTCACATGATCACATTATATCACTGTTACACTAATAAAAACTCATGTCTGTCAGAATACTGAACTGTGTGGAGGCACAGCTGGAAGTGATGTAAACATTATTTCACACCAAAACCATTGGTGTCTAACAGTAAAAAAAAAAAATCCTCCTTAATGTAAGCATAATTTCTGTAATTGGCTGTAACCATAAAAAGGTTTTAACAACCACTTACATGACAGCCCAACTGCCCTCCGTCTTACTGTAACTGTTTTGGGTATAGTGTATGTTCGGCTCGGATAAAGAGTATGGGACATGTGTCGCTGTGCATGCATGTGCACGAAGAGCTCACTGATAAACAAAACTGTTGGTATATTTATTTAGAATAAAAATAAGCAGTTGATCTCAGTTTGTCACCTGAAAAAGCTTTCCCCTCTGTCTCCTTTACCTGTCAGCTTAGACATGAAGGCCAAAGTGCCCTAAAAGTAGACACATTTAACCTTGTAATAAAAAAAAAGACAAATTAGCAACATAATTCAGCACATTTGAGAAACTGGATGCTGGATTGTGTGTGTATATATATATTCACACACACACACACACACACACACACACACACACACACACACACAGA
>JAFBJR010000190.1:2155949-2265320 GCA_016785285.1 Brachirus orientalis
TATATATATATATATATATATATATATATATATATACACACGTGTGTGTGTCAGGGTGCACTCACAAGCGCACGCACACAAACACACACACATTGTTTCAGAATATTTACACAGATTTATGCTTGAATGTATCCCTGTTGTGTCAAATGAGATGAGCTTGTGCGTGAAGCAAATTAGATCTATAACTCAACAGTGTTCTCTGATGAGGTGGATTGTTTTATTTTATGAAGAACGTTTGGCCGCCCCACACTCATCCACTCACCCACCTCTCAATAGCAACATCTAGTTTTGGGGTCACTGCCTTCACTAACCTGCCAGTGCACAGCAGAGCCTGAATTGCAAAGGTTAATGGTATTGTCTGTCGGCAGAAGAGCAAACTGTTATGCCTCAGTGCTTGAAGGAGAAAGTGAGCACATTAATGCTAATCAGTTAGCACTCTTTAGCATAATTTAGCCATCCTCCTTAGTGATTTATGGTATTTTCAGTGAAGCTGTCAGGCTGAGAAGGCTACGTGTTATGGTTATTCAAATTCAGGGACCTTTTTCTTTGTATGTGCATGAAGAGCTCACTAATAAACAAAACTAGTGGTATATTTATTTAGAATAAAAATAAGCAGTTGGTCTCCCCTCTTGTCTCCTTTACCTGTCCTGAAACTCAACAATTTACCTGGCTATTAAAGTTGTTGCATCACCCACGCCAGTGATTGTCTTTATGTTACTCCATTTTGGGTTTGTCTTCAGATTTCCACAGAGAACTTGGCTAGTGTTGTTCAGTGCTGGACTGTTACATACAGTATTTCTCTAAAAATGGGCTGCAACACAGTGCCGGCTTGCTACAGTCCTCTGAAAACTATAAAACGAGCTGTCTACTCAGCAGCAAGGTATTTCAGTCATTGAGTTTCTGGCACCTTTTTCTCTTCTCTTCTTCAAAATAACCTGTAAAATGGCAAGTTTATAAAGATACATAAAGTAAAAAAAAACTTTATTATGTAAATAGCTACTGTATATACAGAAGAGACCCATGTTGGTTCTCTCTCTACCAGCTGTCTAACTTTGTTTGAATAGACCATATAATATACATTTTGTGACAGTTTAATATGTTATACTACAGATGTATTATTGCATTAAGGATTAAGGAAGGCAAGTCTGTGTCCTCAACTTATATTGCTACACTGGCTTCTTGTTACTTTTTCATTGTTTCTCAAGTTGTTGCATTAATTACTTGATATATGAGATCCCCCAGGCTAATCTTACAGTAGAGATTGTGGTGAAATAGTGGTCTACAGGTCTTGTCCTCTTCTCACTATTAAATCAAAGCCCACAAAAGAGCACAGTTAGCTTTATCAGTGTAAGGCCATCTACCTTCTTCTCCCCTCTACTGTGCTCTCAGTGGTGCTTGGCTGTTATGCAGGTGATAATATAAGGGTTGTGTTGAGCTGCCAGACAGGAGATGGTGCCAGATAAGGAGACAACCTCTCAGGGAGGTAAGGAAGCCCCCCCCCCCCAGCAGTCAGCAAGTTAGGTGTGAATGTGAGAGTGAATGAAATGTTGAATGAGTGAAATGGTGTTAATCTCATGTACCATATTTATTAATGTCTTTCTGTTAAACATTATGCCCACTGACTATAGATGCCGTTTTTGTAGTGATTGGGTAGGAAATGCTATGGTATAAAAGCCAATTTGATAATACCCAATAGGAATAGAAAAATAAAGCTATTTTTCTATTCCTAATGGATTTTAGAGGACTATATGCCCTCAAATTTGCTTTGAGATTTTTAATCACTCACTGAGTCACTCAGTAGAATACAAAACTTCAGTCAATTTGCTTTATCATTCTTTTTATGCCCTGCCTTGCCCCAAGCCGATGTACTATTAGATTCATCAACTCCAATGCAGGGATGAGCCTGCAATTCTCTACTCTCTTCCTCCTTAGCAGCTCCCTGGCAACACATATGGTTTCAAACATATATGACCTCACTCCAGAATTTCCCCCTCCTCTTCATTCTCTCAGAAGCATAATTCTCAGCTTCCCCTTCAGTTAACACCATGGATATAGATGGTGCTATGGTGGTAAAAGTCCTTGACTACATTTAATTCATTTCAGTTCAATTTGATTTGTATAGCGCCAAATCATAACGTAAATGAACTTAAGGCACTGTACATAGTAAGGCCGAATCCTTTACAATATTACAGAGAGAAAGGAAACATAATGAGTTCACAAATTGAGCAAACAGTAGGCATCAGTGGAGAGTAAAATTCCCTTTTAACAGGAAGAAATCTCTGACAGAACCAGACTCATTATCTGCCTCGACCAGTTGGGTTGAAAGGAAAAATGGAGGACAGAGAGGTGGGGACAGAAAGGGGGGAGAGAAAGAGGGAGATGAGAGAGAGAGACCAGGAGCAGATACAGTATATACCAGTTGTATTAAGTTTAGACAGGACAGTTCTGAATCAGTAATGTCATGTCTATAGAACTATGGTGTCATTTACACAAGCAGCAGCAGAGATTGTTGATAAGAAATCATACTGATATCAACTTTAAATTATGGCATAATAATAATAACAATAATACTACTGTTAGTGATAATTCAGTGCCATGGGCTTCTCTAGATGCTCATCAGTATGATGATAATACCTTCCCTCACTGCTTGTTTTAAATGGAAATGCGTAAATATGCAGAAGCTACTATCACTCCTAGAATATATCAAGGTGATTTTAAGATTGCTCCACTCCTCCCTGACTAGTTTGTAGTCACTCTCAGCTGACAATCATGACCTTTTACCTTTTGACTTCTGCTGCAGTTAGCCTCACATCACTATGTTTTGATTGCACTTGCTGGCATCTTTGTATAGTCACTAAAGCAGATGACTGAATTGTTTCTTGGACTGATTTAATGAAGTCACTTACTATTGTTTTAAAATGGTATTCACAGTACCAGCGAACAGAGACGAAGGTTTACAATTTCATAAATACAACATTGAGAGTTAAAGCATGTGCGACTCTCTGTGAATCTGTAAATGACCACCGGATTTAAAAATTATCTGTAAGCATCATGAAAATTGTTTTATTTGTGAGCAGGATTGACGAATACACCAGAGTTTGGTGCCACATGTGTCCTGCAAAAACATAAGCTAAGTGCACTTTTCAAAGCTCCACTCCAATCCATGTTGTATTTTTCACAGCCTAATACAAGAGCTGAGTGTTGCTTAAATAACAGTTTATAAAGCTGTCGGAGAATTGATGGTGTGGACAATACGGGTGACATATTACAGGCTGACAGAAATCAAATTCCATAAAAGTGAAATTGAAAACCCTCAGTGAGACGGCCTTGCTGCTGAGTAGACAGCTCATTTTAAAGTTTTCAGAGGACTGTAGAAAGCCAGCACTGTGTTGCAGCCCATTTTTAGAACAAGGGACCTGTGAAATCAAACCCTGATAATATTCAGTTCCATACTATTTTATGTTTGTATTTCTTCTTGTCAGTTTAGACTGTAAGAGTGTAGCCTGTGAATAATTGACTCTAATATGGAGGATTGTACAATTTTATGTTAAATGTAAACAATGCTGTTCATAATGTAGTAGCTAATGTCAAAAGGGATGCTCATAAAATATAGAATAACAATTATCTGAGAATTAGGGCTGGGCTGTGCAATAAGCACAAACAAGGGTATCACTATAACATTTCAAATGAGTCAGTATTGATAATTATTTTGATAAATGTCAGATAATATATACATTTTGCTCTGCAGTGAAAGTTGATATTAAACATGTTTATGGACATGGACAAAACAACAAAAAAACTTCTCACATCGGAGGCAAAACATTTTCAGTAATTATGTGTCATATCTGAGAGTACATGTGAGCACTGCATAAACATTGTATTGATATACTGTATATTGGTCTTTTCTTATATTGCTGTTGAAGTTAAAGTGCTGTTATAGTATTATTATAATTATAGATTTATATCTCAGCCTTTCTGAGAATGCTCTGTCATTATAGATTAGTGTGCATTCATATTTTATCAATGAAAGGGAAAGACAGCATTTTGTTTACAACCTGCAGGATTATTTCCTGATTAAGAAGTGAAAACATGTGGTTTCAAGCACATAATAATAGCCAAAATCAGAGAGACACTGCAAAAGTTACACGTGTTATTTTGTTAATGATTTCACCTCGCATTCCTGCTGAGAATAAAACATATTCTCTCTTTCAAACAAGAGACACATTCAGAGCAAAGCCGGAATGTAGTTAGTGCTCCAGTGTTAGTCACTCATTTGTTTGGTCAGCTGTCTGCTTTGAAATTGTCAAACCTGTGGTAGAGAAAGTGTAACCAACCTAAAGAAATCTCAATCATAGATATTGTTAGATATTAGATATTAGATATGTTAGATATTGAGAACTGTTTATTGTGTTAACCGATGGTTTATATTTAAAAAAAAAAAGTCAGTTATGTCATGTCTAGACAATCATGTCATGTGAAAGATGGGATATTAGTTAACCATTCTTGTTTGGCTTTGCTCTGTCACAGGCATATCTCTATTTAGTGTGTTGTCCTTGTCTGTTGATTTATTGTACTTTTTTGTGTCTGTAAAATGTCATTGTGTGTTTTTAGAATGTGCTTATTAGTAACATGTATTATTATTATTATTATTATTATTATTATTATTATTATTATTATTATTATCTCATAGCCATTGTAACACACTGACCACTTGATTCTTGGGATATACTGTAGGTAAGGGATTTTGACATGACAGTGTGAAAATGATGATGATTGGATTGGATTTGTTAGAAAATACTTTCATATTTGATTGATCTTCAAAACTTTTTTTTTTCAAAAAGCAAATGCCAAACAGTCACCACAGCCAGCTCCTGAAATTGAAAATTACTTTTTCTCTATCCAAAATTTATTGAATAATTTGGATCAGATTAAATTATTGATCAGACTAAACAAGATATTTAAAAATGTCATGTTTATTTGATTGACAAAATAATGAAAATGATTATAAGTTGCATCTGTGTGCTGCTTTGTCTTAAAATGCCCAAGCATCATCATCATAATTATTATTATTGTTATAACCTCTCTTTTTTTGGTTAAATTGCCTGTGTTTCTTCATTTTTTGCATAAAGCAGATGTCTCATGGTGATGGCCGCCTGCCTAGCCACAACATGTCGTCTCAGTACTGCATGCATTCCTACTACCCAGCAGCCACCTACCTGACCCAGGGCCTGGGCTCCACCACCTGTGTGCCGCCCATCTATAGCCTGGAGGACAGCAATAACAACAACAACAACAGCAACAGCAGCAACTACAACATATCTGAGACCATGGCAGCATGTGAGTAACACACACACACACACACACACACACACATTCTCGGGCAGCATCTTTACTGAGGACAATTGTAGACATAATGCATGCCCTAGCCCCTTACCCTGACCTTACCCATCATAATTAAATGCCTAACCCTAACCTTAACCTTAAGGTTAACTAAACCTAATTTTAACGCTTACCCTAAAACTATATCTTAACCCCCAAGTGCCCTTTAAAGTAGTGAAGACCAGACAAAATGTCCTCACTTTCCCAAAATGTTCTCCCTTTCTAAATGAAGCATTATCCCTCACCTTAATCATAACCATTTCATGCTTTTCCCAAACCTTCACCTTACCATAATTCAAATCTTACCTTCAAATGTAACTATTTCCTCTGAAATCAAGTTCTGCCTCATAAGGATCAGGTTTTAGTCTTTATGAGGACTATTGGTCCTCACAAGATCAGTGTTTATGCCAGAAATGGTCCTAAAGAGGTAACAAATATAAGTGCAGTCATAAACACACACACACACACACACTTACCTCCTGGGCCCCATAAAGTTTTAACTGAGACTTTATCAGCAGAAAGAACATTCAAGGGAGGATTGCACTCATGTCATGAATGCTCTAAAATTTACAACATAAAATAAGTAAAAAGTGAAGCGTTATACTTTGAATAGATTTATGTTTAATTTCACTTCATATTCAAAACTGTTTATGTAAGTATGACTTGAGTTGCAGTAAATTTACATTTTGCATTACAGAAAAAGGCAAAGTTAATTTTCTTTGTTCACCTCACTCTTAAAGGACAAAAGAAGGTTACATTGAGTGGAAATTAAAAAAAACAGAACTATTGACTAATAAAGTAATTACATTTAAAACACCCATTAAAAATGCTAAAGACCTGACAGTGCAGATCTGTTTCTTTTTACCAAATTTAAGGATGAATTAGATCTGATCTTCTGATCTTTGATTTTTGACCATGCATTTGTAGTTTTCCGGCACTCCAATGTCAGATGGGACTCTCAGCTGAGTGTGACTGCGGTTTCCTGGATTTTTTCCTTCTCAGTGCCTGTGAATGTGGGTTAATCAGATTATGTGTATTGCTTAATATTTTCAGGATATTATTTTGCACGATCAAAGAGAGATAAGGAGGATGGTACAGAAAGACTGAGACTGGGCTAACTTGCGTGTCTGCACAAACTGATCATTATTAAGAATTAAAAACTATGTTTTTCTTTTGTGCCTCATTGTTGTTTGCTCACTTCCCAAAAGATGAATATGTTTGCATATTATGTGAGAAAACAAATTACAAATGGTGACATTCTGTATCATAAATGATATGGAATGGATTTTGAATTCACATGTATGGGTTGCATGTGCTCTAAGGCACTTGCATCAACACTAATCTCATCTTGCATGTTGCAAATGAAACTGAAACAGATTGATAGTGAGGTATAGAATAAGAGATTTTTTTCTGTGCAGCAGTGGTGAAAGTCACTTATTTTTTTTGAGGTTGTTTTAGTTCAATGAAATCAATGACATGTGTCTCCTGCAGTTCCTGTTTTATCAGTATTCTAAAGAAGCAACACAGTAAAGACGCAGGAATGTTTTTTCGCAGAGCTTGTGCTGTGCCATAATACTGTATGTACCCCTGCATGAAAATCTCGGTAGATACCAGAAGGATGCTAATCTCTTTATTCTTTTGCTGGGATTTTAAAAAGAAATTAAAACATTAAATGGTTGCATATTAGTATTGTATAATATTGCTTATTTATAAAGGGCATGGGGAATAGCAGTTTAGGACATATAAGAAACATATTATCTTTAGTACAACAACTGCATCCTTTTTTTTGGTGAAATAGAATGTTGACACCACCAGCATTGCCAGCATAAAGACCTCCACATCTCCTTCCCTACCTGTATTTGTTTATAACTTTCACCTGTCCTTTCCCATGTGAGGGTCCCATGTCATCCTCCTGTAGTGAAGTGCCATGCTTCATTACAAGAAACAAACATTCTCAGAGGGTGGTCCCACTATGGTGGCAGAGACCCTTATACCAGAAAAATTAACCCCATAAACCCATGAGGTTTTACACTTCTTTTTTCTGCACCTAGGTTCATTATTATAATAGCAGCTCACAGTTTCATTGATAATGAAAATATTTAGTTGCAGATATTTGCAGATATGCAGATTGCTTATGGTACCCTGCCTCTCGCCCTATGTCAGCTGGAGTTGGGCACCAGCACCCCCCGCGACCCTTAGTGGATAAAGCGGTAGAAAATGGGTGAGTGAGTGAGTGAGATTGCTTATGTTGATTAAAATTCACCCTCATCTCCTGTCAATCCTTGTATTGTTTCGTTTTGATGAAACATGTTTTGTACCTTCAGATCTGTCAATGAGGAGGAAATAGCTGTGAGCCACGGGCCTACCTGCCCTCCCCGTCTGCATAGCTGCCAAAACACACACTGTCAGATTTATCTCCCTCCCTGGATAGAGCTAATCATTTGACCAAATACAGAGATCCAAATAACCTTCAAGAGTGCCACGCTGTCCTTTCCCCTCCTTGCTCCCCTCTGCCACCTCCTCCTCCTCCTGCCCCCGCCCTCCCCCTCCACAGGCCCCGCTGTCTCCGCAAAATTGCCTTCTGGAGTTAGTGAGCGGGAACAGTTAAGATTTACAAACAATGATGAAGCTTGTCATGCGTCTTTCTCCATCCGTCACGGCGGGCCGGGTGGAGCTGTGGGTAGAGCCGTCCTGGTGTTCTTCATAAAAGCCAGCTCTCTGTGAAATACGCCCCCGGCCAGCCTGTTTACTGCTCCGAACTCGTCAGCAGCTCCGCTGCCGTAAATCGCAGAGCGTGAGGTGACAGTGCAGTCCATCAAACTCCCACCCCACCTCTCTGCCCTCCCAATGTCTCACCTCACACTGTCCCCCCCCCCTTCATATATACAGTATATATATGTGTGTGTGTGTGCTGTGCTGTTTCTCCACAAACTCACTAGGATCTTAGTACTGAGGCTCAGATGAGCTGCCGCAAAAGACTTATGGCTGTTTCAGTCTTACAGGAGACAGCTTCAAGCCGAGTCTGTAGGTGCTTATGTTCTTTTTTGTCCTTGTCTAGACTTTCTCAGAATTGAAAACAGCTCAAAGTTTGCAAGTTGTCAGCACAGCAGCTTACTTCTTACTTCTTTTGAAAACAAGATTTATATTGGAGTCGGGTCTCAGTCGAGCAGCACTGTGCTGGCTATACATTTGTCTGTTTTGTTATATTGGTGTCAGCACAGCGCATACAGTAATTTAAATGCAAATCAGATTGTTGAGGTATTGCAGATGTTAATCCTGCTAATCGATAGACCTGTGTGAGCCCATTAAGTTAGAAATCCATTACTATCTTTCTAGATGATATTCTATTGATTTTCCTCGCTTCAATCGATACAGTACTGTACAACAAAGTGAGTTACTGCGTATAAAGCCTGTAGTTTCAGGTTCTTGGCCTCATCGGAAAAAAAGTGGAAAAAATGATAGAGAGATTGGTGTCAGTAAGTTTCTTTGTTTCGTGTGCAAAATGGGCTTTACCTGCTTTCAGATCAGATTACTTCAAACTTCACACACACAAAAAGTAAAAAAGTCCCTTCAAAAACAAAAGCACACAAACAGACAAGCTCACTGTATGTATGTGAACACACACACACTGGGGCTACATTCATTCAGGGGATGTCAAAAAGGCCTCTCACTCCTTTGGATTTATTAAACCTGAAAGTAAACGGTCCTTCGAACCCAAGAGGTGACCTTTTCAAAGGAAGTGCTGTTTCATGTCATGTAGCAGCCAGAGTTCATTTCTTTGGTCACTGACATGCTGAGAACATCACTCACATCAGTACATGTACTCAGTGTTGTTTCACATGGGAAAAATATAGGCTGGGAGAAGATTTGCTTGGATTGTGGTGCAATACTTTATGTATCTCCATGATCTTTAACCATACCATTTTTGTGCCTTGGGCATCCTTTTAAATGTTACTTTTTACAGCACAATTTCTCAAGTATGACAATGAACTTGTTTGACATGGACAGATACACTTTAATATTTGTCACATCATTTGAAATTTAACTTGAATGCTATTGAAACCATGATTAAATATTACTGTTGCCCAAACCCCCCCCTACATAAAATGAATTTTTCAAGCAATTTCAGTCAGGCACCTAAACCTGTGTACACTGGATTGTTCACATCACAATTTCTCACAGTTGACAGCCATATTTAAATTAGCTGTAATGAAATTGTGTGGTTTGCATAAATAAGTGCAATGCAAATGGGGGAAACTATCGGTTTTTAGACAAATATATTTGTTGAACCTAGTGTATATGTTCAACAGAAAAGAAAATTAAGGCAACATGTCTCCAGTAGGCTAATAAATGTTAAAATAGCAAAATATCCTTATTACCTTTTCAAAGAATTTTTGTATTTGAAGTTGGAGCAAATGACCCTTCTGGAGCCTGTCAGAGTCTGGAGGGCATCTTTTTGACTCTGTGGCTGATTGAGCGTCTCGCCTGGTTCTTGGTTACAGTACAAAAGTCCTATGTGGCCTGTCAGACTGTCTTCTCTACCCCGCTGTGCTGCTAAGTGCCCTTATAGCCTCTAGGGCTGTGGACGAGCTAAATACCAGTGTAATTGTCTGCTCAGGGCACAAGCACCTTTGTAATGTGTTGTACAACACCACCATTAACACAGGCCTGGGGCTATGGAGACATTAAATGGCCAGGACTGTGTGGTTTATGTCACTCTCTATTTCTCTCTCTCTCTCTCTCTCTCTCTCTCTCTCTCTCTCTCTCTCTCTCTCTCTCTCTCTCTCTCTCTCTCTCTCTCTCTCTCTCTATGAGAGCAATGTTGAATGCTAGAATGCTCCTTTAGTTTTCTGTTCCTGTGCCATCACAGTCATGGCATTTATTAGGGCCCATACATGAAAACAAAAAGAGAAAGCTTTTACAAAGCTTTTGTATAGTTTTGGCTTTTTATCCGCACATAACTGGCAATGAAAATAGGTCCCAGAGTGAAAATATTTCATAACACTACCCTTTACACACATGACAATGTCATAGCCTGACCTCTCTCTCTCGCTTTCTCTCTTGCACTTCTTCTTGTTTGACATCATCTTCCTCTTGTGTTTGGAGTCCACTATCACTATTACTATCTTCTTCTGTGTCTTTGGTTTATTTCTGTACCTGTGTTATAGCGCCACATATAGGCCATATAGTTCTTTTGTATTCTTTTGAGAGTTTTGTATGTATAAAGTCATATCTTAAAATGATTCCTTGTTTATGAAAAACTTTATAAGAACAATAAAGAAGACATTGGGAAAGTTCTCTTTCTGTGTGGTTAAGGCCTTAGTTTGTGCTCTCTTTTTTCTATGGATTTTATCTCTCAGGCAGGTACAGGTGTGTTGGTGAATGTTTTGCACTCACTAGGCAAGTATGGAAATAAGATTGTCTTGACCAATATAACTGCAAATTTAAAGTGTTATTGCAATAATTTTAGAAATGTGCTTCAAAGTCTTAAAATGACTCTAAATTGCTCTGAAATCACTCAGTAAATGAAAAACAGACATTCTCTTCATGATTACTCTATAATGTAAATTCAATTTAGATCAAATGTTTGTTGGAGGGGGGTTTCTCAAGGTGTGGGTATCATTTTTTTTAAACTAGTTTTCACATTTCTGACAAACATAATTTCGTATACAGGGGTTTATCAGTGACAGCATGTATTTCTAATATTTTCCTAAAAAGATATCGTTAAAGAAATGACAGGAAAGGACAGTGCTCCATTAATACAATTGCAATGTCTAATATTAAAAGACTAAGAAGTTTTGGTGTATTCATAATACACAGCATACATTGCATTTTATTACCTGTAGCAAAGTCCTACTGTGCTATTTTATTTATGTTGACACGTGCGATGAATATCTGTCAAAACTAATATACACTGGAGCTGTTCATCATAGAATTGGTGTGTTTACTGCATATCAAAACCTAATCTACATATAAATGACTTCATACACTGTATATATATCATGTCTATGCATGTATGCAAAGTGGACGTTGTTTCACTGATATCTCTGTATTAAACAAACTTGGTATTTTACGGTACATTCCTACCTAATCGTGCTTTTGCCGTCACTTTCCTTGGGTTGTTTTTAACAGCTGTGGCAACTCAGTTCAGATTGATAAATGATGTTGTCTTGGCAGCTTCTGTGAAACAGCTGAATGACTTGGATAAACACATTTGGCAGCTTTAGCACCCGTGAGAAGCATCCTCCTTTCCATAGCAATATATTTCACTCTCCCTGTGTCCTTTACTTTGGCATTTTTCTTACCCTGTCGACTCACAATGAATCTCTTGCTTAAAATGTAATGATAGAAAAGTCCCACAAATATTGATTGTTTGCCTAAGCTCATTACTGCATATCCATAACTTTTCGACAGATCACATCAGAAAGCCCAGCGATAGACTGACAGGCCATTTTGTGAGTTGATGGGGCACAGTAGCCGAAATGGAGATTTAGCATAGGGACGAGGGCTGTGTCACGCCTCTCCGACAGTCATCTTCACTGGGGACAGATTGGTTAACAATGCCAGAGCAAAGGTTCCTCTCTGCTTAATTAGCCTTTGACCCTGACATCGATGCCCTCTGTCAACTTACCTCTCTCTTCAGCCCCATAGCAAACCAATAAAGAGCATTTAAATGTTTTCTGACCCACTGTAAAACCATCATAAGAGACTGCCTGAATTGAACTGCCCCAACCAATGAAGTGATGAGAATAAGAAATGTTAAAGATTAAACTCCACATACCAATAAAATGAATAGTCTTCATAGTCTTAATAATACAGTAGTAACAGTCCCTTTTTTGGCTCTTTATTTGGTTCTCTGATGATGGTTTGATGTGTCCTGGAAATACTCATAGTTAAGGCTTCACTGAAAGATTACTGTACGAGCAGTGTTCACAATTAACAATTGTTGGCATCCATGGCATTTTCTTTACCAATCGTGATTTCATTAACATGACAGAGCTGAAAAAAGGGGATCGTTATTTTTCAGCTGCAGAACATATCTTATATTCAGATTTAAACAAATCTGAATTTACCCTGAAATATCGCTTGTTATCAAAAAGGGTTATATGAGCCTTCAGAGGACAATCCTATGCCTTCCTTTAAAGTATTTCTTTGTCTTGACTAACTATTGATTTAGTTGCTTTTGGAATTTTTCCTAGAATGATCCTAATGACTTTGATGATCATCTAATTTCAACTCTAAAGCCATAATGAAGTTGAGTTTCATGTATTTAGTCAGGTGCCCCAGCAACTTGACAAAGGGGTCACTGTGAATTTGAATTCCTTCCTTCCTTCCTTCCCAGCATTTAAAGTGTTTTCTATCAAATCAGGCTTAACCACAGATAGCACTCAGGATATAAACTCCCAGTTTTTGTCGTATAAATGTTTTTGCGCCATAATCACTCTGACCACCTTCCATCCACTTTCTTTTTGTGTATTTCACCTCATAGGCCTAATATTTTGCACAGCACATGTTCCCTCAGAGATGTTCAACCTTTCTCAGAAGGTTTCAGTGTCAGTGTCAGAGGTTCAGGATTTGAGTTTTGCCATGTAGGAAACAAAGTAAAAAAATGGTGCTTTTGTGCATTATATCGATGTTTAGTAAGTGCACATAAGTATAAGTGAAATGTGTTTAAATGTGATAACAGTCACATTATATAAGAATAGGAGTCATTCAGATAAATGTGTGATTTGAAACTGAGGGTGAAGGTCTCTGGAGTGAACATCAGCTGAGCGGCTTGAGTCTCCACTGTTCAGTACTCACTATTCAAAGCCTATTGGCTCTTTGGCTGAGTTTTCTGGGTCATTAAGTCCTGCTGCTGGGCTGATGACGAGGAGCCAGACACCCATATTGTTTTCCCGAGAGGGGCGCATCCATCTCTACAAGGGTCGTCCTCAGTTGGACACACATGGGACTCACTCAAACTGGCCAGGGATGACTTTTTGGACACAGCTCCTATTATTTTAATGGGAACCATTTAATCCCAGGCCAACCTTGTCATTTGACAGGCAACTCTTCATTCTTAAGATTGAATTTTGTTAGTGGCAGCTATTATCAAAGATAATAGCTGCCACTAAGTGCTTCTGTCTGTGGACGGGACTGACACTTTCAGAAAGATGTTTTTTTTTACAGTTACATTGCAGCCTGTGTGCTGAATAAAACCTATTATAGTTGAAAACGGTATTATTTATGTAATAGATTAATACAAACAATAAACATTTGAACAAGACGAGGACATGTGGCTGAAAGGCAGACACTTACCAATGTGGTCCAAAGCGGAATATCTGAACTACCACTGGAACCATTATCCTGTAGATAATAGATATCCATGTTTCACAATCATTTTTCTTCATTATAGCATCACCACAAGGACACAGTTTTCACTTGGAAGGATTCATACAAACTTTTTTTTTTTTTTTTTTTTTCAAATATTAACATTGTCTTTTAGAGTATGATACAAAAAAAAGTAAAGATATAATTTCAGATTTGTAAAGTGGGGTTTTATGACGTATTTATACAGTGTCTTAAAATAACTACAAAAGCAAGACTAATGTGTGGAAGAAGCCAGATTATGACTTTTTGCCACTGGAAATTGTTACTGTAAATTAAATAATGTCCGAAAACCTACTTATAACACTGCAGTTTAATGCAGAAATGTGTGTGTGTGTGTGTGTGTGTGTTCATGTTTACTTAAGTGTCATCTACCCCCATGCCCTTTGTGTAAGGTGGATGATTGTAGAGTATGAAACCTATAGACAGAGCTTATCCCTGGTGGATCAGACTGAATTACCATCTCCTCTCACATCTGGGCTTTTGTTCCCCTCTTTGGCAGCAGCAGAAATGATTGCACCTTCATTCACTCCCTCCCACCCTCTCGTAACAGGACAAGTGGGAGGTTAAAAAAGCTTCCTTTTGTTATTCCACACAAAGTCTGTTTAATAGTTTGAAAATCTTATATAGAGTGCTGAGTGACTGGGATGAGGGCAAAAGTTCATTCACGAGAATAAACTCTCTCTCTCAATGGTACCAGTGGGTAAAGTGTGTTTTGTTACAAGTTGTTTTTATTTGTACAATACCTTAAACTCAAGTGGACTCTCCGATTTTACACATGGCCTTTTGTTTCATGGTGTGCAATGTTTCACCAAGTAGAACTGACATCAGAGCAGTATCACTTCTGTCTCAGCTCAAATACCACATGAACTCATACTTGAAAAATCTGATTATAAAAGATTATGTTTTTTTTTTTTTATTAAAATCATATGTGGTAATTTCTCAAGACACTAAATGAGTTATATAAACAGGATGTCACAGAAACTCATAACAGGTAGGGCTGAAATGACTATAGCTGATCAATTTATTAGTCAAATTAACAAAAATTAACAGAAAATTGAAAAGTGCCAAATGGGTATTTTATTTTATTTTATTTTATTTTATTTTATTTTATTTTAATTTACTTTATATACCAAATAATAACATGCATACCTGTTAATAAAATGTGTGTTAATTGTTTAATTAGATGCTCCCCCAGTGTCATTAACAGGTGTAGGCTAATAGGGAACAAGGATTTCTGCTGTTTCAGACATTAATCTGTATTAAGCAGGAGAGCAGAGGACAGTCGGATGCAGCAGACAACATGTGTACCACAGTGTGTCGTGATTTAACATCCCCAGTGAAACTAACACGTCCAGTTGCCTTCAGCCTTTAATTACATCATAGATTTCCTGCTGATGAACGGGCAGAGAATTAACAGTGAAGGGGCTAATTCACAGCTGCGCTCCTCCCCCCACATGCTGTTAATGCTGTACAAGTAGATCACCGAGGGATAAAAAAAGAGAGCTGGTTGCACTTAGCTACACAAACATTAGTATTAACGATTGGGCTGCCAGTTTGGAATTGGTGACAAACTGCAGACGGGCAAAAATTGGAGTCCGAGACCAATCAGGAAGTTAATGAGGAGAAAAATGACTCCTCTTTTCCCTCCCACCACTCCTGAGGAGGTGAGAGAGAGAGAGGGAGAGAGGTGAGAAGTGTGAATGAGGCGAAGTCAGAGGATTCTGGGAAAACCCTAAACATGAGCACTTTATATACAATAGGTGTTACTGTCATGAAGTGGGCTTTCATTGTAATAATAAGTAAATGACAATTTTTTGAGTCCTGTACTTCTTCAGATGGTACCTCTACCCAGGAGAAGCAACACAGTCACATCTCTATTTGTACTGATTAATTGTTGTCAATCATTTTCTCGATCACAGTTTCTCAATCCCAACACCCGAGGTTATTTGATCTGCACGGAGTAGAAATAACACGTTATACAAAAATTATACAAATTGATTTTGTTGTTGATTTGTTTCAATTTAAGATATATTTTTTTTTTGGATTTTCATACAATTTATAATAATCGCGTTGGATTTTAGTGAAACCCCTGGGTTATCAGAACTCCATATTCCAATTTGGTTTGTTCTTCAACTAAATCCTCTTATATGAGAATCATAAACCAGTTTTTTTTGGGACTTAAATAAAATACGTGAGCATTTATCAAAATTGTAGAGTAAGAGCCACTGTTATCGTAACCTCCATGTTGAAGTTCAAAAGTGATGGATGTTTAGAATGAGTGTTAATACCTTGAATGACTAATACAAGCACAGCGGGTTGTTGTTAACCAGCCTAATGTCTGCCGGCCTCACAGTGTTATTAGTGTGTGCTGTAGCCATAGAGTGGCTGGGTGCACAGATCTCTCATGTAAACTGTAAAAGATCGAATGCTTTTGTTTTGTCTTCACTGTGTTCCCTTTTTTTTTTTTTTTGCTGACTGATTCAATTTGCGATAAATCCCGAGCGTTGCTAAGAATCATTTTACCGCGCTGTCGTATTTATATCAAGTGAGCAAAGCACCAGGAGAGAGGGCCATTTATTCTGCAGCGCTGATGATACGATTCTGCTGTTTTGTCTGTCTCACTACAGTATTTCTCTGCTCCTTTTTATTTACTGACCTTTCTGTACGAAGACATTTTTATTTTATGTGTGATGCTGTACTGTCTACCTACACCAAGCAATATGAGTTCATCATAATAATGACTTTGAGGAGTATCCAGAAAAAAGATTTGTAGCTCAAGATCTGGGATAAATGTGAGGTTTATCTATTTTTTTCAAAGGTATTAACATACTTCAGTGGAGTGGGACAATGTTCCATGCTGTTAATATCTTTATTTTTTTGGTTAAACATTATCCTTAAATGATTTTTGTAGTTTTTCTTGTGTGTTTTTAATGACCCAGTTTGTGGAAAAATTTCGAGACATATGTAACATCATGATATTACATAGTTTCCCCTCCTGTCACACAAGAGCAGTGACAACCAAGAAACTTTTAGGAGATTAGAAATAACCAATATGGCATGGTAATAATTCAGTAACAATATATATCACAATATATTCTTTAATTACATCATAACAAAAAGCTCATGCATTGTGGACTTGGATGTTTTCAAATGTGTGATGTATTTATCTCTTTAAGTGTTTGGTGTTTTCTGAAACAAACCAATTTTTAATTATCTGACATTTTGCATGATAATTATTAATACTGACTGAACTGAAAATGTTTTATTGCGATGGCTTTTTGTGCAATCATTGTGAAAAGTGTCTGTCACTCTCACTGTCATAATTTGTTGATAAACTGTTGGATGGTAAAATAATCCGTTAACTTTTGAGATGACAAAATGAAAATCATTTACGTCTGGTTCTACACAGAAACCTGTTGTTAAACCTTTAAACCCATCAGAGTTTCCAGGACTGTTTCCAGGACTGTTTCCAGGACTGTTTCCAGGACTGTTTCCAGGACTGTTTCCAAGACTGCCTAGTGTACCAGCTGCGGGCCTCTTCAGTTCATCTCTGATCAGGACCATTGTTTCCCTTTTTTTTTTTTTGTCTCCGCAGCCTTTTCACCCAGCAGCATCATCACTGGTCACAACTCCACCGTGAACCACAGGTCCATCAACTCCCTTGATGTCAAGGCCGAGTGTGAGGTCAGCTTCAGTGTCAACTCCTTCAACGACAGTCACGCAACCGAATAAAGAAGCTAAGAGTGCGATAAAAGCATTAAGCCATTCGTTCATGCAGAGCAATTCCATAGTTCACTGTTGCTTCTTGTTCCACTTTTTCTGTCTTAAAAGCACAAAGAAATAATTGAGATTAGAGACTGTGTAGTTGTACTTCAATTTACACTAAAGCTGTTAAATCTAGACTTGATGCCAGTTTGTCAGAAAAGTAATAGTTTGGAAAGAGCAAATAATAAGATTACAGAACATTAAAGAACTAGTTTTACAATATATGCCAAGTCAATAACAATGTTAAAAACTGACGTGAGCTTGAATAACTCACTGGTACAAATGATTGGAAGTGAATGATGACTGTGCATTTGTTAAGTTTGTTAAGTAAGGTGTTTAAGAGACCAACTGTTCATGTTGTTAATTGTGTTTGGCGCTTTTTTTGTTATTCAAACAACGAATTGATGCATTATGCAGCATAGTAATAAAGTGCTTTGTAGTGCAGTTTTCACACAGTATCAAACTTTGCATTAGTAGTGAGTTAGCTGTCATATTAGTGGAATTAGTGGATTTTGACAATCAGAGATTTTTTTAAATGGTCAAACTGGAGTTGCTGTTTCTGTGCAAATCCTCTAACATCCAAAAATGCTGGATGTGAACTTTAGTGGGGGGGGGGGGGGTATTTTTTTTTTGACATGCAGTACATTCAGTGATGCACACATGATATCATCAGCTGTGGTCCAGTAAACTCAAATTTACCCATCATTCCCAGTCAGTTCATTGCTTTCCAAGTTAAAAACATAATCAATCAATGAATTTGTTAATTGACAAAAAATTAATATTTTGATAGATCATTCATGATTTTAATCATATTTTTTTTTTCAGATTTGCCAATGTATTTTCCATTATCCCTGTTTTGAAGATATCATGTTGCACTTTTTGGACGAATACAAAACACTCGGCAGTCGGGCACCTAAATTAAGACACAGTTTTTCTTGGATGTAATAATTTCTTCTGTTCATTATTAAAACACTATTTTTATGCACTTTGAATGGCCATCTGAGTTAATGAGTTAATCAAACTAAGTTACGGTCTGTATATTATACCATTTGATTTGAGTGACTATGTTCCCATGACACCAATAATCTGATTACAATAATTTTAAATATAATGTTCGCATAGAATATTGTATTCCCACTTCTTCCCATACAGTCAGATTGCAACTCAAGTCTACATTACTTCCCCTGTTGAAAAAAGGTGTAGAATAAAACGTGTCTACATAATAACATATGTGTTAAACAGATTATTACTTATTTTAAGTATGAATGACCTTATTCAGGTGGAGGTAAATTGAGAACTGCTTCAGTGTCTAAGTCAGACTGTTTTGATCGGGTAAATATTGTATTATTTGCTGTCCATGTTGTCCACATATTCACTGTTCACCAAATAAACAACGTCCACATTTAAACCAGTTCAACTCAGATTTATGCCTAGACATGAAGCTGCACTACACTTATTTGTCCCTTAACTTTGCCAATTGTCGAGATGCTAAAACAGCATGTATTTCTTTTTTCCCCCCCCGGCGTATGAATTCAAGTTTATATCAGTTAACATTTCAGAGACATTGAGACGTCCTCCTGTGGGATGAGTGTGATTCAAGCATTAGCAGAGAGACAGAGAGAGAGAGAGAAAGAGTTAAAGAAAATATATGAATCAGGCTTCCCTGTGTTGTATTGGTGTGTGATGAGCATTGGCTGCTTATTTACGACACTAGTTGAGCCATTTCATGTATTCCAGAGGATTTGCATGTCTATTGTATATTTAACCCCTTCATTCCCCTTCACTTGTACACAATTGAGAGACATAGTAGAGACTGAGGTGCCGAATTTATCTTGGTATTGTCCACAGCTTAATTGATTAATTAATTGGTTAATCCTAAAAAAAAAAAGGAATCCATGACTCTTTTTAATAACCAGGCCACTGCAGGAGTGAAACTTGTGTTTTATAAGATTATACACAGAGTGACTGTGTTAGGAAATTAACATCTATTGAAAACAGCCCTCACCCAAACAGACTCGTTGAAAGGTATTTCTGTTCCGGCCACTTTTTTCCACATTGTGTTGTTTGGTTTATTTCAGTGATGATTCCAAAAACCCCCACTCCAGAAATGTGAAAGCTTTTCTGCCACTGTGAAGCTGACTGGTACACTGCCGTAATGCACGGTACATTGTTTATGTGTTGGCGAAAATCCATTTAATTTGGAAGTGCATGCTTTGAAAGCGTTTATTTGTGTTTGTGTTTGAATAAGCCGGCAACAACAGCAATTTGGAGTTGTGGTTTATATCGCTACAAGTTCTAAGGGAGATAAAATCGCTCTAAGTGATGGAGTGTAAATGCGATGCTGGGAACAACCATATAAAACAGACTAAGAAAATTACTTGTATTTTCTTTCTGCTGCAGTGGGAACATTCATTGGATTCTGCCCCATCTATTGTAATCAATAACGTGGCCATCTTGTTTTTTTATGAAACGCACTTACTCTTAATTTCATCCACCAGTGGTTTTAGAGAGAAGAATGTGGAGTTACCTATAAGGCTTTGACATTATAAATCACCGCTTGAGACCAGATTGCACAGCAGTATCGATTGATCCTGATATATCACAGAAATTTACTGTCACTTCTGTTTTCAATTAAAGATACAATCAGTCAGATAATGACTTAATTGGATTTTACAGAAGATTGAGTTTTATTGCCGTTTGCTTTATGAGTTTAGTTAAAGAAGGCCATTTTATCACAGTTGTCAGGGGCGACCCGCTGCCGCTGCCTTGTCCTTCTGTAGCCGCTGCTGCCCTACAGCGCAGGGGAGAAAGTGTCACACGATTGGATTTCCTTGAGCTGCCTCTGCCTCCATGAATCACGCCCTCCCGTAATAGATAAAATCTGCCGGGATCCTGCCGTGACACCTTCTGGTGGAGTGATGGCTGCTCGATACAGACAGAAAGTCTGAAGGAGGTTGTGGTGAGCTCAGAGGAAACGAGAATTTAAGACTTGAAGTACAAACTTCTAACAAATAGTTTACGGCGCAGAGGAGAAGGACGAACACAACGGGCTCAAGTACAAAATCCAAAGTTAACTGAGGGCGAGGGCCCAATTCAGGCTGCATAAACAAGACAGAGGTTTGGCAGATGGATTTGCATCTGTTTATGTATGTAAATATTTACCTGTATGGATAAAGCTTTATTCATTAGTGAAACAATTTTCTTCTTTTCTTTTTTTTTAAAATAACATGATGGGTGCGTGTGTAGAGAATATCAATCACCTGATAAACATTTTTGTCATAGAGACACAACTCAGGTCTAAAGGTAGGATGAGTAAAATGATCTCAGGTGATCTCAGTGGTTGATGAATTACACAGGTGAGAGTTGCCAACGCCTGCAGCTGGTCGTCCACAGCAGGCCCAGGTTTCTGCCAATCTCTCGTTAGGAGTTAATATAAGCTGTGTTCGTCTGCAGCCACGAGCTCCAAAGGAGAGCATGTCGTGAAATGTTAAGTAAATTTGGGAAAAATGCTGTCAGAACTGTTTGACATGGTAGTTGCTTGTTCAGTTTCACCCACAGTTAAAAGTCAAATCAGCAAAATCAGAAGCCGCAGTTACAAAAACTTTAAATAAATAAAAACAGGCAACTGCATTAGAATAAAAAGGGTTTTCATTATCCTGATGATGCAGTGACAAAATTAGCACAATAAATGTTCACAAATTAGAAGACTTTAGAGCGCTGTTGGTCTTCACAGTCCTGCACATTAGGCCAGAATATAATTTATTCTATGCCCAAATGAAACATAAGCCAACGTTATTGTTTGTTTTTTATTAATTGAAGTAAAGACAAACAGGAATACAGTAAAAGTATGTCAGAAAGCAATTTTACCATTTAAGTGTTTCAAGAGCCTGTACCTGCCCCTACACTACACAATCATTTTGATTCACAAATTCAGTATTTCTCACGAGCAGACAGCAGCTGTAGCTGATGCTCTGCTGGTGTTTCCTGATGAATGTTGGAGGATCAGAGTTTGAAGAGTTTGAAGGACAGGCAGAGTTCTGCTCATAAACGTTAAGCCCTGAAAGCCAGGCAGCAATAAACAGATTGAAATAGACCGACATAATCCACCATAACAGGTCCCTGTGAAGCTGTGCGTCCACGGCTAATCTGATGATGTTACCCATCACTTGTCTTTACACCTGCTGTCTTTGATCAGAGGACATGATCTCCCCCACACAAGTCGCTCCATGATTTGAATTGACATTTCAATAATAATACAAAACAAAATTTAAGTTTATAATTTTGCACTGGACTCTGCATACATATGTTGATCCCAGCTGACTTGGTAATCATACGACGTTTTATTAAAGAATATTACTGAAGCTGGCCAATCTTAACAAAAGTGGGGATGTACAAACTTTGCACTCTTGAGCAATGGGTGGATTACACAAGACCTGCGCTCTGTATGAAATGGACTGTTGATATTTTTCATTTGGAAATGATACAGCTTATTAGTGAAGTAAAAACTGAGGAGAAGATTTGAAGAGATGCAGTCTAATCCCATCAGCACAAAACACCCACTGAATAAGACACTAAACTGACCAAAAAGGATGTGGTAAAACCAAAGTTAAACAACATTTCCCAAAGAAACAACAACAAAAAAATCCTTAAATACATGCAACATGACAAAAAGGGACACAAAATGACTACATATGGGGAGGCAAATTTAAGTCTTATGAGTACATTTAGTCAAATAAAATCTATTTACATGGGTATTTTGCTGGTTTGTGCTTTTTTAATGTCACTTTATTGTAAAACAAAACCTTAAATCAACACTGGGCAGATTGCCAATGCATGTTAGTGCAGATTTGGCTGATTTAAATGATTTAATATCTTATTTTAATTCTACAATATATTTTGCAGTAGCCTAAAAAGACACCGTTGTTTCCCTCTGGTGGCTGGCGAGTGAAGCCAGACTCATGATTGATGCTCTATGACGAAAACAACAAAAAAACACCTCACTAATTCAGATGTCTGGCTAATTCCTCTGTTGGACCTCATCGTCCCGCCTCCCCGGGGAGACTTAAATCAGCCTTTCTGTGACAGGACTTCAATGTTGCTGTAACGCCCCCCAATCAGAGCCTGATCATGAAAACCCCACTCAGCAGAGGTCAGCTCCTCCCTCGGCTCGGAGTCCTGCCAGAGGACTTTCCTCTGCTAAAATAAACATGCAATCTGCCATGTTTCCATAACAACAAGTGAACCGCAACTGCACAAGCATCTCTTGCTCTGGTTAACAGATCACTTGTGATCAAATTCTTATCATTAGTTGTAACGAACTTTGCAAACCCCCATCATTTTGATTTGTTGTTGTCAATAATCTTTTGCATCAATGATACAAAATACCTTTAAAAGAAATTAACAAATGAATACTCGGCTGCTAAATTGAGTGATATTTGGCTGATAATAATGGTTAAAGTTGGCAGATAAATTGGTCGACCTCTGATTAGCAAATATTGGAAGTTCACCAGGATTAACAGTGGGTGGCACAATAGTGAACATTCAGGTCACCACAGAAGCGTAAGAAGTTGCAGCTTGGTGATTTAAATTAAGATATAAAGATCAAAACATCAGAATTTTTTTTTGCTGTTTCCATCATTTGTTGTGTGCAGTGAAATGCAACAGCTGACGTTTCATGCACATGAGTTCCCAACATTATCCTGTATTTGCTGAGTTTGTCTCCTTTGCACTTACCCGTTTTGCAGTCCAAGATTTTTCAATTTTTCAACTTTTCCATTCAGTTTTTAAAAAAAAAAAAAATGTACTTGAAACAGGCTCTCTTCCTTCCTCCACCAAAAAATCAGCTGACAACGGTTCAGATCTTCAAATGTAATCAGCTGTTTACTCCACCGTCGTTTATGAGTCTTGTGCCAACTGCCAACTTTACGTCCTGAATAGTTTCAATTTTCTTTTAGTTTTTGGGAGCAGCCATTTTGGGAAGGCTGTGTGAGACTTGTGTTTTAAATTTCAATGTGATGCATGCAAATTCTCAGGAATCAGAAGGCAAAGAGCGGCCATGTGCACCCAACAGGTTTTTCATCTTAAAGGTCCAGTGTGTAAGAATTAGTGACATCTATTGGTCCGACTGCAGATTTTGACAAATAGAACTCCTTTGCTCACCTGAGCTCTGCTGCAGAACTCTGGCTTTTTATTGTCAGCAAGGATGTTGTTTGCACAGAGTAAACTTCTTCTTCTTCTTCAAAACATAATAAACAAGCTCTGACAGATTTGTCTGTTTAGGCTGTTGTAGAAAGATGACAGCAGATGTGGCAGAAGATGGCCACCTCCTTGCTTAATGTACATATAAAAGGCTTATTCTTATTTTTCTACTTTAAAGTAATTATTCATTCATAAAAGATGGGAAAACAATTTGAAAAGAAGTTCATGCATGGTATTGTTTTCATAATTCAGATGTTATGCCATGTACATGTTTCACGCCACTTTCGATGCTAACGCAATATTTGCCATTAAACCCACATTATAAGAAACATGTATTTAATCTGATGTTGTTTTCTCCCAGGTCCATTAAACGCACAAATCTGACAATAAAGATATTTGACATGATCACAGTTTTCACAGTTGCCTCACCAGCATACAGGTGCATGGAAATTAAAAAATAAAAACCAGGCCCTCTGCCAATTACGGTGCAGCCTGCAGTATAAACTTTTATTCCGGTTGGTATTTTACTCTTTATCAACGAACAACATGAATAAATTTATTATGCGTTCAGCCTCTGCCCTCCCACTCCCACAAATCTACTCGTCCGGCACAAACTGCAAAGGCACTCTAGTCACCTTGAAATTTCCTCTGCTATTTTCCAATTAAAAGCTTAATAGCCCTGGAGACTGGCTTCATGTGGGGAAGTTTACCGTGCTCTTATTCTCTGCATAAGCCTTGCAGCCTCGGATCCCATTATTTGCTTGAATAAACCTTTTTTACGGTCAGAAATAGGCCCCGGCTTTGTCCGGTGTTATGTTTCAATGCCCTCTATTAGTCGAGCAGAAGGGACATATCAGCATCCTCGACATAGTTCCCAAAGGGCTTTTAACACATGTAGAGACCTAATCATCTAAGTTATGTGTAAAGAGAAGCTGCGCGTTTATTTGTCCAACTTGCACGTCCTGCAGCCCGTGGGCCTCCACGAGAGGAAATAAAGGCCAAGTGGGTTGAACTTAACACATTTTAATACAAAATTATCAAGCTAGAATTTTATAAATGTAAAAAAAAAGAAGATGTTTTTTATTTTTTAGCCTCTGTGAATGTAAGTGTAAGTTTTTTCATATTCCGCAGACAACTTCAGCTGATTTTATGACAACTTCCTACTTTAATCGACTTGAATTTACAAACAGTTTTGTCTTGCTGTAGCAGATTAAATGTCCAGTTAGTGGTTTAAACTTTAACCCACTCATCTGTCAGATGCTGGGATCTCCCACACAACCACGCACCTGCATCAGACATGTGTCAGTTTTGATGTATAGTCATAAATATTTCACTTCATAAGACAGTTTTCACATTCACTCTGTGGACTGAATTAAAGTGAATTAGACGTTTATGATGCTACTGTTGAATTTGAAATGATTTTTTAAGTATTCCAAAAAGAATTACAAATGAAAATACACCTGTGCATTTCATCGTCTGGTAGTTTGCTATAATGCAGAGACTCTGTATATGTGCAGAGAGCTAATGTATATGTGAGATGACTAAGACACTAAATAAACTGACCCAAAAAAAAAAGATGTGCCAATGCAAAGTTAAACAACAAATCCCAAAGAGACATAAAAACCAACTCATGGAAACAAATTGAGCCTGAAGACATTCAACGTGACCAAAAAGGCGACACAAAATGACTACATGCATGTGGAGAGGCAAAAGAAATGATGTTATTGTTTGTGTTGTTCATGTACAAGTGTCACGTGCCATTTAAAGAGATTTCCTGTGTGAAAGCACTGACTCCTGCAAACAAGTGTTTCCTTTGCTGCATGCGGGGATTTTAGTTGCGCTGCAGGAGGGGTCAACGGGGTCAACCTCTGTGAATGAAGAGGAGCAGGTACATTTGCACAGAAAAAGCAAAAATGTCTGTCGTGTTTCCTTCAGCTTGAAACTCAGTCCCATTTTAAAGGAAACTCTACAAACGTGTGAACCTCGGGGACAAACGCTCGGTTACCTGATCCTCACTGGCAGTTTCTTTTCCGCCCACTTCAGCCTCTAGTGAACTTTTTTTTTTTTTTTGGAGCAGCGTGCATGCGCTTTGACGCGAGTAACGGCGTTTGGTTACTCGTCTCCTTAAGAGCGTGTCAGGCTGATGCTTATCTGTGCTGTCAGTCGAGGGAAAAGGTGGATCCTCCACTACAAGCCAACACCTCTGTCCTCCTGCTGTCATGTGTGTGGCAGAGCAACAGCGTGGAGCTCCATCTGCGTGACTGCTGCTGCTGCTGCTGCTGCTGCTCCTCACAGCAACCACACTCCTGTCTCCTCCTCGTGTCTCCGCACATGCACTTGTGCGTCCAGGAAAACGCGCTGCCTCGGACACAATGAATGGTTACGGGTCGCCTTACCTGTACATGGGGGCTCCGGTGTCTCAGCCCCGCGCTCCACTGCAGCGGACCCCCAAGTGCGCGCGGTGCCGGAACCACGGCGTGCTGTCGTGGCTCAAAGGTCACAAGCGCTACTGCCGCTTCAAAGACTGCACCTGCGAGAAGTGCATCCTGATCATCGAACGGCAGCGCGTCATGGCGGCGCAGGTGGCGCTCCGGAGGCAGCAGGCCAACGAGAGTCTGGAGAGCCTCATCCCGGAGTCCCTCAGAGTGCTGCCCGGCATCGGGCTTACCGGGCCCGGCGAGGGAAACCAGGGGACCCCGCCGAGTTCCGAGGAGCTGGAGCTGAGGTGGAGCAGCTCTGAGCCGGTGCAGGTCGGAGCGCAGACATGCACAGGTAACAGCGCGACGTCTGTTTTCATCGTTCATACTAGACTCGCGGCTCATTTGAAATTTTATCTGGATCTAGGTCATGTGTAGTGAAAAATGATTTCATTTTACTAATTTCTCAATAGGGACAGTACATATTAATGGACACATACAGCAATGTAAATATGTCAGATTATAGTCTTAATCTGCAGTCCCCTCTTATACAAAGATAACAAGAATAACTTGGTTGCCCATTTTTCCAGAAAGGCATTAAAGTGCTTGTGTTGATAGATGATATAAGATTTTATTTGACAAAAAACAATTAGTAACATTTTCACTAATTATGAAAAAAAAAATCAAAGTGGCGGTTTTCCCAGGATTATCACAATTTTTTTTTTCGTACACGAAACATTTCAAAATATTATTTAATAATACTTTACTACAACAAAACGTAAATGTTAAAGGCAAATACATATCTTTGACACGTTTGTGATGTTGGTTTGTTTAATGTCTCGTGATTCTGTCATTTGTTTTTGATTTTTGACCTCTTCCCTCAACTTAATATTATGGCAGGCCTTTATTAGAATTTAAAAAAAACAAAAACCCGTTTGAAGATGTTAATTCAGGCCTTTTTATTTTAAAAATCATTTCGACAAGTCACACATTGGAACAAATGCAACGTAAAAAAAACAAAAAAACAATTAAACAGTTTCAAAATATAAATTAGAAACAGTTCATGTGAACTATTAAAAAAAAACAAAAAACAAAAGATGACGTGATAAACGAAATATCAATTTAGTTGTGCTGAACTACTCTGTTACTAACGCACACACGCACACACACGATTTTCTAGTTATGTGAACAAAACGTGCTTTAAAATATTCCTTTATTATATTTATTAATAAAGGAATATTTATTATTAAATTATTATATACAAATATTTTACAAGAGACAAATGTGTCTATTACATTGGCCATTATTATAGTAATTTGTTTTTCTTTATTTACTGATCAAACATATTTTTAAAGACTTTCTTTTTGTTACCAAGGCTACAAAGCAGCGTATTAATCGGTTTAAACTGGTGGAATTAATTCATTTAGTTTAATTATTTATTATTCGGTGTTGAATGTGGGGGAAAAAATAGTTTTATTATCTGAATTATTCATATTTTACCACCGTAAAGGACAGTGCCGTGTTCTCGGTGGTCTGTTCATTTAGCTGGACTGAATCTTTCACACACACACACACACACACACACGCACACACACACACTGATCAGCTGATGGCTGCACACCGTCAGAGTTGAGTTAAATGTTAAAAGACCGAAAGTCCAGTCGAATATAATCACACTATTTTTCAAGAGTCATCTGTTCACAAAATGTTCATGTCAAAGGTCATCGTATTCTGTGGGAGACAGTCCTCAGAACTCGTCCTGTTGGAGACAAGTTGACATGAGATTAATTGTGTGTTACTTTCCCTCTTCAGTGGGAGATTAGAGCAGGTTTAGAGGAGGAGGACAAGTGCTCGTGGAGTCGGATTAGTGTCTGAATCACCTCATTCCACGTCAGCTTTGTGTATTTGTTTCCTGTGAGCTTTTGTTTCTTGTCCAAACTTGTGTCTGTCCTGACCCCTTTTTTTTTTGTTCCTTGTCTTGCAGAGTCGGCAGAGGACGGTGTCGACGAGGTGTCGGGAGGTGAAAACGGAGGCAGCTCCAGTGAGAAGGAGCAGGAGGCCGTCAGCTCGCCAGAGGGATCCAAACCGAACGCCTGCTACACCCCGGAGCCTCCTCCTCCGCTTCCTCCTCCTCCTCCTCCTCCTCCTGAGTCCCTGTCCCATCAGGAGGAGAACCGCTACAGCCTCAGCAAAGCCGGTGCCACTGAGAAGGAAGCCAAAACCGAGAGTCCTCAGAAGTTTCCGGTCAGTCCCGGGGAGCAGAGTGTGCTGATTGAAGGCCTCGCCGGCTCCATCAACCTGCCCTTCAGCCTCCGGGCCAACCGGCCTCCTCTGGAGGTGCTCAAGAAGATCTTCCCCGCTCACAAGCCTCCAGTGCTGGAGCTCATACTCAGAGGCTGCGGCGGGGATCTGGTGGGAGCCATCGAGGTTCTGCTGTCCAGCCGGAGTCCCGACGGGAGCGCGCACACGCACGCCGACGCGCACCCGGACGCCCTGGTGCTGCCCTCAAACGGACACCTTTTCGAGCACACGCTGGGCTCCTACCACCCGGTCACGACTTCCGCCAAGTGGTCGGTGGGCTCTGCCTTTCGGGTGCCCGAGTCCCTCCGGTTCACGTCCGACTCCGCCACGGGTGTGGTCCCCACGGGCCCGCTGGGTGTCCCTCTGCAACACCCGTCCTTCCCGCAGCCCACGCGCTACCCGCTCATGCTGCGCAACTCTCTGACGCGCGGACAGGGCAGTCCCTTCGTGCACAACGACGTGACTCTGTGGAATACCATGGCCCTGCAGCAGCAGTACCAGCTCCGGTCGGCGGCCCAGTACGTGTCTCCCTTCTCCCCCGCTGCCCCCGCTGGACCCGCGGGGTCCGTGTTCCGCAGCTCCCCTCTTCTCCCCGCCAGAGCCTCGGAGGAGCAACGCATCAGCATCCAGGAGGAGAGCTGCACCCTGGGGCCCAAACCCGGCCTCTACTCTCCCGATGAGGAGTACGAGGAGCGATCCGACTCCGCAGACTCCCGCATCCTGAACTCATCCACCTAAAATACATGCTGATGATGGACTAACGCAGCAGGGAGAACCAAAACTGTATTAAAACTGTGTTTTTGTGTGTTTGTGTGAGAGAGAGAGAACAGCGATGTCAACCCCCCTGACATCACTTCATGATTTCCACATGTCATGGACTCGACCAAAAACGGATGAATGTTAACACATTGTGGTCACGCAGTCATTATTTTGAAAACCCATCATCTATTTCCTGTATGCACGTTTATTACTGTGGAATCGGTCAATGTTAAAAGGATCGCTGCATGTTAAAATAAATGCCAAATAAATCCGAGTTGTCTAAATGCATCACGTTGTTTTTTCCCTGAGTGTCGGTGACTCATTTAAGGATTGTAGATTGCAGAGTTTGGGATTTGCGAACCTATATTTAAAACACGTCTTTAGTGGTAAAGTGCTTGACTGGTTTTATTATTGCCTTATGTCATTACTGTAATCCGTGTGGATATTTTTAAATCAGTTTTATACATGGAAAAATATCACAAACTGTGTACACGAGGACTGATCAAGTCGTATGCCTTAGTTTATTATTGTTATTATTATTAATATTATTATTATTACTATTATTACTACTACTAATAATAATAATAATTGTCTATTTTGTATTTTTATTCTGAATATGCGAACAAAATCTGTTAAATACACTGAAGTAAAACATGCAACAATTCTATTTTTTAAAAAGTGGCAAAGTAAAAAAATAACAATTTTTTTTCTTTACATACTGCATACAAAAGTAGTTGTTATTTTTATCTTGATAGTTATAGCAGCCTGTGTTATACTCACACTTGTGTTGCACACATGCAGTTTATTGTAACGCGGCCGCCTGTTTAATTTTAGAATTTAAATGCAGAGGATTTTTCCAGCCTATCACACCACTACCGTGTGATATGGTTTCAGGTGTAAATAAGTCCGATTATGCTCATGTGGTAAAAGCTCGTGTTCACTGGGGTTTGCGGATAAACCAACAAGCAGCGACACACTTGCCCTTAATCAGCATCTTGACTAAGCTTGACTAAGCCCTAATCCTCCAAGAGCAACTGAACTCATAAGACTGATCATTTAGGAAGCTTTTCTCGTTATAAACCATGAAAGATTAATGGATGAGTCAAACATTGCACCTACTTCATAAGAGTAAAGAAAGAGGAGAGTGCACGTTTGTAATCTCATACTGTAACCTTTAGATGAATAATATTCTGTAGAGTGGGTTGTAGAAAAACCTGTCACAAGGGCAACATGAGTGTGTATGGGACAATATCCGCCTTTTAAATGAATGGTGTACTTGTGTATTAAGTCAGTCACTACCACTGTGTCATCAAATTCATTTTCAGTCATTTTTCCCCCCGTTCTTTGAATTAAAATCTATGTTTTAATGAACACACAATACACTATACACATACAGTTACATTATACACACATTTATATTATGAACTGATTGCAGTAGTTTACAGTCATTAAAAAAGTGGGTTCCGTTTTTGTTTCACCCTGTTGACAGCTGCGCCAGGGCAAGTCATTTAATTATTCATTTGTTTTACAGTTTTCAGAATCTCCTTGAGAATTTGTGAATTATTAAATAGCCAGCAATATATTGGGCTGTGTTATCAGCCTCCTAAAGCGAATCATCCGCAAACTTCAAAGTAGCCTGAAGCTATAAACATGAAGCGTTAATATTTATGTATTTATTTAATTCGATTTTTTTTTTTATCGAAATATTTACCTTTAACTTTTTTACAACGTCTTCAGGCTCTCGTGGTCCCTTCCTTTCGTTTAAACCTTTCACATGCTGCCATCTAGTGGTTCACCTCTAAAATGTCAACCTTTTAAATTCACACGTATTTTCTCTCCTTTTTTAATGTTACAATCAGTCAACAAAAATAATAAGAAAACGTGTCTTGACGTGCTCTGAGATGTATCTCCCCCCCCCACACATTTTATGGACCAAACAATTGATGAATCAAACCCAGTGGCCATTATTTAAATGAGGACATGTTAAGGACATGTTTCTCTAACTATAAAAAAAATCTCCCCGTGTCTCAAATTTGACTTAACTTATTTTAAATAATATACAGAACGAGTAAAACAATAAAAATAAAATGAAATATGTTCTCTGTGCTATCAAGTCTCACTCCAGTCTGCCACCCAGTGGACAAAGGGGGAATGTCAGGTTTTTAAAATACATAAACACCTGGAAATACAATACGTAATTATCCAGGTGACACATATTTCACATTGGGATTTTATTATTTCATTCCAAAAAAAAGTGCACCAAAGGTTGGTGACCAGCGCTGCTCAGGCTGAATTAAGTGATTAATTCATAATCTAAATTTATAGTGACTATAGTGATTTTTTTTTCAAATGAAAATGACAATAGAATTGTGTTATGCACAGGTTTTTCATAAAATAAATAAAATGCATTTTTAAAGGCACATACACTGTAGTGTTAAACTCATTATCTTCTAGTTGAAACTAGTGGGTTTGATACTGCCTGTGATTATTTGTAGTGTCCATTCATTTTTAATTATTATCTTCATTTATTTCAGACACTAAGGCTACATTATGACAACAATGAATCCAGTGAAGTGGCAGAAAATAGATGTAGGAATCGAATTATTAAAACACTCTAACAATATTATTTTGATGGGTCTGACAGTCCTCCGTCACATTATCACATCATCACATCATCACAACATCTCGTTGCATTTGGATACACATTTTTATCATCCCTTTTTAAAAATTGAATTAGATACAAGGTGATTGACGTAAAAACCTGCAGATGTCTTGTGTAACAGTTTACTTAAAATGTACTTTTATTTATTGTTTATTTGAAAACAGTTTTTTTTTTATCAGATGCAGTTTTTATGGCAGACCTATGAATGGTTCCAGTTGAACGTGAGATGAGGTGGTTTTACATTTATACTATGAGAATATGGATTGGTCCTGATTGCCTCTAAATCGAACTGTCATAATCTAACTCTTTTATCACCGAATCATTTTCCAGATAGAAAGGTGTGAACTGGAATGGGTCCACTAATGGTTTCTTGTCCACAGCAGAAGGACACGTCCTGTTTGTTGCACATTAGCCATCAGAGGTCAAGGTGTCAGACAGAGACAAATGCTGCAGCGCCTGGTTTTGTCTTCAGCGGCATGTGTTGTCGGTCCATCAGAGGCTAATTAACATAACAGGGTCGTCAGTGATCCCACACTGCTCTTCTGTCTATACACAGCTCGCCTTACACTTAACAGCCTGCACAGCAGGACACTTCCAACGAGATGCTGTTGTTTCAAACACCACCTAGAGTAAACTGAGCAGCGTGTGAGAAAGTGCCGTGTGGCGTATTTCACTTTTACAAGAACTTCATTAAACAGATCTAAGGCTGTAATTTAGATAGACAGATACCCTTTTGGTGGCAGGGTAGAATTAGGCCCACCAAATAATAATAATGATGATATTCATGCATTGAATATGATTGCTTACTACTTTTGCCTTTTAGGGACATTTTTAAAAAGTTTAATACATTTTAATATCATAATGAAATCCATTCATTTGGGTGTATATGTGCAAAATAGAACAAAAGCTTATAACAACACTTAATGTTAGTTAAATGACACTACTATTAATGTTAATACTTAATGCTGCTGTCTTAAGGGAATAAGCCATTAAAACAGCACGGTGCACAATGTCGTGTGTGTGTGTGTGTGCAACTTCAGGTCTTAGAGTGTATTTATTTTATTTTTAATTCTCTATAGTTCTTTCATTGTCCACCGCTTTATCGTCCACGTGAGTGTCGTTGCGGGCTGGAGCACATCTCAGCTGACACAGGGTGGAAGGTGGGTCACACTCTGGACAGGTCGCCACTTCACTGCAGGACAAATACATCCAGACGCACAACCATTCACTCACACACTCACACCTACAGTGGAGTCCAGGGTCCAGAGAAAATCCACACACAATCATGTTTGTGCTTCTGTCAGAGTCAGGACCCTCATAGACATAATGCATTCCCAAGCCCCTTACCCTAACCTTAGCCATCACAACTAGATGCCTAACCCTAACCCTAACCCTAGCCTAAACCCAATTCTAACCCTAACCCTAAAACCAGGTCTTAACCCTGAAAAAGCACTTTAAAGAAGCGAGGACCAGCCAAAATGTCTTCACTTTGTAGGGTTTATACAATTTTTGGTCCTCACTCTGCAGCAAGTAAAAGAACACACGGGGGAGAACAGGCAACATAGATATGTTTATCTCTTTTTTTCTTCTTCTTGCTATATGTTAATTCTTGCACTGACAGAATTACATCCAATTATGTTGTAGAAAGTGAAGGTGCAATCACAGTAACAACATTCTGATTGTGATTAAAAGTTCATCAAGGACCTTGATGCCTGGATCCTCTTTAAGGATTCCTGGAAATTATTCAAGAATGCCAGTGGGGGGAAAAAAAATTAAATTATTTCTGTGGCACCTGTATATAAGGACACAAATACCCCTGCAGTAACTGTCCATTTTAGGGGGAATCCGAAACAACCCATGGATACTTAACCCCTATTTAAAGACCTCAGAAAAGCCCCTAAAGGATTCCTGGAACCCTCTGGAAACCCCCTTTCTTCATATTCCCATCCATCCCACCAAGACTCGCACACAAATCACTGAAACTCCCTCAACCTCTATGATTCACAGGGACTTCATTTGGGTTCATCAAGGACTTCCAGGCCCTTCTATTTCTCCCAGAATACATGGATTCCCTTCAAATAAAAACTAGAACTTACTCAGTGTTGAACCTCAAGATTCCCACATTCCCAATAATACTCTAGAAGTTTAACTAAAATTCCTTCATGGAAATCCATTTAAGAACCTCCAGAGACCCCCCCGCCCCCCCGCCCCAGCCCACACTGCTCCTCCGTAACGAGGTGGTGGACACAGACAACACTTTTCACCTGGAGGGTCCAGCTCTGTGTGGATCCTCCTGTCTGACCGTCCAGCCTGCTCTTGACATCAAAGCATTCCTGATGTGGAAATGTCTGCCTGGAGTGACTGGTCATAACCTCTGTAATAAATTAAGATGAAGTGGCAAATAAAGCTGCACCTGCAGGCCTAACGTCTTTACCTTCAACACATGGAGGAACCGTTAAGAGGAACTGTTCTCATATCTGGAGGATTTTAGATATATATATATACATATATATACATTAGGCTGTAATAGGTGGAGGCCGTTGTCACAAATCACAGTGCAGTAACAGGGTTGCAGATAAAAAGGCCATATGTTAACAGTAAATGAGGCATTTTAAATAAGATACATGAGGCAATTGGATTTAAAAAAAAAAACTACTCTGACTAGCTAAAGGTTAATTTTTTTAGATAAGCATAAAAAAATAAAACTAATTTTACAAATAAATAATAAAAAAAGTACTTGTAGTTTTTAATTATAAGGTGACACTGAAGCTATTGTACTCTGTTAAAGTTGGCTGCTATAGGGTAATGCCTGTCTTCAATTGCCATTTATGAATTTAAGGAATCAAATAGTTTTGGTTCATAATTTTTAAAGATCTCAAGGAATACATAGAATATGACAATGTGTGGCTCACATCCACCCGTATTCTCCTTTTAACTTTGCTCATCAATACATCACAAGAAAACACACAAAAGGTGCAGCAGCAGGTCGACAGACTGTTTCCATCTGTGTGAAGATCCAGGAGTGTATTGTGTTGTTGTCAGTTCCCATGGAAGTCAGTTGGCACTGAGTAAATCCTGCTATGTTTCCTTTTTCGCAGCAAACAAAGAACCAAATGTAGAAACACTGTGGACATTCTTCTGTTTTTAAGTCCAGGTCACACCCACAGATTATGTCTCTGTGTTAAATGCAACTCCTTTCTATTTAATCTGGACTTCATATTTACTGGTTATCCTTGTTTTTATGTTTTATAAAACAAAAAAAAGGCATGAAATTTCTTAAAGGAAAATAAAAACGTCAGTTAGATTAGAGCCTGTCAAAAACTCAAAAGTTGAAAATAAAAAGTAATAATATATATCATTGGGGATTTAACAATATTTATCTGTTTTAATGGAAATGACTTCTTACCCCTTTAACTTTGCATTGTTTCACTGTCATCATCATTTCTACTTCTGTTTCTAACTAATTGATGTGGGTGTTGAGAGGAAATGAGATCCTTGGTGTATTTACTGTATGTGCAAATATGTCATGTCATTGTGTCAGTGATGGTTTGCTTCATCCGTGTTTTATATGATTTGTGTTGGAAATCACAAGTTTTTAAGGTGTTTATTTATATTTTTTTATTTAGAAGCAGTGTGAGTTCAAGGCACAGGCTTATATATATATATGTATATTTCAGTTTGGGTTTTACTCGTCTATTGTTTTGTGTGTAGGACTCTCCTGCATGCTGACAGTGCGTTTTTTTTTTGTTTTTTTTTTTTTTAAGGCGTGATTGTTGTGAAAACACAGCTCAGAGCTGCTCCTCTCAGGTGGACACACTGTAACAACCTGCATGACACATTTATTACCTGCCCTGTCTGCTGTGGCACAAGGCACTTAACTAAACTGTGGTGTGTGTGTGTCAATCCGTTCAGACAGGAATACGACACATCATAATCTGCACCATCGCACTGTAGTCCTCAGATTATAAAGGTGTTCATTCTGGACAGTTGTGATTGGCAATAATACCCACAGTAACAACCGGTTAAGCAACTTTTGATCACTTTAAAATGTCTTTATTGGTTTTATTGTGAAAAGAATTAAGAAAAAAAAAAAAAAAAAAAAAAAACCCTGAGTGGTTTGAATCACAACAACTGGCTACACAGGCTTTGACATGTTGATGCCTGTTAATCAGATAAACAGTAGCCAGATAACAGGCAAACTGTTGATGTTTGGTATCCTGGCCATCTTGACTACTTTATTTGATCTAAAATGTCACCATCCTAAAATGTGATTTGCTATTTTTCATTGCGATTAAACTCATCTTCTTCTTTGTATTCGTGACTGCTGGTCAGAAAACAACGACAACAACCAGGTGAAAATCGGACACATTTCATTTTACATTCCTGTTTGTGCAGCACTTTGATCAGCGGAAGTTGTTTTTAAAATGTGCTATAGAAATGAACATTGACTTGACTTTTTTCTGATCCCTCTCATGGACTTCATGACAAGTCCATGAGAGGGACTTCATAACAACCTCTCCTCATGGAATATATATATTATATTATATATATATATATATATTTTTTTTTGAGCCTTGGTTCTATATTTTATTTTCTCATTATGCTAAGTCTTATACAGTGAATGATTTTCTTCCCATAATCTGCTTCAATTTAATCTTTATTCAAATTTTCTGCACAAAAACACTATAAGAATAAAAACAAACAAATAAAGGTGCAGTTCCACCCCTTTTTGATCTTTGTTCATGTGTTTTCAAATTTCGGTACAACTGGGCTTTGTTGAGTCAACTCGTTCCTCTTGTGAAGTTGATTTACTTATTCTAACAGGAGAAGTGCCCGGGTAACTGCTCGTAATCCTATTGGTCGATGGGAGTTGAGAAGCAGCCAATCAGAGGCCAGAGAGCGCGGACTGAAGCGACTCATAGGAGTGAAGCTGTTGAGGGAGAGTAACAGAAGAAAGCGGGGTCTGCGCGTGACGGAGAGACACACGCGGATACTGAGAGAAGCTCATTAAGCTCATCAATTACACGAGCAACAAGTCAACACTGCTCTGTCACTGCTGCTGCTGCTGCTGCTGCTGTCACTGCTGCTGCTGCTGCTGTCACTGCTGCTGCTGCTGCTGTCACTGCTGCTGCTGCTGCTGCTGCTGCTGCTGCTGCTCAGTCAGGATCTGCAGGTAAGCTCTGCTCTTCTCTGTTTTTATTACTTTATACAGCACATTACTTTGTACGATCACAGGCAGAAAGAAGCCACGAAGTAATTTGTGTCTCTGTCTTACAAAGATTTGGACTTGGACTGCAATTTATATTTTCACATTTAGACGTTACTAATTATTCCGCACGTGACTAAAAAGTAAATATAGGCGTCAGCCTAGTAATTCACCTTTCTGAGTGCAATAAAATAGAAATAATTTCAGAGGCAAACAAAAACAGAAATCAGCGCCACTTTAATTGGCAAATTAACTTTTTTTTCTTCTTTCTAATAATCACAAAGTCCCTGTAGCTTGAGTTTAGTTTAAAATAAATCAACGAATTAATATTTACATTCTATATTTAAGTAGATATTTACATATTTTTCTCCGGAGTAATTTATTTGGAAATAAGATGAGCTCCAGTAAACAGCAGTATAATCATAATCATCATCATAATAATAATAATCATAATAATAATGGCTGTTTGTATGCAGGCGGTCACTCGGAGCAAAGACAGCCGGCAGAGGACTCTGGTCTCGGGCAGACATGTCAGACAACTTCGGCTGCGAGTTTGAAATCGACGTGGAGACTCTGACGGAGAGCGACGACCTGGCGGCGGGCTCCTGCAGCCGGCCCGGCTCGGCACCGCCCAGCGCCGGCGCCGCAGCCTCGGAGGATGACGGGGACGACAGAAGGGGCGACGACAAGCCCGGTCCAAGCGGCCTGTGTCCCGGCGACCAGAGGAAGCTGAGCCGGACACCGAAGTGCGCCCGCTGCCGCAACCACGGCGTGGTGTCGTGCCTGAAGGGGCACAAGCGCTTCTGCCGCTGGAGGGACTGTCAGTGCGCCAACTGCCTGCTGGTGGTGGAGAGGCAGCGGGTGATGGCGGCGCAGGTGGCGCTGAGGCGACAGCAAGCCACGGAGGTGAGTCACGAGAGTGGGCGTGGGTGTGGGTGAATGAGTGGCCTGTCATGACAGCACGACGGCAAAGTTGTGTGCGTTTGGATTCTGTTATTCATGGAACAAAACATCAGAGTTAAAAAAAAAAGTGAAGTAAGAATACGCAATAATCCACCAACACATCCAATCCAGTCACTGTGAGGAGGCCTCCCTCATTTATCCAACTGTTCCTGATTGGATTTGGAGTTAAATGGACTCTTTTAGTTACTGCAGAATTGACTGTGTACGATATGAGTTTATTCTATGAGCATACTCATCATATAGTTGTTATCTTTTATTTATTTGAGCTGCACAGCATCATTGCAGTTTACATGATCCATGTCGGATCCGCTACATGTGAAAATCTTCTGCATATAAATAACCCGTGTTCAAGCTGTTTGATGAAATGCATTATGATTTGTTGAGCTGTGCACAGCTTAGATTTAGGGCTGTGTTTGGGACTGTTGCTGGAATGTTCTCGAGTTCTCCAGTAATGATGGTGATGATGAACTTATACTGAACTTATATTTAGCTTTCATTTGAATTTATCTAATGAAAGCTAAATATAAAAGGACGGAATTGGATCATAGTGATCCCTCACTATGTTCATTCAGCGTATGATGTCATATTAAATACTTTAGGCCAAATATTACTGCACGTGTCTCTCTGTGTGTGTGTTTGTTTAAGTTACAACAGCAGCAGTATTTTAAAGATTTATTGAATCTTTATTCTGGTGTATAATTTTATGTCAATTTAACTGAGTAACAGTGTTCTTGGAGTGCAAATAATGTATTATTACCCTGAACTCGCTAAATATATAATAAATAATATTTTAAATTGAGAAAACTGACTGTAGTATGACCCATATAATTTTGTATCAACTTTAATTTATTCGTTTGAATTTTTCTTTCAATTTCCCAGGATAAGAAAGGCATAGCTGGGAAACAAATTCCAGCAGAGAGGAGGACAATATATCAGAGACACATTCGACCGTCCACCATGCTTGCTAAAAGCATCCTGGAAGGTAAAGAAGCAACAGATCTAGAGAGACACACATCTAATTTCTTCGCATTAGAAGTTTCTGATCTTCTTTTTCTCCTGGCTGTGTGTCAGTTTAACTCACTCTAACTCAATTTCCCCCTTTCTCTCCTTGTCTTGGATTTCTTTTTCCTAGTAACAGTGATAAGGACTTGCTAACATCTGTAAGAAAATACTTATTTCATGTTTTGGCATGCAATAATAATAATAATCACAATCTCCAGCACCTTGTTGCAGTGCTGCACGTCATTTCTGCATGCATGCTTCATATCACATGTAGTCCAACACACACTGAAGGTCACATTTTGCATTAAACGGGGGCTTTTTTTAATTACAGGATATCGTCCCGTGCAGTCCGATCCATTCCTGGCCGCTAACCCTACCCTCCCCCCACCACTGAGTGACCGCATGAGGAAGAGACGGGCTTTCGCTGACAAGGAGCTGGAAACCATCATGCTCGAGCGGGAGTACAAAGAAAGAGAGCTGATGGAGAACAGCCAAGCGGCCAAAGCCTCGCTCATCTTCCCAAACAGCATGGTCCACCACGCCACTGAATACAACTCCTACAAGACAACCTACTCCCCAGCAGCTCAGGTCGAGCCACAGCCCAAAGAGCTCTGCAACTTCATTGGCCCAAACTGCCTGGATCTCTCCGTGCAGTATCCCAGTGGCTCGGCCAATGTCGAGCTCATCTCCTCCAACGTCAGCGTGGCCACCACTTACCGCCACTACCCCCTGCAGCCATCGCGAGGTGGCCTAATGATGTGGCCCCGTGGTGTAGCCAACCTGGGTGACACCCTGCTCTATCAGCAGTGCCTGTTCAATGCCACAGCGGTGCAGAACATGAAGCCAGGAGCTGTGTGGGAGCCCAAGGTGATGCCTGCAGAGAGTCAACTGCCAGAGCAGGAGGCTGCTGCTGCTCTCGCCGCTAAACTGGAAGGATCTCGAGCTGCGGCACTGCAGGACTCATCCAGCCCTCAGCAGCCTGATCCTAGACCTTCTGTTGTCACCCACGGAGGGCAGAGGGAGTGTTCTGCTTTCTCTCCCCCTAAGAGGAGCTTTGGACAATCCATCCCCGACAACTCCATTTCTCCAAACTCTGTCCATGTCTTGAACAAGCTGAGCAAGGACGATGCTAAGCTTTCCATGAAACTCAACTCCTTCCAGTCCCTCATACAGCACTCGCTGAACGAAAAAAGCAGCGGCGCGGCCGTGGCTGAGATCAGGCCTCCCTACTGCAAAGAACTGTTAGAGGAAGCAGCCCGCAAGTTCAGGGAGGGCTCCACCAAGGACATCCAGGCTGTAAAAATCACTGACAGATACGCCAAAGACTTTCTTTCCAAGCCTGTGGGTACCAAGATGGCATCCGGTGAGTCTTTGTCCTTCTCTGTGGAATCCATACTGAAAAGACCCACGCCTGCCCTGAGTCGTGCATTCCATTAATATCAGTGTCTTTTCTTGCACTATGAGCGGCAGGTTTGTCTCAGTTAGTAGACATCAATGTTGCGGTTTTGGGGTCAAAACAAAGACTTAAAAGACAAAGGCATTGCACCAGAAAACAGACAAGCTGGGAATTCCCCCCCCCCCCCCCCAATTTAATATTTATGTACATTATATTGTATTTTACATGTGCATGGTTAATATTGTATAGAATATTTAAACATTATGCCAATGTTTTTTTCGCTCATGCCAATAAACTTTATAAGACTGAACTGTTTTCCATAAAAGTCTTGTATTTCATTTTATGCTGAAGTTATGACACAGGCCTGTGTCTAGGTTGGAAATTCTTTTGAACCAGCTAATAAAACAGCAACACTGTGTATCTGCACTTGTCAGATACACAGCAGTTTGAAACAAACAGGAAGATTAGAAATCACACACACACACACACACGTTTGCGCTTTATTCAAAGTGAGGACCCTCATAGACATAATGCATTACTTAACCCCTTACCCTATACATTTAACTTTTTATATATTTTTTTGCTTTGGGCCTCCTTTTGTAAATTGGTAAATCGAATATTTTTTGTTGGAGAATAACAATAAATGTTTGCATGCTATAAAAAAATAACAGCATATACAACTTTTTTTTGTATATTTAGTAGTAAAAAAATGTTTTCCTCCTTCATATTTTTAACCACAATGACAGCATAAATATTAAAACAATTTAATACAATTTTGGGGCATCATTTTTTTTTTTTAAATTCTGGGATATTTTAAATCTAACTATCAGACGTCGTATTTGTTTTATTTATTAGATGTGTTTATTAGTATGGATGTAGACGAAGGGCGGTGGCCTTGAAACATGTTATTATCCCGTGATTTTTTTGAGAAGCATCATCTGTTCGGGATGAATTTCTGTGCTCATTCCTTTCCAATTACGAGGTCTGTGTAACTACAGTGTGTGCGTGTACTTGTACTTATTAGGACTTATTAGTAGTTCTCATGGTCCTCAGGCAGAATCTTATTTCTGAGGAACTGGTTTAGGGCTTAGATTTTTGAATTCAGGTTAGGTTAAGGCTTAGGCATTAACTGTTATGGTTAGGGGTAATGCTTTGTTAAGTCTGTCCCAATGTAGGGAATCAATGCAGTGTCTTAATGGGAATATCTGGGCAAACCTGAGTGTGTGTGTGTATAATGTGTGTCCATGCTGAAAGATGGCTCAAAACATGGGTTTCACATGAGCTGCTGAACACTGATCCGTGGAATAATGAACAAGACGAGAGGTTGAAGAAAAGTCACAGATCCCTTCTTCCTACAGCCTTGACATTTCATCGACGTGAACCTGCAGCCAAACCACTTTCCTCTCTGACCAGAGCTCTGTTGTCCTGTCACTTCACTTTCTCCCTCTCTCTTCACTGTGGGGCCCACAGAGAAATCTCACGTGTGGGGTAAATTGTGCTAGTTTCAAAGCTTCCGCTTGATCCTGCTCTAATTGGATTTGGTGTGATGATGAGATTTTGTCTCACCAGAGGAGGATGACGTGACTGTTAAGTGGCAATTTTCCACTTTGTGTGGACGTGAGTTGCTATTTATGTCACGATCAGTCAGTGCATTATGTCTCTGAGGGTCCACACAACTATAGAAAGACAAAATGTGCATGTAATTGTGATGTAGGGCTTAAGGCTGAACTAAAGAAGAGCGAAATAATTTAAAGAGTGTTTTTACCTCAACTTTATTATTTTGTACTGCTCTTAATTATTATTCATAAATAGTTCAATTTAACTTATATTAACATATTTTATCCTGCAATGTAACGCAGAAAAAAACTGATTATAATGATTCAATGTTTTCTATCATTATAAGGACTTACCATTGCCAGTTTTATTGGTGTTTTTTTAAAAAAATAATATTGAATGTGGAAATATGCTAATTCACCATCATATCAGTGTCGTCAATATATGAACACTGTACATCTCCATTGTGTGCTTTGTACAAAAATTATAAAAAACAATTTGGTTTTCATCTCTGCGAGTTATAAAAACACACTTTACTGGGAACAGGCTACATCACAGTTTAGGGCCCAAATGAAAGAATGAGTTTTGGAAAATCTGCAAAAACTGTGTCAACTTTTTATCCACACCGAAGTGGCATTTTGGGAACCGTAAAACTCTATTTTGTTTTAGGGTTCCCAAAAAGTGTCCTAGAATGAGCAAATCTTAAAGCACCACCCATTGATGTTTGCGTATACAACCAATACACCGTTTAGAGAAAAGAATGACGTCATAATCCCATCTCTTGCTCTTGTCACCATCTTCTTATTTGTTTTTTTTTTTTGTTATCTTTTATTGTCATTTTTGGTTTAATTTCTGTGGAAGCATTCTGACACTTTTTTGCAATTTCTGCACGTTATATTAAAAAAAAAAAAGATCGTATAGGGAAAGTCCAGTTTATATGTGAGTGAGGCCTTAATCAATCATACAGTGTTAACTCTAAAATGACTAATAAATCTAATTGTGTGACACAAATGAGGCATAACGTGTCACTCACCTGTGTGCAGGTTTAACGCGAAAAACCTACAAGACTGTAAAAGAAAAAAAAAAAAAAGCAAACTAAAACGAATGAAGAGGAATAATAATAAATGACCCACTCTGTCTGCAAATTATTTATGGCAGCATGGAAATAACTGAGCTCAAACATTTATAGCCCTTATGAATCAAATGTTGAACTATAACAAGAGGACAATGAGGACATTGTTTTGTCTATGACTTAACAATGTGTGTGTGCACGAGCCCAGTATATGCTTTGTGAGACTGTGTGTTCATGCCTGGACGCTCTAACAGCAGTTGGCTGCTGAGCAGAAGGTGACAGTGTTTGTCTCCACTAACCGCCGCTGATAAGTATCTGCTGAAATCCGGACAGTCTCATGGTGAAAGTGTGAGATTTAGCATGTCAGCAGGGTAAACTGGACTGCTGATCCACCCCCCCCACACACACACACACACACACACACACACACACACACACACACACACACACACACACACTGCTCTCTTATCAACACTTGTAGTTCACACAGTAGCATTTTGTTTGGGGCACCACAGGTGTCGTTTACTATACAGAAACTTCAGTCACTTTCCTTCATGCTGTTATATTGGGAAGAGCAACACACACGCGCACACACACACACAATCTGGGAATCTGTCTTTCACCAGCTCTTGTTTCAAGGCAACAGATTAGAAGGTCACACAGTTGGTTGCTTACTCAGTCTAATGTGTTTGTATAAAAGTACATGACACTGCACTTAATTATCACTTTAGGGACCAAACCAGTCCTGGTTTATACTATTTACTAATTAATTCATTCACAATTCATGGCTTTATTGTCATATGTAAAATTATTGAAATGAATTTTTTACTGACCAAAGTGATCAATTCTAAAAACAATGAATGCATTAAAATATATATATATAAAAATGTATTATAAAGATCTGATGGGATGAGAACATATAATCACATTTTCTACACAACCTACACAGATTTACAGTTTCCTCACTTCTCTATAGTTTTGAGGCCCTTAGCCCTATCAGTTTTGGAAATGATGACATAAAGTAGGCACTTTCATTTCCTTCCTGATCAGTTCTTATTAATTCCTTAATGAGTACTGCTAATGAAAGCAAATTCCTTTTGCAACCAATTTGTGCACATTCAGCTTCCTGTTCACACTAGAGCCACATGGCCATGTTAGTTGGATCTATATACAGTGTGTCCAAATTAAATAAGGAAATAAGGTGTGGAAGGAGGTTCACATTTATGAGCCCTTGGTGTGTTTGCAAGTCATTTACTTGCTTCATTGTTTTCGTGCCTCTTCATGTTTTCTGACTGGATGGAGTTAAACAGATGGTCATTGACAGCAGACCATCGGGGCGGTGTCTCCTGGGCTCAAGTGTGGACGTGAGGGTGAGTTCAATCGTGAAATAAAATAAAAAAAATAATAATAATAATAAAAAAAAGTATGTCATGTGAAACAAAAGTCCAACAAAGTGAAAATATGGCAATGAGATCAGTGAGCAGATGACATATGTGGTATGAACATCCCCTGCTGTGATACAACAGCGCCATTCTTCTCCTGCCCATATCACATTTGGCTGCCCTGCCAATGACTGAGGCTGGTTTATTGCTTTATCATTGCTTGAGTCATCCACACACACACACACACACACACACACACACACCCTTCTCCAGGTGTTGAACCAAGCCATCCGTCCTGCTGTTGCCGTTGTCACGCCAGTAACTCCAAACCCATCTGATACGCTACAATCCTTTACACATTAAGACTCTATTAGACACTGCAAACCCCGACACACACATTCAAAGAAAAAAACAACCACAAAGTGGCTTGTTATGACTCTAGAAATTAATGGCACATGCTGTATTTTGCATTGCCCATCAGTGGGCGTGAAGGAAACGTGCAGGATCTCTTTCTTTTTTCTCCCAGTCTCTACCAGCAGCAGGGAGAGAAACACTGGTCAGGTCCTGCATTCCTTCCCAGCACCTTGTAATACAATAAGAAATGTGTTGCACTGAAGGTTTTTGACAAGTAGCTCCCATTTAATTACCATGTTGTCTGTGCTGAGAGGCCTGAGGGCTGATGGGGTTGAAAGGCTGCTGGTAACAGATAAATGTACATGCTTGAAATGTGTGAACTAGAGTGAGAGATGATCAAATGATCTCATTTCAGAAATATTTGAACTTCCAGATCTTACTGAATGTTTGCACCACTAACTTTTTTATTTATTTATTTTTTTTTTGGGCTGCCCCAGTCATATGTACATGATTTATTATAATTTGCATAAACATCCAGAAAACTAGATAACCCACTCTTTCAGGTCTTTCTCAAACTTCTTTTTTGAGTCTACAGAGCTTATGAGTTCTTATGAGTTTCGTTTAGATGTCAATGGGCTATACTGTCTGCTTAGGGGAAAAAAAACTGCTTTGGATTTCTAGAAATATTTTCATCCACAAACTGCATGGCTCATTTTATTCCAGCCCCATGCTGCCAGTCATGGAGAATCAGCATTATCATTTTTAAAAGCCGATTTTAAAAGTTGACGTGTTGTTTGCTGTTGTGGTCATTATGAGTTTCACCTCAGACTCCACGAGACTTTTAACTTCTTTGTGTTGTTTCCAAGCCCTTATCAGAATGTTTTACTGGCTACTGCTGGTGTAGAGGGATGTCTGTTTGATGACACTACACTGTCCCATGAAGTCAGCACAGTGTCAGGTGTCCGATACACCTTCTTTGCCACATTTGTCTGCTGTCGGTATCATAGCTCCACTGTTATAATGACCTCTTTAACACCGAAATAAGCAGCTCTGCACATGTAAACACGCTAAAACGAAGGTTCCCACACTCCAGTGGTGCCACGTGAAAAGGTAACGCCAACTCTGGTGTGAACACAGCATTAGAATTGCTTGTAATCAGAATTTGCCACGATACAGAGGTAAACAGATAGAATTGGAATTAAAATATTTTTCCAACAGGTGGTGGCAGCAGCGAGTATACAAAAGCACGACACTCGCCGTGGGCTTCCCAGAGATTTTTCTGCGGTATGCTCACATTGACCCACTCTGACATGTTACTGGAAATTTGATATCGGGCCCAGCAGGAAAAGTTCTGGAAAAATTCTGGAGAGACACTTAAGTCTTCTTACACAGCCTAGACCTCGTCCGGACCAGTTCAGGCAAATACCCAGACTTTAGTGTTTTTTTCTGAACGCAGCTATAACCATCAATAATGATTCTTACTTCAACAGACACTTCAGTGTCTAAAGCTTTTGTTATTTAACCTCTGCCATGTTTACATGAACAGTCACACGAAGAGGTCAACATGGACACAAGCTGTCCATTGTACTGCGCTCCGTTGCCTCCTGAGGGCTGAGAACAAACATCTCTCCCGCTGACACCTGTGTGATCTTGTTTGTGTTGTTTCAGTAGCCTCAAGCACAACCTTGCACCTCTGCCGAGTGCAGAAACAGAGAAGGTCTTTCTTTGCAACACAAACTGACATTTGGGGCAATAAACAAGACAACTGAACAGTCGATGAGTGGCTCAACGTAAACTGACCCTCCTCAGGTCAGTAAAACAATCACCCTACCCGAGGGGAAATAAGACAGAGCCGCAGAAGTATCTACAGTATATTTCCTCCTTATGCTACATGTGCCTTCTTTTATCTATGGCTTTTGTGAAAATGAAATCTGACGCTTTTGTCGACCTGTTCTGTGCGTAGAAAGTCAAATACATCCACTTCAAATCCAGATGATATCCACATTTGCAAGCAAATGCAAATAAGTGTCCTTAAACAGCCAATGTTTGGCGAGGTGATCTTCAGGGACCGAGAAAACAAACATAGACATCACCCACAGCATGTGGCATCTAAGACAACTTTGATAACCCAATTTGAGGACACCAATTATTTCTTTTAGATGTTCTTTCTTTACCCACTTCTAAATTGAGACGTTTACCATTATTTGGTGACCTAAAGAAACATCACCATCTTCCCCACCTGCTCAGCTTTTACAGGGAATTTGCCATTCTAAACACTCATGTAAATGCTATGGAAAAACACCTTGTGTTGCAATGTCACCCAAAGAAAAATGTCATCATCTTCTTCAGTGTGCCGTCACACTGGACTGTGTTTTATTTTGTCCGGGCTGTTGTCTTTGCTGTTGTCTGCAGTCCCTCTGTGTCTGTACTGTGTGGATGGAAGGTGGATAATCAGTGGTGGCTGTAGCAGCAGTAACACCACAGCATGTAGAGGTCGGTGCACCATGGTGCAGCTGTATTTCAGGTAACACGGCAGTAGAGGAACACAACGCCTGGCTCACACTGACATGAGTAAACAGCATTTCCAAGGTTAACACTTAAAAGGTCTGATTTGCATGTGAATGAATCCAAATGTGCACGAGGCCTCCACGAGGCAAACAGAGCGTCTTTAGTCTGGGTTGTACAGTTGTGATCTTTTATTGTTGACTAAATAATAATAATAATAAAAATATGAACAACTATTTGACAATATGATGAAAAGATGAGAAGATGAAAAAACCATGAGACAGTTTAGGTACAGACACGCTTGGCCTTTTTTTTTTTTACGTGCAATTAAGCCTTAGTAACGAGACAGATAAGATTTTTAACTAACTAATGAATATATGCCTCGGGTCAGGCTAATTACAGATCGTTTGGAGCTGCATAAGAGAGCTGATAGTTTTGAAACAGTGTTGACACATAAACTCAATTAAGTTTTGCCTCGGGGTCATCTGTCCGTGTGAAACCTAAATGGGGCAAAAACAATAAACTTGCAGCTCTTAAATGTTTTTCACTGACAGGTTTTACACACAGTACTGAAGAATCCAGTGTGTGACCTTCATTTTATTTTTTCAGAATGCTTTATAAATATTAAGTGTAAACAAAGCTTTGAAATGACAGCTCAGCTGGAGGAAAGGTAACAAAGGTAAGCTGACAAAGCAGTATGCTCTGTAATGTTTATTAAATAAAAATATGTATATTTTTATCTCGATGTGGACATATTTTTTAACGTTTGTTTTTTGTAAACAACCACACAAAAAATTTGGGGGGAAAGAAATAATTCACTCTGTTAAACTGACCAGTTTCAGGCTTTTCCTGTTAGTAGAATGTATAAAGGTTGGTCTGGTGGCCTATCGGCTTTAATCTGAATGTTATTATCCACCTTCCCATATTTTCCCATGATTCTCTTGTTTGTGTCAGCAATTAAAGGAATTTAAAAGCTTTCCTTTTGCAAGTTGGGAACATGCTATTGTTTGCTGACGAAAAACTGGGGTTTCTGTTTCTGATAATTTATAACTATAATAATAATGGCAATTGGATTTTTATTTTTAAAACTGTACCTGTAGTAAGAGATGTTTATAATTGATGCTATTTCAAGAGCCAACTGCAAGGTGAGTTTCAAAGTTTAAAGTAATGTAATGGCAGCTTTAATCAGCAGGGAGCAGTTGTGACACGGCTCCCGTGGGACTAATCAGCCTTCATTTGGCTGCTTCCTGTTTGAGGCTCTCACTATGTTAATTTCCCGTGAGTGCTGCAAACGGCAAACGTGTCATTGTGTGACACAGGCAGCTGTCTTTGCGGCATGTATTTCCACTCGGAAAGATGGATTTAATAGTCTGTCCTCAAGCCAGCAGTCAAACTCCAGACTGCAACTTCCTGTGTCTGCATGGACAGAGTGGGACACTTAAACGGGTCCGTCATAGTCGAGATGGTGCCCACATGCGAATGGAAAGAGTATGTGCTTCCATTAATGCTGTAGTTACCTCTCTGTTTGTTTTTAAAATTGGCACAAAAGCAACGCAAATGACAACACAACACAAAAAACACAAACACGTGTCAAATTACAGGACTACATGGACGACGTCTCGCAGAGAAGTGGGTAACATCTTAGAATTTTGATTAGCAATCAGGAACTAAGTACTATTAACTGATGTCCTGGAGCTAATTGGGAAATATTCATTTGTAGCTGGTCAATTCTTGTGTAACTACTCATCAAATTTCATATCATAGTCAGTATTTTAACCAGATGAATAAAGGAAGTAAAGTTAAATAATACACAAACAAATCACACAAAATCCATATTAGCAGCAGATTACGGTGGATGAATTACACATATTACTGTTCTTATTATTTTAAAGGGTTTGTAATATGGTCTTCAAACTTCCAGAAACTTTATAAGGCTGTTAATTGTGAAAAAAACCCACACATATAATATTTCATAATCACATGACTTGTGGTGAGTTGACCTTCAATCATAGCTGAGAATCAAAATCAATGGGATTTTGACATCAGTAAACAAACTACAAAGCCTGTGTGGCTGTGGTCAATATAATATATCCAGTTATGAATGAGCAAAGGGGATTGGGTACCTTGCTCAGAGGTAGCCCAGCCCCCTGACCTGCTTTGTTGCTACTCATAAGTGATTCTGTCCTCGTATGTCCTGAGAAAGTTTGTCCTGTTTCCTAATTTCCTACATTGACCAAAACAATGTTTTATGCCAGTGAGAAACCTGCTGATCCCTGAAGGTGCAGGGTGGGGCTTTAACCTTGGATTTGGTCTGACAGAACCTGTTGCCACTGTGACACTTTGGCTCTGTTTAGTCAACACTGGCTGTGCTATTCTCGCTGTTTCCCCATCAACACATGTTGTTTCCTCTACAATACAGTGTGAAAAAACTGGTTTCCATTTCTTATCTGTGCTGTTTGAAGAGGCTGTTTATGTTGTCGTCTCTCATGGATTTTATGTTGTACCATTGTGCAGACAGGGATCTTTTGCTGCAACTGTCAGACTGCTGTTGTTGCAAAACTCTTTGGTGATTAGTCTACTTGTCCTTTTTTTTTCCTGTTCAGTTTTTTGCTTATCTACCCTGACACCCGAACAAGACCAAATATGCTTTTCATGAGGACTTAGTTGTGCCCACATTGTGCAAGGGTGTAGGTTACCAACAGGTTGACTCCTTCACATACACTACAGTACATTATAATGTTACAAACAATGCTGTATATCCAACCAGGCTGAAGAAACTGTATGGCTCTTGTCATTGAAATGAGTTATTGCATTCTTTATAGTAGGATTTTTGTTGTCAGTGATACTTGTCAGTGTTCAAATTTGTCCCAGTAGGAGCAACCAAGCAAAGTTGGACTCAAGGTCAAAAATGAAATCCAAAGACTGTGGATGAAAAGTAAAACCCCAGCGTTTGACTCCACCTTTAAAATTTTTACTGGACTTTTTTTGGAGTGGGCTACATGAAAGTGTTTTATGGAGAACCTGTGAGTCACAGGGGGGATACCAACTCTGAAGTAGAGTTTAGGCTCTGGACTCATCAATACATCACCTGTAAGTGTATCTTTGGGAGAGAAAGTCAACCTGCCTTTGAACAGAGCGACCACAGACTTGTCGGTTATTCCATACTGTCCATTACAAATCACAGGTGTCACATATTAGCCAAAGTATGGCTTTACTGTATTTAAACAGAGTATCCTTCTAAACCCATTGACTGTAATACCCACCGGTAAAGGCAGAAGTTTTTGTGTCAGTGTGGAGATAAACATTTTACATTATTTGTTGGGAAATCTGTCATCCCCTGTGTTGAAAAGTGCCTCTTGCATCTTTACTTGGTTGGTCGTTTAAAAAAAACAAAGGCAAAACCACTGTGGTCAGAGGAACATGCCTACACATTCTGCAGTTCCTGTTTGGGACCTCCACCGCACAGATGCACCATCTCACCACTGTATTAAATTATCACCTCAGTGCAGAATACTAACCCTGAAAGTGGATCTTCAGTTTCCTGTCAGGGGAGGTTGATGTGGCCCCTCAGTAGGATTTACTGTATATTGCAGAGACAAAGAACCTTCAAGAATCTCACCTGCCTTATGGCACCTTTAACCACAGCTATTTCTCTGGTACACAAGAACCACTTTGCCTTTGAGTCAAAATCTACTTTATATAACTCCGGTGGAAATGAACAAGAGATCAGAGACGAAAACCAAACAAGGATGAAGAGAATGACTTATGAGCAAAAAAATGCCGGGATGGCTCAACATGCACAATGGTCAAGGTGAGCAGCATTCTTTTTTGCTCTCTGTGGCTTCATACTGAGTACATTTGTGCATCTGAGTGCACAGTAAACTGCTCCACCTGCAGGAAATTTATCAAGTTGGTCTTTGGAAAACAGCAGGAGGTCCTTTAACATGTGCTGCTCAGCTGCTGCCCTTATAGCCTGGGCTCTGCTTCTCAGGAAAAAAAAAACCTGTACACATTACAGTAATGGAAGCAGAGATTTACACCCCTGTTCTGACCCAAAAAAAAGAAGCCTTGCCACATTTCCCAGGAGGTGATTATTGCTTCAATTGAAGGGGAGTGTATTAGATTCAATGGTGTAACAGTATACTGTATATCTATGATACTAATGACTCCTGTGGTTTGCATGTGGAACAACTTCCCAAAGCCCTAAACTTCTCAGTTAGGATCTCCACAAACCTGCTGCTGTGCTGGAGCATAGCTCTGCTCCACTTGTCCTCCATCCTGAGTGATGAATGTAAAGAATAAATGACCCGAGTTTCAGAACAAACTCAGGCAGGAAAAATATCCGCTTCCTTTGGGCCTAAGAGGCTTTTGGTCGACAGTTGAAGTCTCCAGTGCTGTTCTAGTCCTCACATTTCAATCTGTGAAATCAGTATGAAAAGAACTTCACTTACCAAGATTTTCTTATTTATATTTTGAAAAAATTATATTAGAATTTCCATGAGACCATGTGTTGGTTTGTGCAATTACTCATCGTCACTTGACAATGGCTTGATAGGAGTTGTCATCAGTTTTTCAGTGTGCCCCAGTTTGAGAAACTTTTATAAATGATAAAATATTTGTGTTTTAAAGTTGTGAAGGTGCGGGCTACAAGTCTGTAAAAACTGGCAATAGCTGGTTACACTAGCCCACCTCCTCCTGTCAGCCATCTTGTCAAAGTGATGCCCCCCCCCCCCCCCCCCCCCCCCCCCCCCCCACCCCCCCCCCCCCCCCCAAACAAGTCAATTTATTGATGGCTTCTGGGATGTAAGGAAGTTTTCAACAAATATGATAAAAAAAAAAAGTGTTTCATAAAAACAAATTACAGACACCAGTTTAAATGACAGAAACAGTAAAAATTTATCTTATTTGCAGTTTATGTAATTTCTACAGTTTCAAGTCTGGAAAGTTAGAAATAGCCACCTTACAACCCAATAAAACCCCTCTTGTCAAAGCTCTGCCTCCAGAACTCTGGATGTGTTTGTTTTTAGTGGGCGTAGGACTTTTGGCTTCACTCTCTGTTGACACTTTTCTGTGACTAGTTTCCTAATTTCTGACTATCCTCTCTGCTTCAGTGATGTATGTCTCCCCGGCTGGCACAGTTTGCCAATTATTCCATGTGGGCTGAATGAAATATTTGGTCATCTCTTTTTACTGTTCTGACACCAGAGTTATGGCCATCGGAATGTGGAGAAGATTTTAACAAATAAAGTTTCAGAAACAAATTACCAACCCAACAGGCTTCTTTGTTCTCTACTGGGAAATTGCCTGTTGCAACAATGTCCACTGTCTGTGAATGTGATGTGTAAAAGTCCACGATTAAACGCAGCCACGCAGGGAATTATTCAAACATTTCCACTGCTTGAATTACTTGAGTTTTGTGTTATACTTTCAGCCAAGGCTTATTTTTGTCCGCCTGCACCTGTTCTACTGTATTTCAAAAAAATGAAATAGTTTCCATGTTTCCAAAGCTACTCGAGACTTGAAACATGGCTCCAGTGGACCAGTTTCGGTTTGAGACTGAGCAGGCAGGAGCTCTGATTTCTCTTTGACAACCATTATCTTATCGGCCACATTTCTCTGCTGAACCGCAGGTGAGCTGAGCTTGACTCCACAGCCACGTCCTGCTCCTACTGCACACCCACAACAGCTGCAGGTATTAAATATAAACAAACGATGTGAAAAAGAAAATTATCCGACCTGATCACAGTAGGGAAAAATCCCCGTCAGTGCCCTAAAGACATACGACGTGGAACCACAAAGATTTATCTGGATTACATATGAGCTGTGATAGTATTAATGTGAGTCTACTGCAGCCTGAGTTGCTCTGTGTTCATGGACAACAGTGTAATGCACAACAGTGTTTCTCTGTCCATGTTGTAGATGCTGCCTACACCTGATTCATATGGATGGTTTGTTATCAGGCTTCTGCAGAGCTTGATGATGAGCTGACCGTTTGAATCAGTCGTGCTGGAGCAGGGCAATGGCACAAACACGCAGGGCAGTGTGTCGCCTGGACCAGGACTGAGAAACACTGCACAACAACGTGCTTCTATTCAACACTTTTATTATACAATGTATTTATTTAAAAAATAATTTCATTTTTTTTATACAAGCGCCAGTGAATTAAAGCTACTTTTGAGGAAGAAATGATCTTATTATTGTGTGTGGGTCCCTAGATTATATCCAGAAATGAAATACAGTTGAATGGCATAGATTTATAAATAACAGTAACATAAGTGTTACTGTTATTTCAGACCAACAGTGTCCATGCAAGCTTAAAATTTTCAGAAAAACACTAACAAACAAGCAAGTGTAAAATCAAACAAGTTTCTTCAGATTTGTGGCAGTTTCATGGCTAAAAGTCAGCGGCCCATTTTTTTTTCTGGTCTTTTGCTGTTCAAAGACTGAAAAGTTTGTTCCTGTACTTCATGTACTATGTGTTAAAGCTATCGTGTGTAGCATTTATTATTAAACAAATGTATTTTACATTCAAACCATTGCTAAAAGAGTTCACACAGTGCTGACTCTGTGCGGTTCTCAGTACAGCAGTTTTTTTGCGTCATGATTATTTTCCTTAAAGGTCCTCAAAATGTTAATTAAGTGCAGCGTCATGTAATTTAACACTAGACTGAGTAAGCAACAAACTGTGTGACTTTCTAATCTGCTGTCTTGAAACAAGAGCTGCTGAAAGACAGATTCACAGATTATGCATGTGTGTGTGTGCGTGTGTGTGAGATAGAGAGAGTGAGCAGGGTTGAAGCTGAAAAAAAAAACTAGGTCATAAATTGCAGGTTGTATTGGTAATTCGGGGGTGATTGAATGGTCAGTTACTTTGAATAGAAATACAGATTTCTATGGATTTAAAGAACGCTGGGAGCAGTTTGGCTAATGTAATGTAAGTACACTGCTCGACAAAACATAAAACATTAGTTTTGCCATTTTTATTTTGACGCAGAAATTTTACTATATCTGGTTTTAATTGACTGACACATCCTTCCATGTCTGTATTATTTTGGTCTGTATGCCACATAGAAGATATAAACCTGCGGATTCACTTATAGTTCAGGTGAAGTGATCCTATAAATGATCCCACAAAAGGACGACTGACCATTAACATGAGGTGTGGGTTTTGCTATATTCAATACAGTGTCCGCACATCTTGCAAACTCATAATCTGCAATAAAGTACCAAAAGTGACAATGAGGAAATCCTGGATTGGATGGACTCAGAGCCACCTGAGTTGTGCCTGGCCTGTCCGCAGGATTGATAGGAATTCCAGATGGCATGTGTAGCGTTTTACTGGGCGCTGCTTCCCAGCTCTCTCAATGGAAAAAACCCCACATCGATGAAACACGCGTTTGTGTTTGAACTGCCCAGCCGAACAGGAAAGGGGGCTATATAGACTATAGCATGACATGTGTAAGCAGATCTAGCTGCACTTGAAGTTTTAAAAGCTTCTGCCTGAAAGATTTAGTATTAGGAGAGGCAACTGCATATGACACCCTTGCAGGGACCCCTTATGAATTGAAATCAATTTTTCAAAGTAAAATCATAAAAGCCCTTTTTTTTTTTTTTTTTTTTTTTTTTTTTTTTTTTTTTTTTTTTTTTTTTTACTTTTTGCTGTGCCAGGCTAATGGCTTCATTTAAATGAACCTAATCACATCCTTTCACCATTATCCATTCTGGGTGGATTGTCCTCAGTGACAGAGGGTCTGTGCTGAGGGCAAAGCATTTTATTGCCCAATTTGAGCCTTTTTTTTCACATTACATCAGGATATGTTGTGGTATTTTAAAAATAACTACAAAGAATAATAATAGACGAGGGGAAAAATGACAAAGCCAGTCATTTCTTACAAAGTGACCCCCGTTAATGAGAAAAGCAAAGCGCAGGTTATGGTTTGGAGTGCTCTTAAAAGAGACCACATGTTTAAAGAGGATGGTTAAGAGTTTTTAGTCCTGTCATGCTTCACTTGGAGAGCTTGTAACAAAAAAGGAAAACTCTCTGGAGGGACTGGTGACGCAAGTGGAAGGAAGGCTCCTGTTCGCTCCTCACATCCACTTTCATCAAGATCCACAAAGTTTGTCGCTCGAGTTCATTGTTTCTCTTGTCCTTGTTGAGAAACTGTCACTGGTTATGTAAAATCTCATGAAAGGCAGGTTCAACGCGTTCTCATCCCAGTTATATGCTGTCACCCTGTCTCGTCCCTCTGCATCGCCTGTCAGACAAAGTACATTTCCCTGAGTGACAGTATATGATGCTTTTGGAATGAAAACTGGCTGGCAGGTTTAAGGTGCTGTGGAACCTTGAATCAAGTCGATGCAGTGTGTACTGTATGTTCTCTGTCATGATAACCTGTGACAGAATGTTTGATCTCTAAAACGTTTTTACTGGATGATTGCAAATCATTTTCAGTTTTTATCGGAAATAGATACACAGTTAAAAAACCAGCATTACATTAGGTGTGATTGTGTAGGCACTTGTGTTAAACAATAGGCCTACAGGTGTCACGATCTGCATCTCCACTTTCATCAGTTGGTTACTCCCACATCGTCAGTGTAAATCTCATTCACCTGGATCCTCAGCTGCTGCACGTCCAATCAGTAGAGCCAGTTATAAAGCCAAGTCCACACACTACTTGCTCTCATTGATTAGTCCTGCTGCTGACTCTGCTGGTCCTCACTGTTGCCCATAATCCTCACTGCAGTGAGCCTGTTTGTCAACGTCTTCCCTTCAGTTCCCCTGCACATTGATCAGCCACTTCCAGTTGATAACTGGCAACAACATCAACGTCCCTCACTAACAAGCCTTTCAGGCCCCCTTTTACGCCTGGCGTTAGAATGTGTTTTCTGTTTGTCAGATGGTGCTTCACCACATTTTTACACCTGGTATTCACATTCGTCTCTGGTGTCCACATCAAGATCTGATTGCTATCCACTCACAGAAAAACACATTTTAATACCTGGTGTAAAGGGGGCCTCGCCCATTACGTCACCCATACGAATATGAAGTATCATTTTGAATCCTCCAGAATTCTGATTTGGCCGGCGCCATGTTGTGGTTCTGTAAATGCCACTTGCAACCAGGCTTCTATTGGACAATACCTGCAGTCAGTCACACTGGTGTCCAATCATGTGCTGTACTTTATTGTGTATTTTCCTGTTAATGGAAACATAATTTATTCACACAAATGTGACATTTAAGGAGACCTGATACTTGTGCTTTAGACCATTAACTCCTCGGGAAACATGTTTATTCATGTTATAAGTCAAGAAAGAAGAACTTCCACTTAAATTGACGTTTGCAACCGGTGGGGTTTTGTCCCTAGTGTTTTATTCAATGTACTTCACTTCCACATTTGTGTCATTGAGAGAACCAGGAGACTAAGCCCATTTGTTATGAATTCAGGTCACACAGCAACAGTAAAAACTAGCAGAAGTCATAGTTCAGTTGTCTGCTTAAGTTACATTAGCTACGCTACTGTAATTAACTAGTAGTGACATAATAATGTAGTTGAACCTGGGGCACCAGGGGGGCAGAGACCATGTTCTTCCCCTTTAGACACCTCTTTCCAAAAGAAACAGAGCATGAGTTCAGCCTTGTGAGTCAAAGATTTCATTCATTTAATAGGTTAGGGTTATATATTTTTTTCAACTTCATGTTTAGTGGGTAGCAATAAACATATACACAACAGTTCTTATAACATTTCCAAGTTATTCACACCCTGCCCCCCTCCTCCCAATCTAACCCACTTAGTCTTACCTCATCCACACATATGGTAAATTGAGACTACATGGTCAACCACACCCATATGTCTTTACTTCTACCCTCATCCATTGCTCTTTATCTCTATTAGTTCCATTGAGAGGGTATTTTCCAGAGAAAGTATAATTCTTTTTAACAAATAGTTGTAAAAAATGCAAAAAACACAGAACACTTGAAAAAAAAAACAGCAAACAATTGTTAAATCATCATTGTGTAATTTAATGACTTGATGATTTGGTGGTGTTAAAAAAAAATCAAATTTGTGGTGTGGGGAGCCGTTAGATTCATCTGTCTTTATTTAAGTAAGATGACAGGTTGCTGTGTTGATGCATCTAACGTGGGTTTACGTACACAGAGAATAAAGTTCCTTCACGGCTGCCTCCTTCCCCTGTCCCATAGCCCTCCGTAACTCGCTCCCACAGGGACGTAGCAGTTAAATGAGGCACAGGATGAGCTTCACCTCCTGTAAAGCGTGTTAGTGTGATGAGTTGATAGTGCAGTGGCAGGGTGGTCTCTGGAGGGCCAAGTCCTTGTAAAGACGAGGACCTCCCCATCTGTGTGTCGGCCTTCATGTTGGGGCCCAACTCCTTCAGATTGATGACCCACACAGCTGGAGCGGCAACACTCAAAACTCGTCCCTGCTCACATTTACTCCGTTTATTAGGGTATTGTCGAAGACTCTCACTCACTCACTCATTTTCTACCGCTTTATCCACTAGGGGTCGCGGGGGGGCTGGTGCCTATCTCCAGCTAGCATAGGGCGAGAGGCAGGGTACACCCTGGACAGGTCGCCAGTCCATCACAGGGCCACATAGAGACAGACAACCATTCATTGTCGAAGACTCTAAGATGAAAATTGTATTATTTATTTGTTTATTTTTATTGCATTTAGTGGTAGCACTACATTCTGATCTTTCTGAGGAGATGTATGATATACTGGATGTGCAACTGTAAGAAAGACGAAGCAGCACAACAGACTCCTGGGAGTTGATGTTGACACAGAGACATGTCTTACTACGACCACCTTTAGTCGTAGCAGTTATACAAAGGATAAGCAGAGGAGCTATAACTATGTAGAATGTAAACCACATATCTGCAAATAAACTGATTAAATACTTTACCTTTTTCCTATTGCAAACCAATGAACAAAAATATACAGGAAAAATAATTAAAATAAAATTCGCTGGAAGTCACAACTCTAACCAAACAAACCCTAACCAAACACATAAAACAAAACTAAATCAACATAGATTTCTACGTTCTTCTACTATCGGAAAAATGTGCAATTGGTTTGATAGAACTGTTTTTGCACGTTTGTGAATCGCTGCCTCTAGAGGTCAAGAGTTTTACTGCATGCACCTGTGCTTCTCAGAGCTCCACACACTGTGGTCTCTGTCTCACTCCCATAATGAAGGCATGAAGGCGCTATATGACTTTAATGCCTTAAGCCCTTAAATATAAAGGCCATTTAACTATAAAAACATCTGTGTGTGCCTTGACTTACATTATTTTAAGTTCCAAAATTATTTTTGTAAATTCTTTTGGTTGAAATCCAAATTATTGTTTAGCTAAAGTTGTAATATAAAAATTTTCATCCCCCAGTTACAATATCAATTTTTCCTGTTTCTTAGAAAAAAGCTAGGGGTCAGGGAACCCCCGGTGTTCAAACTCACATAGTCTGATATTTTTTTAAGTCTGGTTTCCATGACTTCAGTGGACATTACATTGACTTACATTCATTTCCTTGAGATTTATTTTAACTTTAACCAGAACTACTACTGACCTAACCCTAAAACGAACACTCACCTTTTGTCCTCATAAGGAAGATAAGTCCCTATAAGGTGACTGTGTAACAGATTTATAGTAGGGCCCCACAACATGAGTAATACCTGAAAAAACATACACACTCACTGGTTTCCAATGTAATGTCTCTAACCAGTGTTACTCTAACCATAACCATAGTTACTAGTGCCCTAACCCTAACCCTGACCCAAACCTTAACCTAAACCTAAACTCAGTCTAACTTTAAAATGTGTCTTCACCTTAAAATGTAGTAATTTACATTATGGGGTCTTGATTTTTGTCCATATAGGGAAAACAAATCCCCCTAATGTGACTGTGTAAACAGATTTAGGTCCCCATAACATAAGGAATACCAGTTATACACACACACACACACACTGCCTCTGTTTAAACTCTATCTTATCTTTGAAATTCATCTTCATCCTTCTGCTGTTTCTATTGTTCAAACTTTATCTGTCACTCAAATAATTACAGTATATGGAGCAGATTTGGTCTCAGGGACAACACGCTTGAGTTTTATTCTATTGAGTTTCTATCCCACAGTTTTCTTTTACCGCTGTCCTTCACCGCATGCACTTTACCGCTGAACCTGTTGGTGTAAATGTCCCAGTTGGTAGGCTCAGTGCCTGCAGCTCTGTTGGAGAGGAGGAGGAGGAGGAGGAGGAGGATGAAATGACGTTTGAAACCCTCTGCTCCACATGCTTAAACTGTGTCCACGAGCTGCTGTGTAAACATGGCTGACCAGACACACGAAGACTCTGCAGTGGGTCAGTGACTCACTCACAGGCTGGACAGCCTGGTGCTTAACTGATCACAAATCACTGCAGAGAGCTGTGGTGCATCTGTGGAGGTTAACAAGGTTAAAAAAAAACAAAACAAAAAAAAACCCATACACGTCTTTCAAGGGGAGGTTTATGATTTCTGACTTTCTCGATTTATTTATTTTTTTAAGCTTAAGCTTGATTTTATTTTGATCTATTTCAACACCGCACTCAACTTATCAGACATAACAATCTGAAATAAAGTCCGTTTGAGCAAATTGTTAAAACTATAGTATGTAATAATAAGAATGGTTGATTGTCAGAAATTAAATAAGCATACATATGTTTGTATAAGTGTGGAATCATTTCTTAAAATCTAGAATTCGTAAAATGGTATTTAGCATTTTCCAACTGAAACTCCACCCACATTAACCTGATGCCTTAACTTGACTAAGAATGAGAATCATCCTTGGTGAAAATGAACTTGGCAGTTGGAGACATGTGGTTGGCAGATCACTCTGGACCTGTTTGAGAAATCCACCCAAACAAGCCATGAATGTCAAATGTCCTGTGCAGGTGTTTCGTTGTGTTTCTCACTCACTTTTTTAACAGATTCCGCACGACTGTGCTGTATGGTAAAGCCGCAAAGCTGATGTTTTTAGCTTGAAGAAATGTGGCCGCAGCTGCAGAACAACACCGGATTCGCCGTCGACAGTGCCATCGCTGAGAGAGTTGAGAAAATAAAGAGAACCTCGATTGTTAAAATATCTGAAATGGGCCGTTCAAGGAGCATGACCAGACTCAACCAAACAAGATACATTTCTGTCGGACACATGTGTCCCCTAAACCCTGCATAAAAGAAAGGTGTAAGTCGATGTGCATGACCTTGTGTAAACACTCATCGTAAAACTTAACACAGAGGATTTGAAGTGCTTCAGCTCCTTGATGTGGGCTCACTGATGACCTGCCCAGATCTGGTCCTTTTGGCAGAGACCAGCTGCTCCTGTGGCTACTTCAAATCATCAGCCTCGGCAAGTATGACGAAGCTATTTCCGTGCAAGCAGGTTACAATAGGAGTAGGAATGTCTGCAAAGCCATAAAGAAAGCAAAACGGGATCTGGAATCTAGATTTGAACACATAAAGCAGCACATTAATCTCTGCTGGAGGTTTTCCTTTAGTGATCTGGAAGTCTCTTTTTTTTTTTTTTGTAGAGGGAGGGCTGACACTGACCTCTGCATCTGTTCAATTTGAGGTTTAGCAAGTGGCCTCGACCCCTTGTCTCTTTTCATTGGATCTTTGTGTTAAAGGTGGCCAGTGGTGGAAGTATTAGATCTCTCTACTGAAGTTATCCGCATCAACGCGTAAAACTAGTGCAAGTCAAAGTCCAACCTTTAAAATGTATCTAAAATGGAAATAATAAAAATCATTATTCACCTCAGTCTGTCTGAAATTTCCATTTGTCCTTGTTTTGTAAAATGCTGAATTATTTTATTTCTTCCAGTCTCTTTGGTGGGGAAAAAGTGCACTTGCACACTTATTTTTAAATATATTTCCAGATTTTTGCGTCAAAGAACCTGAATGAAAATGTTTTAAAAACATATTAACAGAAAAAAAACGTTCCTCAGGGTTTGAAGCTGGTATATTAAAATTATACAAAGAATAACATGGGTTATATATTTTAATATTTTAATACCAACCTCCTATTCAACTGTTTTGTCCTCTTTTTCAAAAAGAATGCAGTAACTCTTAATCTTAATGACCTGACAAAATTTGATGTCATCAGTTAGCCAATAAACACATTTTTTTTTAGTTTTTTCAGTTTTCTTTGCAGCATACCAACATTTTGTCCGCGCTGAAAAAAGCAAAATGATCTGTATTCGGAGGAGCTGTAGACGTTGTCTTCTGTCATGGATCACCTCATTTGCACTATGCTGGAATGTTACTGAGGAATAATTCATTAGCTTATCCAAAAAAAAAAAAAGAAGACTCTTATCTACAGTACCTTTAATCTTCAATAATAATGCAAGAAAGTCAAGTACCTAAAGTGTATACAATACATCAGTGAATGCACTGAGTGATTTTACTGGTGGAGGCAGGGGTGGAGGGGAAGAATCTATAAAGGATGTAGGGTGATGTGATCCACTGAACTAATCTTGTTCTCAGATACACAAGCCCTGAAGATCGGAATAAATCAGAGGAGACTCTGCTCTGCCCTCCCTTCTCTCGTGAGCTCTTTCTTTTCATCCTCTCCTTTTGTTCCAGAATCACACATGTGCACAATATATCACACAGACTGTATCACCTTCTCCCATTGTTTATCACCTCTTTGGATAACCATGTGGAATCCCCATCTCATCCCCTTTGCCTTGTCTCCAGGATTTCTAAACGTACTGTATTTTACAAGCCGCCAGTTACTGAGCCTAATGATTTGCAGCAACAGTGCTGGTAGCGCACATGATAGCCTGAATGTAACAATCAAAGAGGCATGCAAGATTTTGGTATTTCCGCTGGCTTACAGATGTGCTGCGGTGTCCAGCTGCAGAAGCTGTAATCTAAGTTAAAGACATGGAGGGAGGGAACTATACTTCAAACAAGTGAACATCTTATGGCCATGTGTCACTTTCGCAGACAAACACAATAAGAAGTTTATCTTGTCTAAACCTCTGTGGCTTCAGCTGGCTGTTGTGTGATGCCTGACAAAGAAAACCAGTTTGGAGACACAAGTGAAACACAGAGAGCAATCATGTCACCAATGAGAAAATCACTCATGTGAAACACTTTTCCGGGGCTCTGGGTAGGACCAGGACTCACAACAAAAACATCAGCTAAATTAGTTGATATTTATGTATCAAATGACAATAGGACATGTCATCATATTTGTATAAAATGCTATAACAGTGGCAACAGTACCTGGTCTGAAGACATGGTGGTTGCAGAGTTCACCAGGATCGTTGGCTTGTCAACAAACGTTCATGTTAGCACAATGTATATTTTACAACAGTTGCAAAGAAAAAATACTGTTTTCCAACTGTGGGTGGAATCTGAAAGCAAATCCTGAAATAAATTAAAAGTCATTTAACATGTAATTTGTCATAAAGACACAGGAAAGTATTATTTGATAGTTTTGTAAAAGAGCCTTCAATAATACTTCAAAATATTTGGTCTATTGTCTCTAAAATAATTAATCAATTTTTTTCTTTTCTGCTCCCAAATGTGCAGTTAAGGGTTTATCTTTAAATACATTTTAAATGTGCCAATTTTCAATGTTTCTTTAGGGCTGCCTAGTGGACTGAGAATATTAGTTTGCTAGTGCCTGTGGTTGGCTCTGGTGCAACATGTGTCTTTAATATAAAACATATAAAACATGATTTCTTTCATATGGTTCTGAGAAGTGAAAGAGTGTTTTCATCATTTTATTTAGGTGAAACCGAAAGTGCAAAATCAATCTTGACTTTAATCTTAAAATGATATAACCTGTATTTCATAAATTTCCGTCTAACCAAATTTTACAATGTGTACACTACACAGTGTCTCTGGAGCCTCTGGAAATTTAAAAAAAACAGTTAAGCACACTGTTTTTTAAAAAAACAGTGTGCTTAACAGTTTCAGTAGTTAAAACCATAACTAAAAGTGTCCTCCTCCCACTGAATAAATTGTTTTTGTCCTGACAATATGACCTCACGTAGCTGTACAGCAGGGAATGATCCAGTTTAAATGCCCCACCCAACCTTTTGTTCCAACAGGAAATACACACAGTCAACGAGCAGATGCTTCATTGCAACTTTGAAGACGCAAAATGATGATGATGATGATGACAACAACGATGACATGACATTTAACTTTTCATCTAAGAAGAGTGTGATCCAGTTGGTGGGGTTTGTGTTGCTGGTTTAGAGTTGCATTATTACTTGGGCTACAGTTTATGACTATTTTCCACCGGTGACAATATACTGAGTGTCAGAAAACCTGATATTATTTTCTCACTCTATCACTCATCAACATTATCCTATTATCAGTTGTTTCTGTCGGTGGATTTCGAACTTTTTTTTGTACACCAGGTACATTTAATTGTGATACATGTTTGTTTTGATAAATACCAAAATAGTGGATGAGGGGGGGTGTGGTTTGCGCTGCCAACTTTCGGTGAAATGAACCCTGTCAACTTGACTTTGTCAGTCTTACAGTTGGACAATCATCTGTTGTGCATATCACTACCATCTTTTTCATTTACCATTAAATATTTTTTGCAATTGTTGCTAGAAATGATGTCATGAAAACCTGCGTTTGATATTATGATCCTGGCCATCACACAAAGTTATTAGTGGACATTGTGTCACTCAACATAACAGTGCGCAAAATGTGATCCCACTATGTGACTCCAAGAGGTCAACAAACACTAGCAATTTAACAATGATGAAAGATACTAAACACCTTTTAGTTTTTTTTCACCGAAAATCAGTTGTCTGGATTTTCCTCTGGTGCAGTAAAACTACTAGATTATATTTGAACCTCAGATTTACAAAAGAAACCTTGGATTATAACCTCAACATTTGCTTTTGTTCTCTGTTTCAAATAAATGTCACTGATAAGGAGTGTTGCCCAAAACGATAAAAAGAAGATCCAATTTAAAAATAAAAAAAGAACGGTGCATAATTTTCCAAATAATAAACAACCAGAATCCAAGAAGTGAAAACGGCGCAGTAAAGAATCATCGTCTTCGTCAATAAATCATTCAGCTCAAAGTGAGCTGGAGCACAGTTTGGCCTGGTCTCAGATGCACATTGGAAACCCAAGGGTCAACCTGAACGGCTGCCAGCACTGACAGATAAATATGCTCCATGTTTCCAAATATTTTCTTCATAAAAAGATCTCTCACTGCTCTATGAATCTCTACAGCTGTTCTCCAAACCCAAAGTAAGGGACATTCTGCTGTGCTGGGTGAGAGATCTTGTGCATGATGCTGCAGTACCGAAACATGAGCTAAATCTTACTGTACATCAAATGAAAAATAAATAAATAAATAAAAGTTTTAATGAGTAACAAAAATGAATGGGAACCCAGGAATTAGAAAACTCACAGTTAGGCAAACTAAAGATGAGGATGAAGTAAAGATGAAGCTGTGGTCGTTTTCCTAATCATTGTTTAGGATTTGGGATAATGCAGTTCCTTTGAGAAGTGAAAAGAGTCGTCAGGAAAAACAAAGTTAGAGAAAGCCTTTTTTAAAACCTGTTGGAGCTGTTTTGCTATCGCCTTGATACTGTGCAATCTGTTGTAACACAAATGTCAAAATGTAAGCCACAACATTGTCTATTCCAGCTTTAACACACACCCGTCTCCTTTGATTTGCTTCACTCCAACTTTATTGATCGCTATCAGAATGTGAAGAGAATTTCCCCAACAAATAAGATCAAAGAGTAATTAAACATGAATGAATCAATTAAAAGACCCTAGCTTTAAATGTGGCTAAAAAGACTCACTGTCGGTCTTCGTTGCGGCGAAATAAACTTTGGCACAGTTCTCTCTTCCGATGGAAACAGTGAGTTCAGTCGTGACAATTAAGGATGTATTAGGTTATAACAGAGAACTGAGGCCCCCAGTGTTTTGTTGACACGTGAAATGTTGACATCAAAACGCTTGGTTTGATCTGTTCCTGTGAATGCTGAGTCAAACAGTGAACGGAGGCAACGTGAGGTAAGTGAGCAACACGGGAGGTGAAGGGAGTAAAAGATGAAAGGAAAGAGTACGAACTACAAATGGAGACAAGAAAACACATTTATTTTAATGCTTCACATGCAAGTACTCTCCCTCCGGCTTGTGTTACTCAACAGTCAATAGACAAAGGCCAAGATCGTCTCATATTTCTGACCCCGGCAGACCCTTTTCTTGTGCGCGTCCAGCTTCTCTTTTGTTTGAGTGTATTAGTTCAGACCTCGGCATATTGCTCTCAGGAGAAGAATGCAGCACTGACTTTATTGGGATGAAGTAATGTGCATCTCTAGAGTAGAGCCGGTCGCCTATTTGTTTTGCAGCCAACATCTTCATGTTTTGGGCCAAAACACAAAGTGTTGGTGCACACTGACCAGCCGGAGCAGAGGCAGCCTGTGGGGACTTTCCATGAATTTGGCTTCTTGCAGATTTGTTCCCATGAGTCAAGCATTTCTTGTTACAGTGGAAAATTGACAAAGCAGTGTTGGTATTTCAAACAGCATGTGTCATATTATACGAGGCCACTATGCTAAATGTGTTGCTGGCTGCATGAGTGCAGATCGCTCAGCTGCTATGTTTATTTTCAAAGCACCTTTACCTGCAGGAAAGGAAGATATTTAAAATACAATAAGGTTTTACTCCATTTTTTGGAATAAAGGTCTATATGAATATAGATCTTTAACTACATTTGCAAATACAATAACAACAACAGAAAATGTATCCATCTCATCCATAAATCAAGGGATTGTAACAACGTGCATATAATGAGCAATATGTTATATAAGCTTAGTTAAACATGCAAACTTTGCAAACTAAATTTTGCCATTTTGGAGCATTTGTTTTAGTTTTTAATATCTTAAAAAAAAGGAATCTAATCATATTTGTATAAAATGCTGTAACACAGGCTACTGTCCCAGTTCTGAAGAACAGTCAGCAAATGCACATGTTAGCACAACATATGACTGTTGCAACAAACAATACCGTTTTCCAACTGTGGGGGAACCTGAGAGCAAATCCTTCATTGTGTGACTTTAAACAGGGACGTTAGCGTGGGAATAGTCTTAATCACCAACTACACAAACTAATTACAGAGATAGAACAACTTAAAGCATAATTTGAGACTAAAGATTTATTCATTATCATCAGCAAATAAGAAGAGAAATGGACAAACGGCATTGGAATGCTGCAGTATTATGACTTATGGTTATAATTTTGAGCAATGTATATATATATATATATATATATATATATATATATATATAAAAGCTGGGATTTGAAACAAAGCTCAGACTTGGGTCAGCTGATTTAAATTCACACATTACAAAGTGTAGCTGTGCTTTGCCTGCGGTGTACATGTATCATTGCATCCTTAAACACATGCTGAAATCATACCTGTTGACTTTCATTAAGTCTGGGGGCTGAATTAAAGAGATGCTGACAGTCCTCCTATAACCTAATCCTGGGCAGGAGGAGGGGAAAAATAAAACAGCTCCGTGGTAAGAGAGGGAGCACTCGGTGGAGCCAAGTCACCCAACCTGGTCAAGTGTAACTGAGAAGGCCATGTCTGGTAACCCCAGGTGCAACAGAGGCGTTAAATGATGTGTGGAAAGCAGTAACTGGGCAGCGTGTGTGTAGGTGTGCTTATTCTTTCAAAGCCGTGTCAGGGTCGATAAGTGTCCCGCAGCGGCAGCGACCAGCTGGAAACACAGAGGAGTTCTGCCTCTGAGAGCAGAGAAGTCTGCTTCACATGCAGCAGGTTAAAGGTATAACCTGCTTCCTTCTCCCACCCTTTTAATCCAGTTTTTTCTTTTTACTGTACATTTTTATGCAAAACTCTAATTGCTGGAGCATGGGTTGTGAAAATATTATTTTTGGCTCATGGCAAACATTACTGCATAGTCTCCAAGATGACAGGACCTAATTTTCATGTGTTTTGCAAATAAATTGACATGACATTGACACGATGAGAGGACTGCCTGACAAGAAGAAAAAAAAAAACACAAATGAGCCACCTGATAATTGTTTTTCCCCTGAGGGCCAACTATTTTGTCCAACAGACTTAGGACAAAAATAGGGAGGATAAAAATGGAGGCCCACTGTCTTGCAACGGCTGCTCTTGTTTTTTGTCTTGTCACTGCATGCATATTCTGACACTTTAAATGTAAACCTGTCTGTAAATAGTTGTAGATTTTTTTTTTACTTGATTTTTTTTTTTTTATCCCATCTCATTTGAAGCAACAAAATATCAAGATTGATGTAGTATGGATTTGGAAATGATTTTATTTAACCTTTATTTCACTAGAAAAGCACATAGCCAGGGTCACAGCAGCAATACACGGAAAATTAAATACAACAATAACATCAGAATACAATAAGTACAAACAATGTAAAAAAAAAAAATTGTATAGACGCACACATATCAGTTAATAAATTAAAAGAACCGCAACTGGCAATTACCATTTCCTTCAATCATTTTACACATTGTATGACTGTCACAAGTTCTCCTGGGTTTTAATATTATATTTCAGTTTGCTGTATAACGTATTAACTCTGCTGCCATTTCAGTTGCTGTGTTGACTTTATGTATGACTTTATGTATCACCTGGCTTCACTCATCCTCTTCCCACCTGTGGATCATTCTCCCTGATTAGGCGACAGTACATGTACCCACTCTCTCCCACCAGTCTCCACCAGGTTCTCTTTCAGTGGATGCAGTTTCCTGCCTGATGCGTGTTACTGTTTTCAAACGTAGGTTTCTGCTCACTCTGAACCGGCTCTTGTCATTTTTAGCTGCTTGTTTGTCGTTCTCTTTTGTTTCTGAATTGCTTATATGTGTTTCAATCGAGGCTCTTTGTCTGTGTCACGTGCCATAAAATCACAGATAGGTGTTCGTGTCTGATGCCTAACACTTTTATTGGTTTATTTAAACAAAACAATCATTTTTACACCAATGGGAATAAATGACAACTGTGTTGGCAGTACAGCGAGGCATGTGGGTGCATGCACTGACGCTGTTGTTTGATTGGAATCTTGAACTCGCGAAAGATGGTTGAATCATTGTTGGAAATGTGCCTCTTGAATCTCCATTTTGTATTTTCACAGAATTTTCCCAGGCAGAGCTGGACTTGAAAGAACACACTTAATGGTGGTGTTAAAACTCAAAAAGGAAACTGGTCCTCTGAAAAAAGCTTTCTTTTTTTGGCCAGGTATCAAAAAGATCCTCATAATAATTGTACAGGGTAAAGTTACAGGACACAATTCAGCCATGACCATAAGTGAACAAATACATTTCCTGTCATCACTGGTGTGTATGGGATGGAAAAGTACTAATGCTAAGGAGTGTGGACAATGATGTCTTTGTTGATGTAAAATTCTCGTTAATCAAGAGTCGTTCATCTACTGTCTGTACTAGTAATAAGTTAATATAATGTTGATTCCGCAGTCGGAGCCTTTATGACACAACCACATCAATTTTACCTGCCCAATTCAAGGAAATATAATTTTAACAGCCTGGAAAAAATCTGTCAACTGATAAGATGTTTTAGACAGTATTCTTTGACAATTCCTTAAAAATCTGAAATAATCTGCACTATGCAAGTGATCTTCGAGACCTCTTTGCCTACAATGTGCTCCTTTTACAGTCTTTGCACAAATTGTTCATTACAAGAGACTTTGACCAATCACAGAGCAGTGCGATTGGTCAAAGAAAGAGACGAAACAGACTTTCGTCAGACTTTTTGTCAGAGGAGTCCAGGACATAGAGCTATGATCTCCAAACATTTGAACAAATTCAATTTTTTTAACTTGATCAATACTTTTTCCAGCAATCCTGCTTCAAACTCAGTGTTGAGTGAATTAAATGAAACTAAATGAAGACAAAAAAAAAAAAAATAAGCACTGTCCGAAGTTGTAAAAAGTAAAGTTTGCTTAAAACATTCATGGTTAATGGCTACAAAATGTTCATAAAAAAAGAAGACATTACTGTACTCACCCAGGTTTTAAAGTCGATCAGAACAGAAGCTGATAAAAACCTATTTGAGGTATTTAAAAAGTTAGTCAGCACTTCAATTAAGTATATAGCATTTGAGTGATATTATCATATTGAAAACTTTCCTTTCCTTATTATAACTTACTAAATAAAACCCATTAACTATCAAGTTAGTTTTAAAAGCCGCTTTCAAAATCAACATTAAACATTAGAACTTTAAATTGCATTCTTTTTTTTGACTGTGTTTCTATCACAGGAAGTGAATTGAAACATTATTGAAAGACTTTAAACTAGTCACTAAATGAAACGGGACATATTCATCCATGTCACACGCTTTTGTAGTAATTTGAGAGGAGAAGCCTCCTAAAGAGGCTCTTTCCCATCACAATCTGGCATTCAAGTCAGCACTTGGTTAAAACACACCAACATAACACATGATTCCCTCCTTATTGCCCCAGGTTTTTTAAATGGTGTCTTGGTTTTCACACTCTTGCACTTTCCATTTGACTTAATTTTTCACACTCCTGAACTCACGCGGTGAATGTGTTCCTGCTGACTGAGTAATGAGTTTGGAGAACGAATCGGGTCTCAGGAGGCCAACCATTAAACTCTGATCCCTGGATCGACTCTAAAAATAAAATAATAAAAACTTCCACCTCTCTTTGATCTGACAATTGCTGCTTTCTATATTATCAACCCCGCAGTAAAACACACGGCAAAACGCCCCAAACATGTGAAATTGGAACATGAGCCCGATTTCTTTAAAAATACAACATTACAATTTTATGAGCCAATAGTATTTAATGACTTCCTAAGTGGTGAAACCATAGTAACAGATTAATTCAATATGAAGACACTGTTTATGACCGTTGATGTCATTTTGCAGAAACTAGAACCACAAATTGGCAAAGGCTTATACATTAGCAATAAAACATGAGATTAGCATGGCTCTTCATCCAGAGTCGTAGCATATAAAGAAACCTTGTGGTTCCAAAGAGGCTTATTATATACTGTGGGTGGAGTCTGCATTACCACTCCAGACACAGTGTCAGTTAAAGTCAACAGACTATATATCCACCACCAAAAGGCACGACGTTTGTTTTTTTTCTGCAGCTGTTATGGTTAATGCGTTGCAAAAATCATAAATATAGTATATCTGCTTACACACCAATCAAACGCAGAGTTGCATGGACAAAAATATCGGGACGCCTGACCATTGCACCATCAGGGACTGTAATGACGCATTTAAATACGTATGGACTTGGTCCCCCTTTTGTAGCTAGAGCAGCTTTCACACTTGTTGGAACACTTTTGTGTTTCCGCGTAAATCTGTGCCCATTCATTCTGTAGAGCATTTATGAGATCAGGGACTGATGTTGGACGAGAAGGCCTGGCTCACAATCTCTGTTCCGGTTCATCCCAAAGGTGCTTGATGGGGTTCAGGTCGAGGTTCTGCGCAGGCGAGTCAAGTACTTCCTCGACAAACTTGGCAAACCATGTCTTCATAGTCCTTGATTTGTGCACTGGAGCACATTCGTGTTGGAATAGAAAAGGGCCTTGCTAAAAACTGTTGCCACACAGTTGGAAGCATAGTGTCATTTTTCTATTGGCATTACAGTGTGCAATTAGTTTTAACATCTTGATGACAAGTTTAAGTGTCTATACCACTTTTAAATAACAATAATAACTCCGTAAAGATACTTTTTTTATCAACCGGGGCCGAAGAAATTGTGAAAACTGCAAGAATCTCTCAGATAACCCAAGAAAAATTCAAAATGAGGCTTTCGACGTCTAATTTTCAGAATGAAACGGTGATATGTGTGTGTGTGTGAAGTGTGAAGGGAGATGCAAAAGAAGGAGAACACATACACTGCCCCCCCCCCCCGCAGATGGAAAAAAAAACACAGGAAGCAATTAAAAGCTTTTGAGGTCGTCCCTGACACTTCAGGAACGGGAGGATGCCTGCTAAACAGATAAAGCTTCTTTTTTCCAGCTTCAGTTTCAGGGATCCCTCCATCCTGCCACAGCCAGCAGCCCTCCTTAATGGACGGCTGTTTATTTGCTTACACAGCTTTCCAAAGACTCATCGAGTCTCTAAAGGTCAACAGCCATACAACACCTGTCTTAGTGGACACTAATTGGAACAAAGTCTGCTTCTTTGTTATTGAATGCAACAGTTATTTTACCCGCTGCACGGACTTGTTCTTACACACACACATACACACGCAGGACCTGTCTGCTTTCGTGCAGTATTTATAGTGAGGTGAGGTAGGTAGACACGCCGAAATCCGACACCACATTTACAGCCAATTGCTGCGGAATGATGAAGTGGCCCATTTGGTTCAGATACACTATTTGTCCATGGCAGGCTTTGTTCTGTCGGCTTGTAGATCCATCATGTGCTATAGCCAGTGGGACCCCCTCACTTTCTCCCTTATGGTTATACATAGACTGACATCTATTATTGAGGACCACCTGTTATAATCCAAAGAGATTAGTTTATTTATGTGTAATATTAAGAAGTGCAAAATGCAAATTTTATTGAGGTCGGGGACGTCTCTCCCAGGTCAAATGTCACAAAAGTGTCATCACTTTTAATGCATAGAGACAAATCAGTGTTCGTGGTCAGAGGCCATGGAAATGTGTAAATTGGTAATGTAATGTGTTGCTGAGGGTGACAATGCTGAAAATGTATTTTATCCATTTACCCCTGTACTATTGCATCATATGTCTTAAGAGTTATACTGTGTATCTTTGCTTAATCAAGCAATCACCCAATCTCTATTCATTTAAAACTTTTCAAACAAATGAAATGTAATTCCAAGAGTAATATGGTTATTGACAAAATCGTGGGATTTCAAAACTTAAAAAAAATGAAAACTAATTAAAGAATAATTTGAGAATAATGACTTTTGAGTTAGAGTCTGACACACAATAGTAAATAATTTAATATGTTGTAGTTCTTTCTCCCTTATAGTCGTCGATTTTTTTTTCTCTATAAGATGGCACATCAAAATATAGCTGGATCAATTGCAAATTTAACTTTATTCGTAATGAGTTTATTTTGTTTTTACCTCATGATATCCCCTGTGCAACAAATTGAAATGTTCAGGATCCTGTAATAATGATTAAAGAAATACTCCTTTAATGATGATGTCAAAACCTAAACAAAAAATGTGTTTTTTTCATGCGTCTCTCGATAAAGTGGCTTACATGTATATTTACAATGTGACCACTTTTAGTTGGTGCATCTGTGCATTCAAAGGCAATCAACGTACAGGTTTTTAGAGTTGTGTTATTTAAATTCAGTTTTGTTTAGCCATGATAAACTCTTATTCTAGCATGGCACCACCTTTTTAATTATGAAAAATGATTGAACAATGATTGAAAAAGACGGTTTTCCTTTCCTAAAAGGAGAATTGATCTCGACTGTAGGGGTCACTGAGAGTACGATTTGTTTTTCCTTTGCAGTGAGAACAAATGAGCGCTGTATTTTGTTTTTCATGCTCCTTCCTCCTTGTTTTTGCAAAGTAGCAAATCATAACATGCAGAAAGAAGAGCAATGATGTCTAAATCAACTGGACTTGGTGACTGCAGTTGTTTTAACTTCTGCCTGCTTCTGGTTTTACTGCCAGACACATTTTGGCTCTCAGTCGTTCCTGTACTGAGGCCTGTACAATCCGCACCAAATGTTTCACATTATCCAGTGTGAAAACCCTCCTATTCCTCAGATTCTTTTTACAAGTCCATACATCCCTGGAAACTTGATATTTCATATTTCATTCTGGTTTGTGGATGTCATTGCAAGTGGACGCCGGTTCACATGCAACCGCTCGACCGCTGCCTTTGATCAGCCTGACCACAACTAATTGTGGATGGAGAAAAAAATGAAAGAAATATCGTGAGATTTCATGGGAATTGCCACTATGGCCCGAGTTGCCCAGTGTTGCTGTATTAGCAGTTAAAATTGCCAACGGTCCCTTGGAGAATTATCCTTTTCCCTTAAAGATATAATGTTAAGAAACTGCTCTGACGGAAACATCTCTGCCGCAGCCATTTGCTCAAGTGTTTGTGGCGGCGAGCAGAACTGGGATTATAGCTTTCATTATCACATCGTCACAATGTGAAGTCTAATAAACAGCACATGGAAAGATAACATTTAAAGTGCCGTCCTTTTAAAAAGCTTGAGCACAAGTCATCCCTAAAATAAAGTTTCCCATTCCATGTGTCCTCTTTGACTTTGTAATAAATTGCACTTATAATATAATCCTGCAACCGCAAAGTCCCCATACAGTCTTAGAGGGTATTCACAACAGAGAGCAGAATTATTCTGGCAAAGAGAATTCACTCCCCAGACAAAAATATCAAGGGGAAAGATGTTTTTAAGAAAGGAAATTTAAAGCAGCATTAATGTTCCAAATGTTAAAGAGAAGCCAGGAATACTCGAGGGGCTCATTCAGTATCGCGCTTTGTTCCTTGTACAGGATGTAACTTTGCAAGCTGGTTTTCATTCAGTCCTGAGCTCCAACAAATCAGCAGCTCGCTCTTCCACAGTCCCAGCTCATATATGCCTGCAACAAAGTGTCTTTGTTTTCTTTTTTCAAAGACAAAACATTTTCCACCCTCTGTTTTTGTGCACAAACATGTCAATAAGTTAAACTACGTGTCCGTCCCAGTAGCATGTTGACCTGGGCTGCTTCAGGGAGCGTTTGTAAAAAGGCGGCCGATTTTCCGGTTGGGGCAGGTTAGCCACGGTCTCAGCAGCAGGTGACTGGAATGAGGTCATGATGTGGTCATGGGGGGGGGGGGGTACAGCAGGCCTGTGTGTATTTGGATCTGAGTGTGTGTGTGTGTGTGTGTTGAAATCCCTGAACAACTGCTGTGAAGGAGGTTAAACACATCAGAGGCTGAGCTACAGTGTTTTTCTCCCCCCCTCAGCTCAAGGTGTCATTTCACACTGCTGATCCCCTCTGCTGTGGAATCCTCAGAATGACAGCAGTGGATTGATTTGCTTATCCATGAAAGAGATGGACTGCTACAACGAGCCCCAGGAGATAACAGGGCTGAGGACCAGAGAAGACACCACGGAGGAAGAACCACCTGTGTTGCATTTAGACCACTTTATATTATATCCTGACTAAATGGGTGTTTGCAGAACATTGTGTCTGCTGATTGAAGTGACACGTCTCTGATGTAATACAATAATTCTTACTGTCAAGTGCTTTTCTGATTTCAACACCTGTTCAATCCCAAATTATGAAAGTAATTTTGAATCTTTAAAGTACTTTTAAAGGTCAAAAAGCCTGGTTTTTAACTTTTGCATAGATTGGCCACTGTACAAGTGGCCTTCACTGTTATACACTGGTGTTTACAGTATGTTATTCACCAGTGACCTGACCAAAATGTTACAGTACAGTAAATGTGTATATTTAACACAGGATCAGTGGATCAGGCTGGAGTTGGAGATCGAAAAAATAATGCACACATTTAAAAAAAAAAAAAAATACTGAACCTCAAAAAACTGTGTGCTTGTTTTGCCACAGGCAACCAGTCACAGTTGTTGTATTACTGTGTGAAGTTATACTTCTGGCAGAGTGCACATCAGGCTACTATAGGGTGTTATGACCCGGCCAGTGAGGGGAAAGAGAAGTAATAAAAGTCCTTTGTACATTTAATTGTTTGTTTAAAAGTATGCTAATTAAAATGAACTAAGACAACTAAAGGAGAGAAAAGGGATGGGGAATTTTAAAGTAACAATTACAAAGGGGACAAACCTGAAAACAAAATCTAGCTGTACATGGTTGTCGTGTAGTCTAATAGTGCTAATTCATTGTTATGCATTGGCTGCAAGTGCAGCTGGTTTTACTGCAAAACTCATATTAAATCTTTTGAGATTAATCACTTTCAATTACTCAAAGATTGTACTGGGGTTAAAATAATTCCACCTGTTCCTCGTGTCATTTCCTGTTTTTCAGGATTTTTCATTTTAAAATCAGTGGGAAAATTTGTTGAACGGCTTGATGAAAATAAGGTGCGTCCTATTTTTAAATTTTGAACATGCGCAATTTGGTAAATAGATAGAAAAAAGTATAAATAAATTATTTCCTCCTTCTTCTAAAATAATTTGTTACTCTTTTGGTTGCCATTGCTTTATTCACCTCCCCTACATTAAATCAGTTACATCAATTACATCAGTGGTAAGCATTGACTATGTTTGAGATTAGTCCTACTGCAAGTAATTTGTGTTATAACGTGTTTCCCACTTCACTGTTTATCAGCTACAATAAACCATAATTTGTGAACATGATTACATCTTTCCGTCATCCGTTTGTGTCAGTTCTTAAGTAGTTTGTTGTCTAGAGTGACATTGTGCACAAAGGCAGCGATGTGGTCCACGCTCTGCCTTCCCTGAGCGTCCAGACAGCTTGGCATGTCGTGGCAAGTCCTCAGTAAGATACTGTCTTCAGTGAAGTATCGCCTTTCACTCGTTTCCTTCCCATTCCGTTTGCTGTGCGCCAGGGGTGACAAAGTCACATAAATCTCCCAAACTACCAGTTTGATCGCTGGCCAGAGGCATCACCACTGCACAGCCAAAGGCCGGACCTGGTTTGGGAGGCTGAATTTTGCTTTGGCCATAATAAATGCACACCCTAACATGTTGACAAGTAGTAAGAATAAACGTGATTACTGAGAAGTCCCAAACATGTTTGAATTTCTGAGTGGCTTTACAATGCAACCTGTTATCCGATATGTTTCATAGAGTGAGTTGAGAAAGATGAGCGAGTGTGAAATTTCCTTCGCTTGGCGTTCCTTGGCCTTCACATCCGACAAGATGAATGAGCTTGATGAGTTCTTCAGTTTCCATCGCAGCCTCCTCACATTTGGCCTTCACGGTTCCTTTCCCTCTCTCGCCGCGGAGCCACTTTCTGGGAGTCATGAGAAATGCCGCCATCAAAGAATGACTTTGTCAGGATATTAGGAGCTGATGTGAAGTAAGAAAAAGGAAAGCGAGAGAACAGAAAGAAAACTCTGGTAATGGATCATAAATTATACCTTCTATGGAATGATGCGATTTGATCTGGGTGTCAGCCCGTCAGAGCTGATCGGCCGGAGCGGAGCCAATAGGTTTCCTCTGCTCTGTTTGTGCTCCAGATGATGTTATAAGTGAGAAGAAGGATGATTAGGCCTGAAAAAATTAGCCTCTGCGGACCAATAGGCCTGTATCGTGCCAAAGGTCTGCAGAAATGAGAAATTCAGATGTTCTCTAAGACCAAATGTCAAATCAGATTGAATCATTTGTGGATATGGTTCAAATGTATGTGTCTCTGTCTGAGAAGAGCTCAGACTCCATAAAAGAAGTCCCTCAAGTCTCTTGAGTATCTAAAAGTATATACAATTTTTAAAAGGGACATCCAAAGTCAGAAACTGTAAATCCGCTTTTTTTAAATTTTTTACTTGTCAAAACTATTTTAGAGTCAGAATTACAGATGAAAACAACACTAAAGTGTTGATGAGAGTGTTTGCAATTTTGTTAATATGGCACTTTTATTCATGTCTTCAAAATAAATCACATGTATCATTTTTCCTCAACAAAACCATGTGAGAATGAAATTACATTTTTTGACCGGGAACAATAGTTTGACCCCATTTCATCATTCAAAGTCAATTTAATAGCTTTTTTCCCCAAAGCTTAACTACACTTTTGATACTTTGGTCAGATGATAAATTTGCAAACGCCATTTTAATGGAAAGTCCAAGCTAAGAAAAGTGCGCTTCACTAATTTGTGGCTGTAATAGTGTAAAATAAAATTAAAAAAAAGACCTGCCTCTGCAGTGCCATCAGCTCTGTTCTAAATAAGAAAGCTCCTTGAAATGTAAAAAGCATATTTTAGCTTTAGAAGAAACATGTCACTTTTTGTTCACTGATTGTTACGTTGTGCCAAAGTGATCGCAGGTGGAGAAAATTAAAAAGTTGTCAACCTGATGGATATCGAGGCTGCGCCACACTATGTTAACACAATATGAAGGTCAATTACTTATCATTGAAAACTGTATTTTCAGTCCAAATCACCCACACTTATAGTTTTCATTTATTTTATATTTTACATTTTTTCACCTTGTTTCTCCACAAAAATTGTTAATTTGGCTTTTTTTTTTTTTTTTTTTTCTCACTGTGAGAAAAACAGTGAAGCCAGTCTTCCGTCTTTTGAAACATCCGTCTGGATGACAGTCAGCTGTAATATCTTGCCAGCACATTTTTGCTGTGAAGATACACTGAAGAAAATTGGTGTGTCATTGTTGTGTTGAACATCCGACATTGACATTTAGGCATTCTCATTTATTTTCTTGAATCCCTGATTGATGTGTATGTACTTCATCTTTAGTCTAACAATGTCCCATCCGAAAGTTTTTTTTTTCTTTTTTTTTCTGTGAACAAGTAAAAAAAAAGAAAAAGAAAATGCTGTGTCTAATTGTACTGTACTGTATTGTAACGCGATATAAGATGAAGCAGAGGTATGTAATTTCCACGTCATTTGTGTCCACACTGAGCAATAATTTTCTAATTATATGCTCATTTTTCAAAAAAAAAAGTTACGATCTTGCCCTGGAGGAATCCTGCATGAGGAGGGTATCGTATCCCACTGAAGCGAAGAGCAAAACATCAGATGGCTCAAGAAGAGTCTCAGCAAGTGCAGTCGCCACATACCACATTTTAACAAGTATCTTACCACACTCACGCTGTAACCAAGTCAAACCATATGGACGGGGGGGGGGTTAGCCCAATAGAGGCATCCCATCTCAGGATCGAGCCATAAGTCATGTTGAAATACTTCAGTGAACAACAGCATGTGGACAATTACCATCCTGGAGGTGGAAAAGAAAAAAACAGACAGATAGACAGCAAACAGAGAGATAACAGCTTTTTACTTTATTAGAATAACTCGAAACAGCTTCTAAAAAACACAGGAGCAAAGATTTGTCTTCCTGATTCCCATTTTTATTTTATTTACTCTGAAGTGGTTTAAGGCCCAGTGTTTTTTATGGTTGCACCTTTTCCATCTAATGGTAATATCTGAGATGTCTTGTGATTTTTATTTATTCATGTATATATATATATTTTTTTTTTAACACATTTGGTGGTCACACTGCAACAAACTATCGTTCATGTGTATTTTTTATTTATTAACACATTAGTCATAAATAATTAAAAAAAATATATATATGAAAAATATATATGGCAACAAACAAACATGGTGGTTCAACATGGTTGAGGTTAAAAGGTTAAGTTAAAAAAAGAAAATCACAAATCGTTTTATACTGAATGGCAATAAATCATGTTGATCTTGACAGTGGTGTAAAATGACCTATCTGTGTTAAGTTAATCAATATCAAAAGTCATTGATGTCACAGTTGAATATGTATAAAGTATATTCAGGCTCAAACCTTAATTACATTGACATGTAGTACAATTGTACAAAGTGCACTTGTTATGCATTGTTATGGGTTTTTTTTTTATATGAAAGATGGAAAATCCAAAATGGAAATATACAATGTTCTACCTGTTACAAACATCTCATTTGTAACAATTTAATGTAAGTTTGTATAGAAATGTAATGAAAAAAAAAAACAACAACCGTGAGTGAGTGTAGCGGGTCAGCGAAAAGCTGTGTTAAAAGAGTCCATGACAGTGAGTGAAAAATGCCAAAGCTTTCAAATCGCCCAAACATTCCTCCTACAGAGACACGCAAAACGTTTTAGTTCTACACAGCGTGAGCACATAATCGTCAGCCACTTGGCTCCGCGAGCTTTTTATTTATTTTTGTTTTAATGTGGGAATTTCAGCCTAATTCAGCCAGGAATGTTAGATGTGTTCTCAAGATGATGCACCTGATACTAAAAAGCACTTCACAAGAGCTCCAGTGCAAGATGGATTGCTCCCTGCAGAGACTTGCTCTTCTTTCCACTGTAGAAGTTACAGTCCTTTTTTTTTTTTTTTTTTTTTTTTCCACCAACACAGACGCCTGCTGGTGCACACTTGACAGCCCCCACTTTCCCCCCTCTTCCGCCCCAAAGTGTAATTTAGATTTCAACGATATTTTTTGGTAAGAGGAGAACTGGTCCAGAGACATCTCAGATTATCTGCAAACATGGACAAGCTGTGTAGTGGGCAAGCACATACTGTACATCAAAAAAAAAAAAAAAGTGGACGATGGAGATGATGTGCGAGGACACCAGCAGGCCGGAGCTCAGTAGGGGAGTGGGGTCTATAGCAGGGTCTGCAGGGAAGGTGGAGTTTTTCTGGCAGCAACTTCAGAGAAGATGGGCCACCTCGGGATCAGGTCGATTAGGGCTTGCGTGCCCGTGTCCAGGTTTATGGTGGCTTTTCACTGGAACATAAACATTTTGTTGGACAGAAAGGAGAGGCAGGTGTGTGTGCCCCCCTTAACCTCCTGCCCCACCCCACCCCCCACTCTCCCTCCCCTTTCCCTTCATCGCCAGGTCATGAAATTCAGTGAGGCCCCGTAGACATGCACACATACAGAGGATGATCATTCACTTCTCTAAATGCTTTAAACCTGAGGAAACACTTAAACTCAGGTGGGAGGGCGTCACATTCCTCTTCCTCCAGCTCAGTCTTTCACACCTGTAAACCCGAACGGTGAGCGGCATCTTAACGCCATAAGGTCGACCATGGCATGATGGGAAGTCCTGGATCAAGCACAAGGGTTTATTGTTGCTGAAGATAATAATTAGGTCAGTGGAGAGTCGGAGTCTTTTGACCAAAAAAGAGCAGGACAATCATGGTCTGGGAAGTGTGCATGCAAAATAGCACGTACTCTCCATGCACACTCTAATTCAAAGGTCTGTGCAGGACATTGTAGAAACGGGCGGATGATGGAATTTATGTCATGTGGACAATAGAAGACCGCTGCACGTACGCAGACATGGAAAGTATGACCTGGGCTTCACGAAAATGACTTGCTTCTTATTGCCATCTTGCTACCGTTTATGACACTGACTACGGTATAAACTCATATTATAAATAGGCATTTCATTGTGCATTTCAGTGTTTTGTATCCGATTTTGCATATACTATTTAACATTTAACATTTAAAATGTTTATTTCACTCTTTCAGTAATAAAAGACGCGGTGCTTGTTTCAGAAGAGCAAAAAAATGTATGCAAATCATGTAGTCCAGGGAAAGCAGCTGCAACCAACAGGGATCCCATTTTTCAGTTCAGTAAACAGTAAACTGTAAAACGCCTTCCAGACATGTCAAGGGTCAAGTGAAGTGTCCCTTTTGCTTGACCTTTGCCCTCATTCAGTTGTCTTCTCAATGACCAGCGGTGCTGTAACAATACACACACACATTAACATGCCAATGCTTGTACAGTCCTCGAATTGTACAGAAAAAAAACAACAATTAGATCCTTCTGCTGAAAAAAAAACAGAGAAAACACTGTTGTTTTGAACAGTTCCCGTTTGTTTCAGGAAAGTTGTCAGTTTTTGTTTTATCTTTCTCCCATCTCTCTTAACTCCTCACGGCATGACGGGTCTGGAAAAAAACAGACACCTTAGAGGTTTGCTTTAACTCCATTTGGGTGGCCATATGGAGAGCGAGGCGTGAGCAAATCTGCACATGGCACAGACTCCCACCCCCCAGAGCAGAGCAAAACAGGGCAAACACATCAATAAAGTGTACATCTTTCACATGTAGAAATACCAAACTATCAGTCACACAGCAGGTAGTGGGGCCAACTCCATGAATCAGAATTCTTGCACACTTGATCTCACATCCTTTTGGAAAACATTTGGGTTCAAAATAATATTACATTTAACCAAACACGTTGTCTCTAACAATCTAAAACAATCCATTTTTTTGGTAACACTAAATCAGTGATAAGAATAAAAATGTTTCTTTCTCCTCTTTAGTTCCCGGTGTGTGCTAGTTATCACTCTTAACTAACAGAATGTGAAAATGTAATGTAATGTGTTCACGATGACAAAGAAACTATTCTTCATCCATTTACTTTTTGCACATATACCACAATCAAGCACATTTATACATACTTCACACTGCAAGTAACATTTGTATTGTATAGCCTTTGCATTTTGGTATATTTTGTTCTTTTCACAGTTTCATTATCAATTTATAGATATACAGTATGTAAATGTAGTTTTGTGTAATTTGTGATGTAGCTCTTTAATTGTTCTTTTCTTTTAATCATTTCCTTTTTTCATTAGTATACATTTTTTTTCCTTTACATTTTCACATTCATTTATTCCCAAGCTTTGTCTATGGTCTGTATGGAAGCTGCAATGTTTCTTTTAAACAGGTCACAAATATAATATTCAGTTTGATATTCAGTGCACCACTATTTTCCAGCTGCAGGTCATATTTAGATTAGGATATTAGGATGGAGTATGAGTGACTGACTTAAAGTTCAGGGAAATGAAGGCACATGTCATGATCTGGATCAGTGGTGTGGTTTTAATAGGTTGTGGAGCAGAATGGATCTCAGTGGCACAGAGAAATATGGCTGAATCAGGCTCTGGCTGCGCAAACGTTCGTCATTTGCTTTTTTTAATAAAGTGTGTTGACAATAATAGGATTTTTACTAGCACAACACAACTGTTATGTTTGTCCAAAAACACCTGTTATCTTCAGCTGAAATACAGATTTCTATAAATTTAAAGATGGGTGGAAAGGTTTGACCAACATAAGAACCCCGCTCAACACATTTTACATTTAAAGTCCTGTTGTTTATAAGATAAGTTAATGTAGAACTGTTACATATTATTCATTTGAAACAGTTGTCCTCCTGGTAAAAGTTGATTCCGCAGATAATCAGCTTCCTCGTGAACCTGCTGAACTTACTGACGAAGTCAGATCTTAAGTCATTTTTGTGCTACTGTACTCCTCACTGCGGGCATGCAGGTATTTGGATTAGAATCATCATAAACTACCACCAAGGCAGATATGACTGAGGTGATGAGAAGAATGGTTGACTGTGACCACGCTGATAACTGTCCCGAACAAACGGCCCAGCTCTGATTGAGGAGATAGCTGAGATGGTTGCATGTTTTATGAGACATGATGCTTTATTTTGCATGCTCACATGAGTAGAACTGTTCTAACATTTTGATGGACAAAAGCGATCCTTATCTGACTTACAAATTAGCCATATGCCGCCATCCCATCAATTTGAGCATGAACGACAAACTGGCTCGTTGATTCGCAGATGGGAAAATGTCTTTGGTCCGGGGCTCTAACTTTGATCATGACCTCGGCAAGATGGCTCCTCAGATCTCAGATGCACTGCACCAACACCTGCGTCCATGTTGTTTGGCTATGCTCCACTGGCTGTGTATCAGCACTTGCGCTGATGTACTGCCAAGCTCTGCCTTCAGAATAAATGACCAACAAAACCTGTGGGAAAAAGCACAGAGCAGAGACCCAGTCCATGTCGAGAAAATATCACTAACTTTAGTTGGAAAGTAGTGTTCAGCTGACAACATACATTATGGTCACCGTAAAACTGAAAAATGGAAAATAGTAATTCGGAGGATGAAAGGCATCTGTAGACGAAACTGAGCGCTGTCTGACACATGCTGTTGTACTGATGGATGTGTGAAGGTTTACAGAAACTAAAACTTTCAGAGCGTTCCCTTTTGTTCATGTAATTGCTGGATATGATGCAAAATGAGAAGTTGTACATTCAACATGTTAGGAGTCTTTGACCATATGTCCACGAATGTAAAATTTCCTGAAAGTGGATCCAGTGGTTGCAAAAAAAAAAAAAAAACACTGTTACTTTATTAGTTTCATAGACTTAGCCTGTTAGTCTATTTCTAATCACAGGTTGCAAGTCTTCTTGAAAATAGCACAATAATTTAATTAAGTTAATTTTGTAAATGATGGTTCAATTTAGAGTCAAATAGAGGACAAGCACTGCGCGACAGACAGCAGGTGTCTCGCTCAGTAAGAGCCACGCCTGGCTTCTTCTTCCTCAGCTCTACTTCCTAATTTAAATTTGGTCTACACTGATTTCAAATATAAAAGAGGGCACTGGCCAGATTGCACAACCAAGATTCAGAATATGAATTCACAAGCCAATGTGGGATATATTGCTGGGGTGCCAAGTTTAATTTTTAATTTCAAATCAAATATTTAAATGTCAGACAAATGGTGTAATTCAATTTTTTTTTTTCCCCACATGAGACCAAAGATTTTCATTACAGTCTCCTAATTTATCAGTTACCCTTATTTATTCTGTACAGATTGTGGGTTAAATCAATGTGAATCAAATGTAAACATTTCCTTCACATTATCCAGATCATTTTCCATTATGTGATTTTATTTTAATGTTGTCTTCTCATTACACCTTAGGCTTCGATAAGGCTGCTCTTCTCGGTGAACTGAGTTTAACTCACAGAACATCAACAAAAGAACACGTGCATTCTAAAATCGATAAAGTCAAACTATTTATGATGAATTGACAGAATTTTTCTAAGTCAGTGATCACAAAAAAATCGGCTGAACTTTAAAACACAGCTGTCCGACATAATGAAGACTATAGGTCAGACAAGGACTTGTCGGGAGAGAGCTGCAGCTGCTGGAGCACTTTAATACTCAGGAGTTTATGATCTCCACCATTTACCAAAGTGTTTCATTCCCTGTGGAGTCATTACTGAGCTCCTGACTTCATATTAGTATACTTAACAATACCAGTAAAGGGGGATCCAGTGTCATTAAACAGCACTGCAGAATCATAACTGTTTCTGAGCAGAGCAAGTTGCTGATTTGCCAGTTAGTCCAGAACCCGCAATACATTTTCGGCAGTGGTTTAATATGCAGCTCGTAATATGCAGACTAACACTTGAAAACAGGAATATGTGCAGCAGAGGATTTAGTTGCTTTCTGCTCCTGTCTGTGGTCCCGGCTGCAGATCAAAGTGTCTGACTGTTGTAGAGGAACATTTCTACATGTATCACTTGATGGCTTGATTTGCATCGCTTTTGAAATAACACCTGATCATATTTGCCTTCTAGGTTCATGAGCGTGACTGATTGGTGTTGTCTCTAGCTGTTGTTTTAACTCACGTCAGGTAGTCAGTTGGGATTTGCAACTGCCAAGATGTAATCTCTCTCTCTCTCTCTCTCTCTCTCTCTTTCCCTCTCTCGGTGAAGGAAGTCTGCGAAATAAAACGATAAAAATATTCAGGGGAAAAAGTCTGAGGAATTCTGTTTGGCCGGGTGGAATAAACTGAGCATTATTTTATTCATAATATTTGGTTTGAGGCTTTTATAGTCAAATGATTGCCATGCTAATAATTATATTGAATAAAATCTGTCAGTCATGTCACATTCTTGGCAGGTTCTTTTGACTCATTGTTGCCTCAATAATTCCTGCTCTTTTTTATCCTTTCGGTTTTGTTGAAATTATATATATATTCTTGTTTATTCATAAAATAACATCCACAAATGCAGGTTTCATTTTATTTATGCCACAGCTATTTTTAAAGGGTATACCGTTTCTTTTATCAGAAATTTGTATTTGACATCAAACAAGGCAGTGGTGGCTGTTGTGGTCAAACTCTGTTTTGGTATTATGTAAATAAGCTTTCTAGCTTTTCAGTAATATGTGTGATCAGCGCTTTGCTGCTGCCGCTGCAGAATAGAAATTCAACGAAGAAAATTAGGATCTGCACCAGTATTGATACATGAATTCAGTTCGGTCCAAATGTCATCCTTAAGATATATTTAAAAACAGAAAATACTAAGAAAGTCGAAATTAAAGAATTGCTTTTAAATCACCCTATTTTACCGTAGTTTATCCCATGTTATATAATTTGTAAAACAGTAATTTGTAAAGATGTCCAAAATGACAATCATTAACTAAAAAGAAAAGCTGTTAAATATTTAAATTAATTCACACTTCCGACAGACCATTTCCCTGTGATTTATACACTTTATCAAACATGAATGTATATGATCTTTAAAATTACTTTCATTTGTTTATTTTTCTCATGTGGTTCAGAGAAATCTATAAAATCTCGTCCCATCTCGGACAGAGAAAGGCATTTCATGACACTTAATTTCAGGGATTACCAGCTGAACTCTACAGATTATGTTACAAGACACTGTAATTATGCACGTCTTTCACTGCACGGGCTACACTAATGCAAATATTGACATGGTTCCTCCAAAGAACCTGAAGATTCCATGAGAACAGAAACTAAAAGGTTGCTCCCTGCACTAATCTGCACCAATTCATCGAGACAATATCTGTCACTGTCCTATAAAAGCGTTTCATAAATCCATAATATCGCTGATGCCACACAGATCCACATTCAGCTGCATGACTGATACGTTGTTTGTGTAGCAAAGTACGCTAAAACCCGCTCAACCCCCGTCAAACAACAAGAAATACATTCAACATCATCGTTGACATGACAGCTTACTCTTCTGGCAAGTGAATGAAAAGGGCCTTTTACATGCTTCTATGACACTTTTCATTATCACCTGCACAAAAGCAACAGTGAAGGGGGGGGCGGTAGACAGTGTACCCACGCTCATTCATCATAGCCAAAGGTATCCGCATCGTGCATTAGAGTCAATAAAACCTTGTGAAATTGGAGCTGATTTCTTGCTAAAATCCGCCATTAGTCACAGGCCCATATTTCAGGATTAGCCAATCCTAAAAGGGTAATTGCTGCAATGGGGGACTCTTAAGGCTGTCTGAAGCCCTGGGCACTCTACTTTTTTAAGGCTGTTTGTTTGGGTAAAAGTCCCCCCCCGCCCCCTTAGTTTGTGGCCCTTTGAGGTTTTTGAGTGATCTTTCTTCTGAACACAAAAGAGGAATATCAGAGAGTCACTGCATGGTCAGGTTAGTGTATGTTTTAAAAAGTCTAATGGTTACATCCGAAAAGTATTCAATTGTTGCATGTATGCTTGCACTTTTGTTCCCCAGCAGCATTTAGCGTGGTGTGATCACGTTTCTTCATGACGCCGCAGAGCCACTTAAGATCCCCGGTGATATTTGATAGAATCCTTAATCGTTATTTTGGGGCAAAGTGGGACAATGGCGCCTGCATTAGTATGGACTGATACAGATCCTTTTTTTTCTTTCGCAATTAAAGGTCTAATATGTGCCATGCATGTTAAATCGTTTGGGGACATTTTCAACACATGGCTTTACCTGCTAAAGAACCTTCTGAGAAATAAGCTATCGTTTGCAACTCTATCCTGTTTGATTTCTCTCCATAGTGACAGGGAGTAGTTCCCATTGAGCCCCGTGAAACAAGTAAACCATAACATTTGGTCATTCAAACCAAAATATCCCATTGAGAACAGGCTTCCACAGGCTCACGGTGGACGTTGAACTCCTGCTGAACTGGTTGTTAATGATTATAACCCTGATATATGCGGGTATATATGGTAAATGAGGGCACACTTAGGAAACCACAGGGGCCTTGTTATGCTTTTGCTATTTTCTTACAGCTTAAGGAGGTCCACCTGTTCCCTGTTAAGTCTCACCATGTCACTGTTAACTTGGAATAATATTGTACAGACACTAAGTGTAGGGAATGTGCTCAATTATTGAAAAAAATAATAACAATGCACTTTTTTTAAACAATTTGTAGCTTTTGATTAATGCATGTGAAGATCTGGTGATAAAAGACAGCAGCTCCATGGAAGGTCAGTGGAGACGCTGACCATGAAAACAGCCTCAGTGCTTCGACTGGCTGTGTTTTTTATTCAGTTTGTTCGTCTACAGGTCAATAACTAGAATTAGTAGCCCTCGAATTAAAAGGGAGCTTTTGTGTTTCATGTGTTTGCATGTCAGTTAGTGTCCTTTTTCAAGCCCCTTGAAACCTACTGTATCTGATGATTGCTGCTAACTGCAGTTCCTGTTTTTTATGATGTAGTTTTTCCTGCATTTAGTAAAATGGATTGTTAAAATAATGATAAAAAAAAAAGGTTGTTATGTGTCATCAACCTCAAATGCCTTCTATTTCAGTATATTTTTTTTCATCGCATCTCTTCTGCAAAACCATGGGAATATCAACCTGCAAACTAAAACGTTTGCTGTCTGAAATTAAATGTCATACTAGTTTTTCCAATATCAGAGCCATGTCTAGTCTACACAATGTATTTTATGTCAGAGTTTTCAAAAAAGGCTCACATGATTTTGCGATGCTCTGTTAAATTTCAGCAACACTCCACAAATTTAACATCATGTGGGGCAAAGAATACAGATGTGCAGAGAAATGTGCATAAATTCAGTGACGTGAGAGTTTCTGCAAGAGTTGCCCATTTAATGTCAAAGGCTTGCATGTGTTTCTCTTAGGTATTAAATGGAATTGGGACAGCGTTTCACACATTTCAGTTTCTCTCATCAACAGGTTTCTGCTGGTCACATGATTTTTTTTCCCCTCCTCGCTGCTTTGACTGCACAGTGAATTCCTCCCGATGACTGCAGTGGGTCTGCTATGCTCTGGCTCAGGGCCAACTCTGTCTACATTTCACTGATGGACTCACACAGCAATTTGCCTGAACAAACTTATCCCAGCTGTATGGCTAAACCTCTGGAAAACGCATCACTGTGACAATGTCAGGCATGTTTGGCCCTTTTTGAATGAATTTTCAGAGATGCGCCTTCCTGTGACGAGCACTGTGAATCTGGATAAAGCAAGAGAATCAAACTGATCAGCCCGCCCTTTCAAAGATGTCTTTCGGTTCACGTGCAAGCCTTTTCTTTCTAGATGAGAAACACTGAGTTCAGCGGAAGCATGTCAGGAGATGAATAGCAGGCTAAAACAGGCTTTGAATGTATTACAAATGACACCGTCATTAATAACTTCCCCATAAGATGAAACAAACGGTTCTGCTTTAAAACTTTCTGCAGAATTTGACTTTACGGTCCTTTGGATATATAGTTTAAAAGAATGTCAAAGCCTTAAAAAATGTGCAGCTCTGTTGGACAGTCCATAACCTTCTGGCATTGCACGATATACCTGTACTGTAAGGCAGAAAGATCACAACGATTCGGGATTAGGTCTTAAATACTGCTTCATTTAATGTTTGTTATGTTTGGGCCGTTAAAGTAATAACGTGTAATTGTGAGCAAATAGAGGCTGGTGACGTTTGATCTTATTTACTTTGTAGTTAATTACTGTTGTGTCGGACAACGAGGCAGACTGAGAACAGAAGCAGCCGGCGGCACATTTGATGGAAAAGGGAAACTGGCTTCCACGATGATTTTCTTAGTGACACTTACACTGAGTGTTGTAATACTAGACTGCTTTCTGATATATAGGACAGGCATTTTTTTGTCTTTATGGGGAGACGGAGCCTAATCCTCACTTTGAGAACAGCCACATGTCAGATCAAAAATATTTTATACATAATGTTATTTTACATTGCGCAACGCTGCTATGCCAAACAGTTATCATTAATACTCTTTTTTATTATATTGCTACTACTGTATTATTATACTATGTAACAATTTAATCAAGACAAAAACACATTGTACATCACTTGCCAAAACCTGTTTTCATTGTTGTCGTTGTCTGGTCTCAGAGAGGTTACAAAGAAGAAGAAGTTGGACTATGACCCAGTGCTGAACATCAGCCAGTCTTCTCAGATTATCCTGTGAATGTTCACTCTGTGAATACTCTGTTAATACCATAATAAAACACAAGCCTGACAAATATGACAGGCCAATGTGTTTGTGTGCAACAAGTCATCACAAGATTCCTGTCCAGGGTGAAAAAGTTACACACACACAAACCTGTGCTGCAAATCGAGGGGGGGGGGGGGGGGGGCGGGTGCNGGGGGGGGGGGGGGGGGGGGGGGCGCTCTGAGCATGTGGTAGAGGCCTTTATCTGGAGCCGGGAGAATAGCGAGGGGATTTGCATTGTGAAAGGCCTGAGAGGAGAGAGGTGGGGCAGTTTGACAAGCTTTTTGTAAGTAGAGGAATCCCCTATTAATTGCAATGCAGGGCGGCTGCCATTGCTGTCAGTGGGCTTTCGTCTGCAGTGCCAGGTGAAATACCACAGACTTGAATTGAACAAATACTTATCTCCTGTATTGTTCTTTCAAAGTGAGTGCTGAGTCTCCAGTGAAAAGATGAAGGCTGATGTATCTGAGTGCAGTGCCTGATCCCGTTTGTCAAAAACATGTCTGTCGTTACCTTGGTAATGGGTTAAGCCCAAAAAAACCTGTCAAATGGTACAGGGCTGACAAAACATACATCAACTTACACACAATTACCTCTGCTGAATGGTGTGTCTTACAGCAAGTGATAACCTGTATAAATACCAAATGCCAACACAAGGTAAGTGTGCATTGGTTCCCTTTTTAATCCACTCTCCAGAATGAACAGTAAAATAACAAGAAATTACATTAAATGAAAAGGAGATCAGTGAGATCAGTCATTTTTATTGAAAAGGGGAAAATGCTGACAACCACAATTATTAACAATCACAATACAGTTGCTGCAGAGCGAATGTAATTAAAAGATAAATCTCAAAATTTTAAAACATTTTAGATTCCGAGTCTCCGTTTTTAGATTAATTATTAGCTTTTAATTTGTTCACTATCATTCATAAAATTCTAATTTTATGAATCTAAAAATATAAAAACTAAATTGCCTTTAGGATTATTGAAGTTGTATTGTTTTGAATTTTATTATCTTATAGTGATATTTTTAAATCAATATGTAAATTAACTACTGGACATTTGTTTGTGACACTGTGAGGCAATAACAAGTAGTACTAAAATGATCCACATCCATATTGGATTCTGACTTTTGACTCTTGTATTTCCAAACCACTTACAGGTCTAGAGAGCAGGAAAACATTTCGGCCTCACAAGCGACAAGCGAACAGAAACAGCCGCAACTCCAAACTCTCAAGTTATCTATTTGAATCGATCCTATAGTTGAGTTATACAATTCCTCAGCAGGGGGTTGACTGTGAGATTAAGGGATTTCGAGAAAATGTCAAATATAAATGAGAACTGTCCGTTGTTTGGGCTCAATAAAAACAATTGCGAGTGGAAACAAGTAATCAGCCTCAGCATGCCAAGCATACCGTAGTATACCATTCATCAGCTTCTTGTGTCATCTGTCCGCACCAATTCAAAGAGGAACTGCTCAACAAAACCCATTCACACGTTATCTTACAGCAGCAGACACGTTTCTGAGCAGGCAGACATATTTTACACTTTACTTTTTTTTTACACCTTACCACCAGTAATCTTGCTCCTTTGGATGTGCTGAAGATGAAGTGGTCTTAACAGCTCGCAGATGCTCACTGTGCACCGATGGTGGCCAGGTATTCAGGGGCCGACTCCACAACCCCATGCTCACCCTAAACGTTGGCCCTCAGCGATTCACTGTGACAAGTTCAAAACACATGCTGGCTCTGCACTTTCAGCTTCACCTCTGCTACAAGTTGAAAGAGCTGGAAACACATTTGGGTAAAAGGAGCCAAACTAACCTTGCTGCCCCGTTTCATCTAATTCCAACCAGGGGACACAACTCAATTACATACACCATTAACAGAGGCAGTTTGGGTTTTGTAGTCAAATCAAAATGTTAAATGCTTTGCTGAGAGTCCTATTTCTTTGACATGTCAATCAAAAACATTCAGGGTGTGTGATTGTGATGGCAGCCGCTTTTTGATTTTATTTTACTGGAAAACACGTTTTTTTTTAGCTTGATATAGGTAATAGCTTACAGTTATGTCTAATAGGAACATCATTTTGAGGCAGCTCTCGTAAACAAAACAAAAAACAGACGATCTTCTAATAAAACAGACTAATCTCTTTAATATCATTGCCTGTGGGTAACTGTGCATTTTTTTGTGTCTTTTTTGGCAGTAATTGTACAAAGTGACAGTCAAATGACCCGTTCTATGTGATCCATGTGCACTGGGGCAAATAAAAAAATGGCATTATGGGAAAATGAGGTTTGTTTCCCGATTCCTGGTGATATCAAGGTTCTTTTATTAATGACCAATGACGACAGGCCTCACGATGACAAGCAACGCGTTTGAAGTGCTGTTGCTGTAGCAAACATACCACAATCAATTCAGATTTTTGGTGACTTCTGAGTCGTTTCAACTGACCTCAGTTTAGCATCACCTTTGAGGTTGCTGGGCCTGAATCTGGCACCGATTTGCTGACTGTCATTAAGATGTGCAAAAGCAGGGACAGGTTTTCAGGTGCAGATGGCCATTACAAATCTGTGGCCCGACAAAACTATGTTTAAAAACTTTTCTTTTTTTTCTTTTTTTTTTAACTTGATCAGTGTTGCCTTAGTTGTATCTAATTTCAGTCTGTCAAGCTACTGAACTATTTGTGCAAAATGCTTACACATCATCTGCTGATACTAACAACATCTGTGCTAATCTGTCAGCGGGAATCATCAGACGGGGGTCATCACTGATCACCGCGCGGCTGCTTTAGTCCAGTCTGCGCCAACAGATGTCAGGCAGGTTGCGATATTATGTAGCGTGCTTTAACAATGAATGGCAGAACACCTGCAACAAAGGCAACTACAAAGAGGCTTCTTCTGACAGCATTTCCTCCATTCTCAGCGTCCCACATGACCCCAGCACCATCTTGGAAAAAGATCTCAGCGCCGCTGCTCTGGACCAGACACTGGTCCCTTGAGAGCGGTCAAAAGCAGCACTTTCAAAATTGAGCATTGGCAGGCAAAAATTGAGGATGGAGTAATGGAGGAGGGTTCACTGCACCTGCCCATAAATCTTGCTGAAGTTTTCCTTTCATGGGAAGTACTTGAAGAGAGAAATAACAAACATTGGTCAGAGGGCCAGGGGATAAAGCTCGGAGAGGAGAGAGCGAGAGAGAGAAAGAGAGAGCAGCCAGCTGGTCAAGAGTGATGTCAAGGAAATCATTTACTGAGACGACACAACCGCTGGAGCCAAACTGGACACCTCACTGATACTGAAGTCAGAACCCTGTATTTTCCAACGTTTTACAGCATTCTTTATGAATTGTCCTTGTAACAATAAACCCAATAATTTCTGTGGATGACTAGCAGATATGCCTCGAATGCCAATAACTGGAGAATCAACAGGAAAGACAACACTATCTAAAACTCACCGTTCATTATCACTTCAGTGGCGAGGCGTAAACACTGAAAGCATTAATGAATAATAAACAGAAAGTGAAAACAAACAATAGAAAGGCCCCTAAAAATAAAATACAGAAGGGCAGAATAAAGACCCCGAGAAAACATAAAGAAAATGGAGAGTTAGATGACAAAGATTCATGAATGCTGGCAGCATTTCCTCAAGTTATACAGACTATGTCCTGTAAGATCTGGAAAATAAAGACAATGTAAGAGAAAAAAACAAGATAACGAAAAATAGTTGAAAGATAAGAAGACAAGAAAAAGAAGAAAAAACAAAAAGGAGAGAGAAAAAGGGTCATTCAAAAAAAAGAAAAATCAAATGTTATTTCAGCTGCTTACTGTAACAAAAAGTGAAAAAGAAAAAGGTCCAGCACAAGTAGAGACAAATTTCAAGTAAACAGGAAACATGGCCTCTGATATTTTAACACTGCCTCACTTCACTGTTTAAATAGCCACTCCATCATCTGGCTCAGAAATAAAACAAGTACACCACAATATAGTTTAAGCATTGGTTAGTCAAATGGGTGTTTCAGATGACACAGAGCTAAAACAAACAGCTCGCTGCCAAATGTGGTTCATGTAAAACTAATTATAACACATCCTTTGTTTGCTCACACCTGTGGATAAAAACACAGTGCTGGCAATGTGTGCGTGTTTACATACTTACATGCTCCAGTGTAAGGTTTTCATTATTTGACAAACCTGCTTGAAAAAATAAATACTGTATTTAATGTCCTGTTTATTGTCCTGTCTTTGTTTCAAAATTGTTTTTATATGACCACTTCTTGTACATCTTTTGGTAATTGATCAAGACATTAAATTGTATCAAAATAACTGTAACTGTAGAAATTTCCGTGTCATTTGTTGATCTTGGCTTTTTTTCAACATGTATTGCAAACAGCATATTTACTGTGGTTTGTACAAGAATCACATGTAAGTTAGAGCATTTACTATATTTTTATACTATTCTTGTCATATCCACTAATAAATAAACAATAAATTATAGGGCAGTAAGCACGGGTTATTCAAACTTATCAAATACTTATCTATCTGCAGTCTATTTAATCACCAACAAAATGTTAAAAATATCAACACAGCCAGAGTGTATAGCAGAAGAGTTGATGCATTTTAAAAAGACATTAAACAGTGATTAATAATAAAGTTGTTGGGGCATCAATTATTTCACCTGTGCTTTTTCTTTTTTTCTTTTGGGATCACCAAAGCACTTGACCTGCATATTTGATTTGGCAGAGATTTTTATGTTGGATGTGCTGGACCATTTATCTGGGCTTGGGACCGGTACAAAGGATGTGGCCCCACATAGCTGGGGTGAATTTAGAATGTCCAATTAACAATGAGCAATGGGGATTGGGTAGCTCGCCTATAATTTGCATTAATAAGCAAATTCCACCAAGATCAGTGTCTCTTTTTAACACTGACCTGAGTACTAATGATGTACAGTTAAATAACAATTGTATTATGGTATTATATTTTTCACATTCAGTTAAAATAATCCATCAATCAATCAATGTTTATTTATTTAGCACTTTACAGCATCTGCCAAATGCTTCACATAAAAAGGAGAAAAATAAAATAAAAAATAAGGACAGTGAAAATAATTTTATCTTATCAATAGATTTATTTTATTTTGTCACTAAGCTTTGCTCCACAGAGCAAATTGGATTTATTAAAGAAAAGGTTGATAGAAGTATGAATTCAGGGGACCTTCTTTGCATCTGTAAATTAGTTTTTTTATTGTTTGGCCTAACTATCTAGAAACCTGCAGTCTCCTAAGAAAATGTCATGCCAGTGATTCACCTGAGCCTTTAACAGAGGGTTTCAAGGTGAATGGAAGCCACAACCACTAGACCTTTCACTGCCAAATGACTGCGGCCAAGCCCTTTCCTGGATCAGTGAATCTGAAGGGGACGGCGGTTTTTCACCACAAAGTTAATCAGGTTTGCCTTTTGGGTAAAATTTACATTCAGGAACCCCGTGTACATCCTTTATGGAGACATATAAGAAAGGGCAGATTTGTTGAAAAGGGGAAGTTAAGATCAGAATTTAAATGAGTGGCTTTGTTAATTTATCTTTGAGGTATTCAAATGATGGACTATCAGGATGGAGTGCTTTGAATGTCTTTGAAGGTTGTCAAAGTGTCATCACGCACCAAATGAAATTAAGCTCAATGAAGACTGAGCTAAAATAAAGATGTCTTCTAAGATTTATTTATTTTTTTCATACTTAATAGTAGGATAAATTAACATAACATCATAATTATTGTAAAAATGCATACCTTAACTTACATTTTACGAATAATATTTTCTGAAACACATGCATAGTCTGGCAAGTCTACAATTCAACAATCGTAATTGTGGAGGATGTAGCCAAAATATATTGCAAAATTTTAGCTCCATGTGTAAGTTTAAGAATCATGAGATTATACCAAAGTTAAATTAAAAAAAATGGATCTAAACATCTCAGTCCTAAAAGAGGTCTCTTTACAGTCTATACAGTAAAATACACTAGATGCAAATGAAGACAAATAATGAGTTGAGTTGAGCAGAAAATAAACTGGATCTTAAAAATAATCATCCCCATTAATGTTAGGCAAACAAGTGTCCACTAAAAATAGCTTTATCTTTTTTACACTGAAAACAAAACAAATACTCTGATATCAGGTCGATGCAAATGGAGCTTGACAAAACCTGTGTCTTATTTGCATGGCCTCCCTTTGAAACCCCACAATGCTATGATCGGACTCACAAAGTTAGTGTATGTAAATGAAGGCCAGCAGTCAGTCACTTTGGACTTGACATGTTTGTATAGAGCGCACATGTCTTTTGTATTTCATGAGAGCTGCTGTTCTATTTCTACAGGTCAAGGCTGCAGAGGCCAGTTCAGTGCAGCAGCCGCTGGTCACTACTGCCATCTAGTGTTCTATTTAAAGGCTGCACCCAATCTTCATGGAGGTTGACAGTTACCTGACAGGTACATAAAAATATTCTTGTTGCAAGTTTTAGTTTCAACACTACAAACCAGACGCCTGTACTGTATGATACTTGCATTTATATGGTGTGATGCTTATATTTGTAAAATTCTGTCTAAATGCCAGCAATATAATAAAGTTGAGGTATTGTGTCATTAGTGAAAAGTCAACAAAATAATAATTTATTTACTTTTCATAAAATTCAATACATTAACCAGGAATTACCTTATTATTACTATGATTCGTTTTTTTTTCTTTTTCTATTTTGCTATTAATGAATTTAATATTAGCTAGCAAACATAGCACCCATTAATTTAATTTAATTTAATGAGTGCTATGGCATATCAATCCTACCCGAAGAACTTTATCGTTTAATTGAATTTGAAAATAACTAATGAGTCCTGCACGCAATGTCTCCCTCTTCTCATACACTCAACGAAGATTGTTTTCTGTTTTAAAATGTATGCTCCATGCATTTTTTGAAACCCATATTAGCAGGTAAGGCTCCTTTTAGCCCATCTTGGGGCCACTCGGGTTTATTTAGACTGTGGGTTACCATTAAGAGCTAAGATTATATTTGAAGGCTACCAGTCATGTTCTTTTTTTTTTTGTATTTGTTCCAAAGTCACAAAGAAAATAGACCAGCTTCTCACCTATTACAAACCCATCTTACAGAGGCAGAGGTGTTTAAAGGGATTTGGGGGACTCCAGGCAACGGAACATGGGCTGCCTACACATTAAAACCAGACTAAAACCCCACACCATCCCAATGAAAGTAATGCAAACTATAATATTTGCATGTGTATTAATAATTTACATGGAAGTCTGTGAAAATCTGTTTTTAAGTACCTAATTTACACGGGATTTCACAAAATTGCATTCGCTGTGGACTAAGGAACGAAGCGGTTCTTGAGGCCCCCTCTTTAGTTGAAGCCCTAAGCAGTAGCCAGTTTTGCCTACCCTGTTGGAACACATAGAAGCTGTGGTTTGTGCTTTTACATTAATATTTTATAGATTCATTCTACTGAGTGTAAACTCATTTGTCATTTACTTGAGCTCCATGACCAGGATAATAGCTACAAAAACAATAGAGGTTTAAGCATTCCATGATAAGACCTCTGGCAACTGCACCAAGAACATTTTTAATTGTGATGTGCCATTCTCTTCAAGGTTGTTGTGTGTCTACGTGTAGTTTTTGACCTTGTGACATTTTGGTCTTCAAAAATTTAAAGGACTTTTTGAAGACTTTAAGACTTTAGGAATTGGGTTCATAAAGCTTGGGTTTGGCATTTAGTTGTGATGGTCATGGTTAGGATAAGGGACTATGGAATGAGAGTCTTACGGATGTACAAGTGCATGTATTTTTTATACTTTTATGTGTACTTTCTCAATGCAGACAATTCCAACACTCCACTCCTGAGTACAAGCTGGAGCCCAACTCATCATAGAAAGGTTCCTCTGGATCATGACTGTCATTTCAGTTTTGAGGTTACAGAGATTGCTGGGAGGGCTTAAAGGACTTAACTTATTCTCCTCGGAAGAAACACCTATTGAAATGGCCACGTCTATCAATGTGATTGAAGGTCAAGAGAAAACCTTTACTCTCAAAGATGATGAGAGCATCAGTATAACTGGCTTTATAAACTGGCAGAGCCTATAGGTGAAATCATAAAAACATTCACAAGAAGAATTAAAAACAGAAGCAAGACCAGTACATAATACCGATGAGAAAAGAGTGGAAACCAGAAATGTAACAGAAAGGCTTTTTCTACCTTGCACAGTACAACAAAATTGGTAGTGCTACCTTAGTAAACACAGCTGGATCAGCCCCGTTACTCTGATAATAACCAAAGTATTAATCAGGGGCTGGGGCTGAAAATGAAAATTAAAGTTTGCATATGACTTTGACATGTCTTTACACGTCGCGTCTGTAGCGTTTTCAGTAAAGACTGACAAACTACACGGCACGCCCGACAGGAAAAAGTATGATTAACTTGCAAGCCATCCAGTCACCACACGGGTAGGCGGGACTTCCGGCACCTTTGACAAATCAGTAATGGCGACCACTGAAACTTCAGCGTGTCAGCAAAACAACACCGAGGGGGAGTGAATTTATTGATACCAGTCATATTTTGAAGGAACATTATAATAATTCCATCTAATTGTGAGCAGTTTCTGTTCAGCCGAAAGGTAAAACAATAAACGGTGCTTTATATTCGATGAATAATGGCATGTAATTACTCGGTGTTCTGCTAACTGTCCAAACTTTTTGACAGGACACAGTTTGGTAGTTGGAGTGTCTGTAACCAATGCTAGCAGGCTAGTTGCTAAGCTAGCTTTCGTCAGCTAGCCATCAGCCGAGTTGTCAGACAAACGAGCGCAACAGACCGTCGAAAATGTGCTTTCGGTTTGCTCTGCGCGACCGAGAAGCAGTGAATGTAAAACTAAAGTACGTGTAGTCTTTCGACATTGCAAGGTCATGACAGTCGCTTGACTTTCACTCGTACTGATATTTTTTTCAGCATATCCGTGATGGCCACCAGTTTTTGGGGAAGCCATGATCCAGAGTTAGGTGCACATAAACCGTGCTGTACTGAGACTGACAGAAAAGTGATGCGATGATCAGACAATCATACTTATATTATCCCAAGCTCATAATTCTGTTTTGACATTGGAACTTTATCTATCTAATTTTTTGGAATATAATTGAAACAGTCGTTGCAAATTGACTGTCAGAATCTATAGTAGCTCACAGACTGGTTATAGCGAATCAGATTTATCAGTAACCGTAGCTGTGGTAAATATGCACTGTAACACGTATATAGAATATACGTATACGTTTATTTGCATGTTGTCACCAGTCCTGTACAGGGTAAGTATAGAAACACAGACAGCGTTATTGACCGCAAACTGCTAATTTTTTTTAGTTATAGCGAAGTTATAGCAGCACAGTATCAGGCACATAAAACAACCCAAAAGATGAAATACAAAATATTAATGAAAGAATAAAATATAAACTTAGAAATGAATAGAAGTATATCATACTTGGCTATTAAAAGAACAGGGAAAAAAATAAATATAAAATATGAGGACATGAAACAGCTATTCAGAAAATAATGAATATTAAAATGTAAAATGAATGATCCAATCAACAATAATAAAAGTCAGAAGAAAGGAAAGTAAAAGATATGTAGTTTTTAGTTTTGCAAAGCCAAGTCATCAGCAAATGGACAGAATCCTTCTGTTGGCACAGTCAACACTGGCAAACAGGGTTTAAAAATTGTAGTTCTCACTCTTAATGCAGTCTTGGCTGTAGTGTTATGACTGCTTTTAAAACAGCACCAGTTCTCTTTTGTACTTTTGTGCAGTTTTAAAGTATCTGACTGGTGTCTTGTTCAGAGCATCTTTAAGAATCGAATTAATTATTAGTTATTAATAGTTATAGTTATTAATTATTAAAACACTCTCTCCTGTTCAGGATTTTTGTAAGCATGTCTAAAATATGACTCAGTGACACACAGGAGCCGTCGTTAGCATAACTCCTCTTCAAATGCTGTAATGATATTAAAACCCTGAGTGCACTTATTCAGCACTTACTTATTGGTTTGCTAGCTAGCTGCGATGTATTTGTCTAGAAAATCTTCTCTGGAAGCAAAAACACCAATAGCTCTTACACTGTATTTATCCAAAGATGAGATAATGAAGTAGAGAAGAATAACAGAAAGTGCTGCTGCTGTGAGGCTGCAGGTACCACTGATAGAGAGGAAGAGGGAGAGAGAGAGAGAGAGAGGGCTGGACTGTAGCTACATAAACTGAGAACAAAATGGTGAAAATAAGAAATAGTCATTTTTTGCACACACATCAATTAATGAATTAATGAATTTGACCTCTGCATTTAACCCACCCTTATTACTCACCAGTGATGAACACATGCAAGCCAGGGAGTGGGGAGGGGTAATCAGTGCCTGGGGAGCAATGGGGAATTGGGTGCCTTGCTCAGGGGCACCCCATCTCTTGGCCCATTCCAGAATTGAAACAGCAACCTTCCAGTTACAATCCCACTTTCTTTCCTCTTGTCTATGGCCCAAATGCCATGGCTCTATATGTTGATTGAACAGACGAACAGCAACATTCACAGACTTTGGTCCCCACAAAAGCAAAGCGAGTAGGCCAGAATGTGTGTGGTAGAGCATTAGGAGGAGAGGACAGAGTCCTGTGTCTGCTGTTGTCTGCTTACATTTAGATCAGAGAAGGTGAACATTACTTTTTTTTACATGTTTGTTGAACATGAAGTTTAATAACAGTGCATTTACTTTTATATTCTATCCACACACTGAGGGACAGCATCCTTTGCTGACTTTGGTCCCCAATTAAGTGAGTAGGCCAGACTGTTTTTTTTGTAAGTGTATGTCCATTGGCTTCTCCAGTGGACACCCCCCAGTGTCCTAGAGCAGAAAATGTTGCTGTTAATTGAAACCTAATTTTGAAATCCTTAACTTAATGTTTTTTTCTGTGGTTTGACAAATTCATATATCAATTTAAGCAGGGCTGCAATTAATAAATATTGTCTCTTAATTGGATGATTGTTTTCTTGACCAATAGATTAGTGTTGTCCATGAAATGTCAATAATTTTGACAAAATTATAGAAACTTTAGCAGTAACGAGAAGCTGTATAATATACAGTAGTTATACTTTTAGTGCCTAATCCCAGCTGACTCAGGGCAAGATGTGGTGTACACTCTGGACAGGTCGCCAGTCTATCGCAGGGACACCAACCATCCACTCTCACATTCACACCTACGAGCACAACTAATTGACTTGTGGTGTTGAAGCTCTGGAAGTCAGGGTTACATAACGGCTGGTCACCCAGCAGTCTAGGCCTATGGCAGCATAACTAAGCGATGGCTCAGAGTTCACTTGAACCAGCCCTAACTGTAAATTTATTAAGGAGGAAATTTATCTAACATTAAACTAATTGTTGTTTCTTTTTTCCCCTGAAGCTGTCTGGTTTTCCTCCAGCAGCACAGTAGATGTCCACCCCCTCAGATACATCTAGTGGTATGTCCCATCCTGGCCCTTCTCCGGGAGCTGGCCTCTCCCCAGGGCCGATTTTGGGCCCTAGCCCTGGACCGGACCCTTCACCAGGCTCTGTTCACAGTATGATGGGACCTAGTCCAGGCCCTGGAACACCCAATGCACCTCATGGCATGCAGGGCCAGGGGCAAAGTGATTACTCTCAGGACAGCATGTACCCTATGCACAAGGTACCGTATGTCAACTGCTTTGGCTGGATATGTTCTTTAATATGAAAAAAGAAATTGGATGACAGATATGATCCACTTTCAGTGATTGGATGTCTTTTTTTCAAAATAGAGTTTGTGCTTTTGGTGTTTTTTTTCAACCTTATTTATAAAGCACTTTAAAAACAACAACTGTACTGCTGTAAAAATCTAGTATGCTAGGTTTATTTTTTGAAGACATGCTTGAGCATTACGTACACATGTAATATCACATGACAGCTTGCTAATAAATAATATTATAATATATGGAATATTCGATACAAATTCTAGTAATCACTGAATTTGACAGGTATAAAAATCAGCAGAGCTTTTGGTGCACTGACACTTTTGCACAGTACTGTATATGCTGTACTGCATATATTTACGTCTAATTAAAATTTCTGTTTTCAGCCTATGGAGGGTATGAATGACAAGGTAATGGCAGATGCGATGCACTTTGGTCACATGAAAGGTGTGGGGATGAGATCTCTGCACAGTGGGATGGGCCCTCCCCAGAGCCCCATGGACCAGCATAGCCAAGGTAGCATTAAAATTAAAACCAGTTTGCTGTTTTTCAAGTTTATAATAAGGAGACATATTTACCCAATATGATCTGAAATTTAATTAGTAGTTTAGGCTAAGTTTTCTTTTATGGAAACTTTTTGGCTCAGTAGTGGTCAGTTGGTTGTTGTTGTTGACTTCTTTATCTGTATACAACAGTAAATATAGTAGAAGAACAGGACCATTTTAATCGAACTTCTCACCTGATATTTCAAATTTCAATGGAAAATTTGGAAATTTTCAGGACAATATGGATTTACAATAGAATCACCACACAATAATAACAAGAATAACAATAGGCCCACACACCACTGTGTGAGTGGTTGGGCTCTAATAATAATGTGTAATTTGGCTGCGTTCTTAACCTGGCATGTTATGTCAGTGAAATATTTTCAGCTGGGCACTTCGTATGGGTGATCCAGGATTTTAATCATGTCCTTGAATGAAGATTTTTGCACTGTGTGAAACGGCATCATGCCTTTGATAAGGTTTTGGATCACGGTAGTGGATCTTTGTTCCAACTGTCTCATTAATATTATATATTGTATATAATATAATATAGCAGATTTTGCAAATGCTGTAATGTAATTGTTGGCTGCTGATGACGACTGGTGGTGGTGCTGATGTTAGTTTCCTCCCAAGTTAACGCGGAGTCAAGTTGAACAAACTGCTGCGTGAAGGACTGTGAGGTGAGACCGCATGTCGCAGAAAAGACGACATACGACCTCATTTTACTCCATCTCTACTGTTTCTCCAGTTTTAAAACTAAAATACCTTCTTACACACTAAGTCCACCATGTCTCTGCATGATGAATGAAGCACTCCAGTTGGATTTTCTTTCAAAATAAAAATCGTGAAATGCGTCAATATGTGATATTGTAAAAAAATATCAAATATCGCGATATATGATAATATTGAATATTGGCCCAAGCCTACCTCACACATTAGATAGGTCTATAGAGTATGGCAATTATTTTACTCCCAGTCTTACCTTAATGCATTTTAGTGCCATTATTTTTAAGTAATTAAAAAAGAAATTACTAAAGTTTAAATTAAGATAAATCAAACACCTGTGTTTCAGAAGAAAAAAAATCTTTGCCATTCTTTCTTGTTACCTTGTTCCTTTTGTTTTAAGGATACCTGAGTAAATTTGGGGTCATATTAAAAGTCTCTTCTGTCTGCTGAAGGTTACATGTCGCCACATCCGTCCCCCATGGGTGTGCATGAGCATGCTCCTAGCCCAATGTCAGGAGGTGCAGGAGGTGGGGGACCCACACCTCCCCATATGCCACCCTCACAATCAGGCCCTATGATGTCCATGGACCCCCAGGGAGGCATGGCCAACATGTCCAACATGGGCCAGCAGGGACGGGGACCCTCTGCTTTTAGCCCAGTTCAGCTGCAGCAGCTCAGAGCTCAGATTCTGGCCTACAAAATCCTTGGCCGTGGGCAACCTCTGCCTGAAAACCTACAGCTGGCTGTTCAGGGCAAGAGGAGCCTACCCACAATGCAACAGCAGCAGCAACAGCAGCAGCAACAACAGCAGCAACAACAGCCAGCACCCAGTGGTAGTCCTTACAATAGGCCTCCAGGTAAGAAGACACAGTTGAATTGGTGGATGAGACAATGTAGGTTGCTTTTTTGTTCATCCTGACCATATAAATTTTAGCATTAATACAATTGAGGCCAATTTGACATATTTAAATTATTTGTTCATTCATTTTAAAAGAAACAGAAATGCACCCAGTTGAAACAAACACACAGATAAGTAGGAAACCTTGACATTTTTGTTTTAAGTTATGGGGAAACAAAGTAAACAAATAAGTAGCGATGTCAGAAGTAAAGCAATAAATGTGATTAATTAAGGTCAGCGCTTAAAGTATTAAAACAGCTGATGATCGGCACAAAACATTTTTTGGGGTATTTGTGGAGCTGTTGTTCATCAAATAAATATCAAAATAACTCATATTTCTCCTATTTCTCTTCTATTTACTTGATTCCTAATCAAGATACACTGGTAAAAGTCGCTTTACATTGTTAATGTATGCTTAAGAAGTGTTCCTAATTACAAAATAATAGAATTTAAAATGGGCTGTTGAGCAGTTTCATCACACAACACTTAGAGATTTAAAGTATACCTGTGCTGTATATAGAGAGACAGAAGAATAAAAAAAGTACTATTATTTTGTTAAAAGGTATGGCAATGGCACCTATTGGTGGACCTCAGTCAAGTCCCTGCCCAACTCCTGCTATGCAAGGACACACTCAAAGCACAGGACCTAAGCCTTGGTCTGATGGTAAGTACTGTACATACAAACATCTTTCACCAAATGTTTAGAAATGATAACAGTCAAAATGAGAGTTAAATAATTACTAAAAAAAGAAACATTGTATAGTAACAGTTTGATAATGAATAAAAATGAAAAACAAATAATAAAAAAAAATTGTTCCCAAATGACAGACCAGACTCACAGCGATTCAGACACATCTCAGTTTAGATTAAGTGACCCTGGCATGTCAGGGAAACATTAAAAAAAGTAACAGAACATCAAGAAGCTTTTTATATTATTCTAATCATGTCTTTCTCAACCGGCTTAACTGAAACTTGACCCAATAACTGACTAAGACTTTGTTCTTTAGGTCAGGGTGGTGAAAATCAAGCCAATTCTCAGAAGCACCTCGCTCCTACTTCTAGTGGACGCCCATCCCCTGTGCCACCTCAGACCACTGCTGTGCCAGCTGGGCCCTTGCCGGGCAGTTCAGTGACCCCTCAGCCTCCTGGACAGCAAGTGTCCCCCATGCTTCAGATGCAGCAGAAGCAGAACCGGGTCACACCGATCCAGAAACCTCAAGGTTTGGACCCAGTTAGGATTCTTCAGGAGCGAGAGTACAGGTATTCATCACCCATGTAACATTGGTCTTACCATTGTACTTAAGAACACTTACTGCATATAAATTAATAGGCAAATCCTGCTGGCAATTGACAGTACTTAAAAAACTGTCATTGGCTTTTTATCTTTTTATCCTAATGTTAATCACTCTTTGACAGTTTTCTTTCCTCCTGATTTGTAAATGACAAACGCAGTCAAACACTATAGATGGGTGACAGTATTTTTTTCTTTAAATTTTTTTGGTTTGTCTGTATTCACTCCACCTTTTTGGAGCTCAGTGGAACATAACATTTTATGCACCGCTCCCTTACACTTTGTCACACTTTGTAAAGTGTTACTCCTTCAGTTACAATAGATGCAGTAGATGACACTCAGCACAAAAATAACTGTGATTAAAAGAGTCTTTATGAAATGGCTCCTGAATCTGTGTGTCTTGCACTGCCATTACCACAATGAACTCTTAACAGATGAAAACATATGATGCTCTCTCAAGGGAAATGGGAGAGCATCCATTTTTTAGTTAAAAGCTCACTCACTCACTGATCTACCGCTTTAATATCCACATTAGGGTTGTGGGGGGCGCTGGTGCCTAATCCCAGCTGACATAGGGCAAAAGGCGGGGTACGGCCTGGACAGGTCGCCAGTCCATCGCAGGGCCACACATAGGGACAAAAAAACCATCCATTCTCATATTCACACCTACAGGCAATTTAGAATGTCCAATTGGCCTAATGGCCAAATCTGCATGTTTTTGGACTGCGGGTGGAAGCCCAAGAACCCGTAGTAAACCCATGCACACGGGGAAAAAATGCAAACTCAAAGTTAAAAGCTGTTAAAAAATGAAAACAATAATTATTTGCATTCCTAATATTATATTAACACTTTATTTAATGTCCACATAATCATCTTCAGGTTGCAGGCTCGAATTGCACATCGAATTCAGGAACTGGAGAGTCTGCCTGGCTCCCTGCCTCCTGATCTGAGGACCAAAGCCACAGTGGAACTCAAGGCACTGCGTCTACTCAACTTTCAGCGGCAGGTACATGACCATGTTTCATGTTCAGTGTGACACCTTACTTAAGTTGACTTCTGTTTGAAGGAAAGTTGTTCATGTGTCCCAACACATCTGCAACTGTAATACGAGTTAATTGTTACTGTTGACTTTAAATTAAATCCACACATTAGGTGTTTCAGGCTATTATTGATTTATTATTTTCAGACGGTTGGTTAAGTGAGCAAATGGATAAGTGGTTAATACTAATATACTGCTATACAATCTGTCTGTCAACCCTTTAAAATATTTTTGTCAACTTGCAGCTGATGGTTATAAAAATATATTTTTTTATGTCACAAAAATTAATAAAGTACTTTAGAAAATAAAATAAAATTCCTGGGACTTAAATAAAAAGTGTAAATTAAAATATTAATAAACCCCTGTTAAAACAAAAAAATATCTATTCAGGGAAATTAAATGGTAGAGTGGGAGTTTGCAATATACACTATACTGTGATAAGATATACTTTCCCTGCTAATGCTGCTGTGAAACACGAGTGGTGAACAGTAAAAACAAACAATAGCTCGAATTTCAAGAAAATCAGTGCAATTATGATTATATGTCCTGACACAAAATGTTCTGCTGACGCTCTGCCGATGCATCCATTGTGGCCCCAGTTTACTGATATGATTGTCTGTGGTAATTTACAACTTGTGTTATTGGTCTACTTTTACTGGACCTCTAGTGCTGTAAAGTCTGGAAAATCTGCACCACTTATTAAAATAAACGTTTGCAGTCAAAACCATATATTTTGGTCTAGATAGGATTGCATCTGGGTCTGAATGTATACTGCAATTCGCCTATTTCTGACCTGGGTTCTGAATGTTAATCTTATTTGGATGACCTTTTCAGATGTAATAAAATTTATTATATTGTAATACTTTTTAATTCAATTCTATTTAAGCTGTCAACTAGATTTAAGGTAAGCATAAATATTTTTATAGCAACACTAGGCAACTTTTCTACCTAAAAAAAAGTTTCAGAACCATTTTGATGAGTTAATGAGTTGTTACAGGCAGATTGTAGTCAAACTACCATCAGGCATGTTCAAAAGTTATACTGAACTTTGTGTTAGTTAAGAAGATGTAGAAGTCACCGAAATCTGATGTCATCATATCATGTTGTCTGAAGTAATGTTTAAATTAAGAGTTTGGATAGGTCATATTAAAGGTTTTATGATGCCTGGAAATGATTTTCAGTTCTATTTATTTTCAATTGAATTTGATGTGTAACCCGTTCTTGTCTCCAGCTGAGGCAGGATGTGGTGGCATGTATGAGGCGAGACACAACCCTGGAGACAGCCCTCAACTCCAAGGCCTACAGACGCAGCAAACGGCAGACGCTGAGGGAGGCACGCATGACTGAGAAGCTGGAGAAGCAGCAAAAGCTTGAGCAGGAAAAGAAGCGCAGACAAAAACATCAGGTGAGACACATTAGAACATTTATAGTTTTGTACTAAAATCTAGAGAAGAGCACTGTCAGAGCAGGTTTTAGATTTAGAATAGAAAATGGTTCAGTATACTCTACAAAAATATAAATACAAAAAGAACATCTGAGTTTGTTTTTTCAGCTATTTAGTGCTTGTAGTGAATAAGCTGACCATTCAGCCATCAGGGTCACCCCCCTTAACGATAGTTTTTATACTTTATTCCATACTTTATACAGATATATACAGTATATATTAGGGGTGCAATGATTCAAGAAGCCAATGGTTTGGTTTGTACTGCGTTTTTTCATAGTCTTGTCTTATTTTGTTTTGTACAAAAATAGCAGTTCTATTCAGACATGATGACCCAGGATTACTTGCACTAGTTTTCACAACTTAAAGAACAAAATAAATTCAGCCAGTAGTGGCATTACATATGAATAAAAAAGTCATAGTAAGGATACATTTTTCACAATACACTGTACGTGATGTCTTTAGTGGCTTTACTTATATGAAATTGCAACTCAGCTAAACTCCTTAAATCTTCAGCTATGAACACCCCAGCAGCTTTTGTTATTTATTTGTGTTTGTCTGATTGCGCATTCACAAATGTGTTACCGTGAGCAGACTTGATTCACGTTAAAAAATGCTTGCAGATGTTCTGAGTTTTATTGTTGAACTTTGCTCTGTTGCTGCCACAGTTGACACTAATGGAGCCACACAGTGCATTTAATAGATGGGGATGCTGCCTCGAAAGTTTGATTTTCACCTCCACTCGCCGTTCTGTGCTTAAACTAATGCGTCACACAATGTTAGGAGCGATGGAAATGAAACTGAAACCAAACAATGCAGTGGCAACATGACAGTTAATTGGACAGCTAGTGCTGCATTCATGAATGGGGGGAAAACAAAGCTACGTATAAACAACATTGCGCACACGACCCAATCATGCAGAATCTATTTATAGAGACTATAAACACACATTTAATGTACCGAAATATTGCGGTTTACGCTCCCAAACCATAACTGTGGCTTGTGTATTGAACGATTTTGTTTTTACAGTTCAGTTTTGCACTCCTTGTGTATATACAGTATACATTTGTGTTAAACTAATTACAACTTTTATAATATGCTTTTCAGGAATATCTCAACAGTATTCTTCAGCATGCCAAGGACTTCAAAGAGTATCATCGCTCTGTGTCTGGTAAAATCCAGAAACTCACACGAGCGATTGCCAACTGGCATACAAACACAGAGCGCGAACAGAAGAAGGAGACTGAGAGAATTGAGAAGGAGAGGATGAGAAGGCTTATGGTAAGAACCAGAAAATTTAAAAACGTTATCACCCTTTTGAGAAATTAATTCCAGATGTTTGACTCCAATGCAAGGAAATGAGTGGGTCATAACAGCATATTGTTAAAATATGACCAATTAGGTACTAATAACTCATCCATGACATAAGGTCAGTGTTGTAACATTGATTTGGTATATTGTGTTGACACATTAGCACACCCGAGCTAACCATGTAAAGTGCAGAATGAAAATTAACAGGCTGTAGAAAATGATCCTGTAATTGTCAAACCTTTACTCATAATCAGCCTTAAACCTCCCATCAACCTCCCCCTCTCAGGCAGAAGATGAAGAAGGCTACCGAAAACTAATTGACCAAAAGAAAGACAAGCGTTTGGCCTACTTGCTGCAGCAGACAGATGAATACGTGGCCAACCTCACCACACTTGTGTATGAACACAAAGCTGCCCAGGCTGCTAAGGAGAAGAAGAGGAGGAAGAAGAAAAAGAAGGTAGGAAGAGAAATGTTGAAAAAGTGGTGGTTTTACCGATTCAGTTAAAAAACAACCATATATTTTGGTGCTTCCTTAAAAAAAAGATGTCAAAGGTGTTGTTTTTATTGATACTGTGACCTGAATTATTCTTAATTATTGTTTTACTGTCATAGTTTATTATCACGTTTATTTAAGCATCTTTGAGAGGGACTGATTATTAGAAAGGATCAGAAAATGTTGCACACTCTGTGGCATGGTGTTCTAAGATACACAGTACCATACATGCACTTCTGTTAGTGAAGCAGAGCTAATCGGTGGTCAAGAATGTCACCTCCTGTCTCTCACTCAGCCTTTTACTACTCTCAGTCCGACATCCCTGACACTGTCCATAGCTATTTGAAAAGCCTTTTTCTGTAACCACATGCCGTGCTGTATGGCTCTACCTTAATTTTATAGAATGATGATTCTGTGAAAATTGTTATTAAAAAATAATGATAAAATTGCAACATAGAAGTAACACAGACATCTGTTTATCATTTAACAATTCTGTTTTAGAGACTTTCTAACCATTGTGTGAGGAGGAATGGATCACAACTGTGTTATTAAAAGCATGCTGATTCATTTAGAGCCAATATTACTGAGGTGTGACCTAATGCTGCTGTGACTTACTTGTGACATACTTTGTTGTTTTTATAAAATGTCAGCTGAAAGAGTTAATGTGTTTCATATCTAGAAGGTGGATGGAGATGGCGAAGGTTCTAGTGCCATTGGACCTGATGGAGAGGTAAGCTTTATTTTCCTTTTTGTTGTAGTCTGTATGTCTGTCTGTGTGTTGGATTTGGCAGCATGTAGCAGTCAGATTACAAA
>JAFBJR010000190.1:2265467-2315467 GCA_016785285.1 Brachirus orientalis
TAATCTTAGATATTGGTCCAAGGGCTGGGCACTGATACTCGCACTGGTTCTATCGATCGGTATCTATCAGACCAGATCATGCAATATTTGGTGCCTTATTTCTGTGCCTGAGCTATTTCCATGAGTTACTCTTACATCAGCATTGCCTTGTCTGCTTTTCACCTCCACACTTCCACACAACTTACCATGGTCTTCTTTACCCTTGTCATCACCTCTCTTGCGGGTCCATATATATGAAATGTCATTGTCCGTTACCTGCTCAGCACCACACAGAAATGGTTTGTGCTGTACACGATGAGGCATTAATCGGTGAAAGAACTAAATTTATTCCACTAATTTTCTTCAAACTTGGCTTCAAATCATCTCAAGTAATGACCTGTCAATGCTATTGTCAGTTCTTCAATGAATTCTTGTATGTTAAAAGGATATTTGTAAGATTCACATACCTATATAAATTAACAGCTGAGTCTCATGTTGAATTTTTTTTACCAAGATATTAAATTATCAAATAAGGTTTGTTATGACATTCGTGGCTTTTCTGTTTTTTCTCATACTTGTGTGATAGCTGATTTTTAACCAAACCTGCAATCTCTCTCAGTTCTCAGAATGTGCTCTGACACAAATGAGAAATGACATTTTCAGTGTTTGTTCCCATTGTTCCTTGGAAGACCAGTTGTGAAGGAATCAATTTTATAATATTTGTTACTTTTTAAAGGAGGCTCTCAAAAGTTTTTTTTTATAATTTGATTAATTATTGATGCGAGGACACAATTTATATTAAAGTCCATTAGAATTTGTTTTTTTGTCTTTTGTTTGATTTTTCTTAATGGCCCACTAAATAGACATGCACAGTTTGTATTGATCACGTTATTCATAGGAAATGTTACCTCTTGCAACCTGGTATCCACATTATTTAATGTGACTTTTCCTTAATATTGTGCAGGCTCAAACAGTCACTGATAAAATTAAGATGCTGTGGTTCAATTCAATTAATGCTTTGCTTACATTGCAGCCCATGGATGAAAGCAGCCAAATGAGTGAGCTGCCAGTCAAAGTGATTCAGACTGAGACTGGAAAGGTTTTGCAGGGAACAGATGCTCCCAAATCCAGTCAGCTCGAGGCCTGGCTTGAGATGAACCCTGGGTGAGGCTCAAAAGCTCGGGCATCGGACGTTTCTGATGTTTAACTTTAATTTAGATTTTTATACCACTGGAAACATCTGTTTTTCATCAGTGTTTTTCACACCACAGTGTGTTTGATATACTGTATGTAATAGAATTATTTCCTCACTGTTGGGGGGAAAAAAAATGCTACGTAAAAGTTACTTGGACATGTACCATACTTTCCACAATCCTCACGGTGCACAAACTAGCTAGAATTTTTATCGACAAATTCATAATGAAGCCAAAAGCATCATATTATCTAAGAATAAGAATTGATAAAGCGGTAGAAAATGAATGAATGAATGTTTGCTGCATTGAAATCCACCTGTTGCATTCCATCCCCTTGTAATTACTTGTCCCAAACAGCAGAAGCTAAGACACTAAAAGTTCTAAGTGCTTTTGTACATGCCTACACTACCTTGCTGTATTGTGGTCTGCTGCGTCTGTGTGATAGAGAGAAATGTGTGATCTCTATTTTAACTTTGTTTTACTCTTGATTTCCAGATATGAAGTGGCTCCACGATCAGACAGCGAAGAGAGTGGTTCTGAGTTTGAGGAGGAGGTCAGTGACTTTCTCATGAAAGAACTCAACACTGGGGGATTTAAAATCATCCCCTTTCTCTTGCAATTTCTCAAATAATGCAAATGTGATTAGATGGAATTTAGGTTTTAGTGCCACTGTCCAAATCTAAACATACACGCATTGAAATCCACCAGGGGGCTGTAGCTGTATGCAGTTCATTATTACTATGTATGATGAATGAGCTGTTAGTGTTGCATTCTGTTTGTATACAGTCAAATCCTAACAATTTTGCTTCCTTTTTAAGGAGGATGAGGAGGTGGCAAAGACAGAAACAGAGGAGAAGAAGATAACTGATCCTACTGGAGACAAAGGAACTACAAATAATGCCAAGCACATCATTGAGTATTGAATTCTTTCCTGCTTTTTCTCTGCCTTAGGTTTACTTGACCTGTAATTCATCAATTAGATGATCAAATTAGAAATGAAGATGAGAGAAGTCTACCTACTTATTTAGTTGAATATTACTTTTCTTTGATGGAGTATTTTACGTACACTAGGGGGATTATGTTTGTGCACCTTGATTTAAAAATATGTTATATGTTATACAAGAAATCTAACATTTTGCTTGACCTTTGCTATCTTGTCTTGAAATCAGCAATTTTTTGTAAGATGGTTTTGTTTTTGAGCCTAAGGGGGCTATTAGTGAGAAGCCCAAATTGTCTTTAGGCTGTGTTCCCAGATAAGGCATAAAACTGATCATTAAAATCAATTCTGAAGGGCATAGCACAGTCATGGGGCTGATAAGGGTTTCAAAAGGTTTTTTTCTCTTTTTTTACACCAATCACACATTCAGGTCTGCCAAGCAGGATGTGGATGATGAATACAGTGTTCCTACTGGACAAACTAGCTCCCAGTCTTACTATGGTGTGGCCCACGCTGTCATTGAAAGGGTGGAGAAGCAGTCATCACTGCTGATCAATGGCATGCTTAAACAGTACCAGGTACAGACACACATGCACTGTATGTTCACATCTGCAGTTTTCAATCACAGTCCTCTTTTCTTGGTATACATTTGTTACAGTCTGTTTGTATTTTTACTGCTCATTTTTGAACAATGGTGTTTTTTAATTCACATATATTTTTATCCCCTGTCCTTTAAATTATTTTATATTTAAATATGTGTTGATTTTGATGTGCTTGTTGTGGCCACCTTCAAATTTTCATTTTCACTTTTTATTGTTTGTGTGCCTTTTTGTGGCTTAGATGTTTCCTTGAGTAGGACTTATGAATACAAATTTTGTTTTTTTTTTCTTTCATCTTGTATGAGTAATTTTTTTTTACCACTCAGAGTTTTTAAAAAGCAAGCTGCTTTACTACTAGGCTACTATAATAGAGAAAAAAATCATTCTGAATCAATCTAGTCTACAGAGCTAGAATGACTAGATGATTAAATAGGAAACACTATTGATAAGCAACAATTTCTTCAATTTAACAGCAAAATCTGAGGAATATGTTTCATTTTCTCAGCGGTAATTGGGTTCTGGTTGATAGAGACAGTGATGAGGTGAGGTGTGGTTGTGTTTGAGGTTTAGCTGAAATGAACAACTGACAGACTCCAGTGTGGCACAGCAAATAACTGTTTCAAGGCACATCAGACACCAAGACACTACAGTGTTTTACAGTATAACTTAAACTTACAGATACGAGTTTACAACTTTGGATAAGTGTAACAGCAACAGTGATCCATCATCCATCCATCCATCCATTTATCCATTCATCTTCTGCCACTCATCCAAAGTTGGGTTGTAGGGGCAGCAGCTTAAACAGAGAAGCCCAGACTTCCTCCTCCCCAGCCACTTTGTCTAGCTCTTCTGGGGGGGTTCCTGAGGAGTTCCCAGCCCAGGCGAGAGACATAGTCTCTCCAGCAAGTCCTTGGTCTTCCCCAATTCGTCTTCCCAGTGGGATATGCCCAGAACACCTCACCAGGAAGTCGTCCAAGAAGAGCAGCGGCTCTACTCTGAGCCCCTCCCGGATTGACCGAGCGTCTCAACCTGTCTGTAAGGGAGAGCCTTAAATGGGACATTCACTGGAAAATCAAATTTCTGATGTATTTTGGTGTGTCCCCGTGTCCCTCCCATATCTAAACATCACTAAAGTGTCACAATAAACACTTCAGCCACTTGAGGAAAAAATGGCTTATCTGTTTTCCTGTTCTCAAGCAGGCGGTTTTGAAAAGTCGAGTTTAGTTACGCAACTAACACATTTGACATGCAACAAACCCTCCCCGAACAGCTACTCCTGGTCATGGGCGTGAACGTGACCAGTCTCGGTTTTCTGTTTTAGAAGCAAACTGCTGCATGAGCTGTGAGAAACCATGTGAGAAACAACTTATACTAAAATAGTTTATTTTAAATGTAAATTAAACCACGCAGGCACTCAAACTGATGCTCCTGTGGTTCGGTGGGTGAAGCACTGCGCAGCAGTTAGTCCGCTCGTAGCTGGCCAATCACAAGTGAGTGGGAATGCGCTTGGTATGGACATCCGTAATCTTAATTTTTGGTTCAAAAAGACCATTCTATATCACCTTTAAACTAATTTCAGCCATTTGTATCAGCCATAGGTTAGGGTAAGAACGTAGATCGACCGGTAAATCGAGAGCTTCGTCTTTCAGCTCAGCTCCTTCTTTACCATGACAGAACAATGTAGAGCCCTCATTACTGTGGATGATGCACCGATCCACCTGTCAGTCTCCCGCTCCAGTTTTCCTTCTGTTGTGAAGAAGACCTTGAGATACTTGAACTCCTCCACTTGGGGCAGGATCTCATCCCCTACCCTGTAAGGGCACTCCACCCTTTTACAGCTTAGGACCATGGTCTCGGATTTGGAGGTTCTGTTTCTCCTTCCAGCTGCTTCGTACCTGACTGCGAACCGCTCCAGTGAGAGCTGAAGATCACGACCTGATGAAGCAAACAGGACCACATCATCCGCAAAAAGCAGAGACCAAATCCTGAGCCCACCAAACTGGACTCCCTCAATGCCTTGGCCTCTGTAAATCCTGTCCATAAAAGTTATGAACAGGGTCAGTGACAAAGGGCAGCCCTGGCAGAGTCCAACCCTCACTAGAAACGGATCCAACTTGCTGCCGGCAATGCAAACCTCTGACACCAGTCGTACAGGGGACCAAATGGCCCTTATCAAGGGGTCTGGTGCTCCATACTCCTGAAGCACTCCCCACAGTAATCCCAGAGGGACATGACACCTTCTCCAAGTCCACAAAGCACCAATAGACTGGTTGGGCAAACTCCTACACACCCTCCAGGACCTGCTGAGTGTAGAGCTCGTCCCTTGACCATGACCAGGACGAAAAACCAAACTGCTCCTCCTGAATCCAAGATTTGACTATCCGACGGACCCTCCTCTCCAGGACCCCCGAATAGTCCTTAAGAGAAGTGGCTGAGTGGCCCTTAGGCTGAGAAGTGTTATTCCCCTGTAGCTGGAATACACCCTCCAAGATAACAGTAGCAGCTTTTTTAAAAAACTTCATTTAAAAAATCACCCAGAGAAACAGATTCGTATTAGACATATATCTACCAGGAATATGCAGTTGCACGTATTTGATAGGCCAGTGCAACACTTTGATGCAATGTGCCACTCATCTGGGCTGTTGTCATTGGAGTTGGTATTGAAAGAAAAATTATAAGAGATAGGGGAGCAATTGGGTGCTGCTCATTTTCTTTCCTCCAGACAGATTGCAGTCCTTGCACATTTCTGATTTATGGTGTGCCATTCCTATATAAGATATGGTAGCTGCTCCTTGGGGAAATTGTAGCAATTTCAGCTGTAACGTAATTGGTTCAACTGCAGTAACAGCAGCAGCCAAACCCGAATTGTTTACAAGAAGAAACAGAGGCTTTAAATACTTGTCACTTCTGAGGTTTTCATTTTTAGTCTCTTATTGCTTTGAATCACAGGCAGTTTTTTCCTCTTGCATCAGCTCTGCTGGCTATCAGGCATTTCGTTAACCATGCAGTTAACTAATTGGTTGGCAGCCATCATTTCTACTGCCTGTGCCCCCCTGCCCTTTTCCGTTTCTCTATTCTGTCTTTCATTGATTGCCTTTGCCACAGGCGAGCTACACTGTTGGTAAAAACAGTTTAGATTTTCTTGCTGTGCTTGACTCAGTAGAATTTGAAATGTCACATTACCAGTAAACTCAGCCTGCTTTTGCAAAACCCACTATGAAAATTAACTTTTGCATATATGCAATGGGCTGTAGTCTTACATGAATAGCAATAGAAGACATGCATTTTACATGCTTCTTTTTTCCCTATTTTAACACCAAAAAGTGAGCTAGTTAATCAGAAAAGCAAGGTATAACATCTACCATGCTTTGTTTAGTTATACTGTATTGTGCATGCTATCTGAGCCATTAGGATAGCTTCAGTTAATGTTCCCTTTTGGTATTATATTTAGCTGTAACCTTTTGTTACTTTAAAAGTTTTTGTCTGATATGCATACTGTCATTTTCCCTTATGTGGCTCATCTCCATTCAAAATGCTGTATTGTATTTATGGAGTAAGTGTTGAACAGAAATAAGTTGAGGAGTGACAATATCTCTGCAAGCATAATTTTAGTTTTTATTTCTGTTTTGTATAGATCCAAGGGCTGGAGTGGATGGTGTCCCTGTACAACAACAATCTAAATGGCATTCTGGCTGATGAGATGGGCCTCGGCAAAACTATACAAACCATCGCCCTTATCACCTACCTGATGGAGCATAAAAGACTCAATGGTCCCTTTCTCATCATCGTTCCTCTCTCGTCAGTATTATTCAGTTGTCATTCATCATGCTGTTATTACTCAGTGTCAAGACCTTAAATGTTTTCTGCAAGGGACCAATGCCCACAATAACAGTCATTCAGTTAGATTGAAATATACTGTACATTCAGTATCTTCTCAGTCTGGATAACAAGATAGGGCTGTAATAGTGGACAAGGAAGTCAGGATATCTTAATATCTAAACTGTATAAACTGAAAACTGCCTTAGTAGATATATTTATTCTTAGAAGGTGGTAGCTGCTTTAAGTATAATAATCCCACCCTGAACTTCTGAACTTGTCAGTGAATATTAATGAATCTGTATTTTAAAATATATTTTAATAATGCTTGTTCATAGTGATGCCATATATTGACAAATTATTACTTTATCTAAATATACCATAGGCAACGTCGGTATGATCTCTTCAGTTTTTTCAGGCACATTCGTCATCATTAACAGTAGTTGGTTTGTTGGGTTCTGGGTTCTTTTCGGCTTCTTACAACATGGCAGGTGAAAGCATTCTTTGTACTCACAAAATGTTTTGAGTTTTAAGGAATAGATTGCAAATATTTTCATCATTACCGTGGCTTGCACTGCTTTTTGTGGTCCAACTGCCCAGCAGAAGCTCATATGTTACTCCAATGTTACCAAGTTAAATGTGACATTTTTAATGACATTTTTTCTTCTAAAGTTTATCCAGCAACTTGTTTCTGAGCCTTTATGATATATGGTATTAATGCACAGTTATTTAAGCTGCTCTTGTGTCTCCTCTTTGTGTCTTAGCCAAACTCATTAACCTTAATTTCTCTAAATTAAGACAACTTTCTCATATGTAACCTCTGAAACCTATTATTTAAATTTTTTCAGGACCTTGTCTAACTGGGTTTATGAACTTGACAAGTGGGCACCCTCAATTGTGAAAATTGCTTACAAGGTAAAAATGTTGCCAGCACAATGCAATTTTGTGATTTTAAACTTTGTAGGATCTTTGAGAATCCTTAAAATACTTACATTAATGTTATGGATATTGTTGTTATCATTTTATTATAAATATGATTATTATTAGAAGTGGTAGTGGAATCGCATAACGTCATCTTTTTTTTCCTTTTCTTTTTCACCCATCATCAAAGGGCACCCCTGCATTGCGCCGTGGGCTTGTACCTCAGCTCCGCAGTGGTAAATTCAATGTCTTGCTGACCACTTATGAATACATCATCAAGGACAAGCACATCCTGGCCAAGGTAAGAGAGATCAGTATATACCGTATACTATAACACAGTATATTTCCCAATCAAATTTTTCACCTTTTAGGGGTGAAGGTCATGGTTATCTCTAAAACTGATTCTACAGTTGAGTACCTGTGCATAATCTGTAGGCTTAGGGATACACTTTTGAGGAAGTTTCAAAATATTGACCATTGCCTCCATAGGCTAATTTGTCTTCAGATGATGGTCAGTCATAACTGCTTTACTAATAGGTAGATAAATTATGCCACACAGTGCGAGAAAGAGTACAAAACTTACTTTTGATAACTGAATAGCATTAATTCAATTGCTTTGCTCATTAAATTAGGTAAAAATCTATGACTAGGACAAAACCTTGTATATGGCTCTCAAAGCTATAACTAGAATTCTCATTTTTCTTTCTGTTAGCAAAAGTCATTCATAATTAGTTTTATAGTTAATTTGGGATTTGTAAATATATATGAAAAGGCAATAATATGCCAGAGTCAAGCAGCACACGCCATTAAAAAAGAAAGTCAAGACCTCTCTAACCTCAGATGAATTTCTAAGGCACCAGGCTCCAGTGAAACTGAGCAAATGTTTTGGTCGATTAAATTACATTGCATTGTCATCAAGTTGTTTTTATGGAGATAAGTTGTTTTTCTCGAATGTCTGGTATGTATAATTATGCACACAGTCAAGGCTGCAGACAGTCTGACTCCTTTTAAAATGCATTATTAGTATTATTTTCACAACAAAATTTAAATAGGAGCTTTTTGTTTTATATATATATATTCAGTATATGGTATACAGACATGGAGAAAATTGTTGGTTCCCTTCCATTAAAGGAAGGAATACCCACAATGGTCTCTAAGATTGAGACTGACGAAAGTAATAAATATGTACTGAAAATTTACTATTGAAAATCATTGCTTTTGAATTGCGGTTCAACAGAATTATTTTAAGAAACAAGCTAATGAAACTGGGCTGGACAAAAATGATGATACCCTTAACTTAATATTTTGTGGCACAACCTTTTAAGGCAATCACTACACATAAATAATTACTGTAAGTGAAACAACAGAGAAAGGAATTAGAAATTGTCATTTGTATGGAGTAATGTCATGTACCCTGAGGTGCACATTTTCTTTTCTGCAGCCATTTAAAACTTTTAAGGTATATTCAAGGCACCTCTATATTTCTTTACCCTGTCGATGTGTAGAGAAATGGGTCCAATAAATCTTCTTCTGCATACAGATTCGTTGGAAGTATATGATTGTGGATGAGGGTCACCGGATGAAGAACCACCATTGCAAGTTGACTCAGGTGCTGAACACTCACTATGTGGCTCCTCGCCGTCTCCTCCTCACTGGTACACCATTGCAGAACAAACTGCCCGAGTTGTGGGCCTTGCTCAACTTCCTCCTGCCAACTATCTTCAAGAGCTGTAGCACCTTTGAGCAGTGGTTCAACGCACCGTTCGCCATGACAGGAGAGAGGGTAACTATTGAGAAAATTTACCTGTCTTTGTCAAGCCGAATGTGTCTGCCGTGTTTGGTGGCTCCCTTACTCATATGCTTCATCCCACACATCTCTGTTGTTTGTACATAGAACGTGTCTTCTTCATACCTGTTATTTGCATTTTACATAGTGAGAAGTTGAAAAGTGCCAAACACTATACTTTTGAGTACTCTAAATACTCCTCTGTACTCATTACTCTTCAGTAAGAAGCCACACATCTATCAGTTCTGCAATAATGCCATTAAAAATTGTCCTCTGACCCACTGGGATCACCTGGAGTCAAAATCATTAAACTGCCCAAACTACTGTATGTTCAGAACTAAGAAGAATATTTCATTTAGACTGAGGAAATGTTCAGAACAAGAGTGGATTTAATTATAAGTAAATAAGTAATATTACTGTAGGAAATGTTTTGTGCCCTTTAGGCAATCAGCGCCAAGCTCAGTCATCAACTAGCACTTGTATTAAGGATTTATTAGTGTCACAAAATTAAATCAAGTGCCTTATTTTTTTCCAAAGGCACTGTTGATACTGTTCACTTCCCCCGTAGCGGGTCATAGTAGTTTTATCTCTACCCTCAGATGTCATCTTGCCCAAGGTTGAAGAAAACCCATAAAAAAAATTTGCTGTAAGTAGAAAGGAAACGCTTATATTTTCACGAGTCAAAGAAATAATCAAGAAGAAAAACAACTTCCTTATAGAGTCAATATCTACACATTATGTTCTTCAACATTCAACATGCTGGGTCAGGTGATATTACTGAATTAATTAATGTAATTGATTAAAAAACTGATTCCAATTTATTTTAAAATCTTTTGAAATTTTAAGGTGAAAAGGGGACATTCTATGCCTCCCTTAGGGAGAAATTATTGTTTCCTCTTGTATTTAATTTAAAGGTGAGAGTGTTTTAGTAGTAAAGAACACAAAATTTTGTGTTCAAAATCTTCGTAACAGTTGATGATCTTCCTTCATAAAAGTGTATATTAATGAATCTCTGCAGATCATGAAACTTTCAACATTTACATGTACTACAATGGGTAAAAACATGAGCACTACGGGCACTATAAATTGGCATTTAGGTAAGAGAGTGTATGAGAACAATAAGAAGGCCCAAGCCCCCCTCTCAGTTTCTCTACATTTGTCTTTTTCCCACCGGGACAGGTTCCTTGTAGGAAAACAACAAATTAGTTTACAACACAAATGAAATATTTAATTAATTCCTTATTTAAAATATTAAGGATAAGAAAATCTTTCACCTGTTATCTACATGAGGGACACCGAACAGTAATTACAAAGGATATGAAAGTTGTCCGTTGTCTCTTCAAGTTTCAGAAATATGAAAACAGCTGAACTGAGCAGCAAATGTGCTTATAAATTAATTTTAAAAGATAAAGGTATATCAATAATGGTTAACACTTTCCTTTATTGTTATTTCATTTACCTGTTAAAGATGCCATTTTGAGTTTTACTGGAAAGATTCAAAAATTGTCACGCAAACCCTGTAGGGGTTAAGACGCTTATTATGAATTGTAACACCCTTGGTTCAAGCTCAGACTTTGGTAATATTTTCTGTTATTTAAGGCAATATTTAGCAATTTCCACCTGGAAAGACATACCCAAAATCAATTAGTAATTGTGCCAGGATTGTAAGCCCAAAATGAATAACTGAGCTCTGGAGAGAAAAGATATTTCAGAGTGTTTTTAAATTCAGCAAGTATCCCAGTTCTTATTGCCAGGGAGAGATTTGAAATGCTTTTTTTTGCCAACAATGAATGTGGACAGACTAAAAACTATTAAAGTTAGATACTGTGTTATACCCAAACATAAAAACAGAAAATAAAACTGATTTCTGAACCATGCAGTGTACATTGAGGCTTACTTCACCACCTTTCTCTGGCTCTTTTTTGCCTCTTTATTGTTACCAACTGTTGGTCATTGTGAAAATAACTCAAAAATTTCACATGGTAAGCTCAATGGGCCAACTTGGTTTCCCACTAGCCATGACAACAAAAACGTTATTAGCATCGCTGAAAAATCCACCCTAAAGAAACCAATCTTAAAAAGGGACTTTACAGAAAATGTTGTTGCTTATCACATGTCACAATCTTGCTGCCTAGTGTGGGGAATGTGCTGTTTCATTACATGTACTTTCTGACTTGTTCAGGTGGACCTAAATGAGGAGGAAACCATCCTGATAATTCGGCGTTTGCATAAGGTGCTCCGCCCCTTCCTTCTACGCAGACTGAAGAAAGAGGTGGAATCTCAGCTGCCAGAGAAGGTAAAATGGAAATCAAGTTTTGTGTTTTTGATTTGACGTGGCAAGATTATTCTTGTTAGTTTAGCATTGCACAAATCCTATTCTGTGTAAAATGGCTTTGATCATATATTTCCCATGGAGAAAGTGGTAAAAATTTCATAAATTAATAAATAAATTTAAAGTTGTGTAAGATTAATGTCCTACATGACCTGATCAAGTACCATCAGGTACTTTCTTTGAATACAGTTCTCTGCAGGGTTTATAAATATATCTTTATTAACACTTAACATCAAGAATAAGATTGTGGTCCAGGACGTGTTTTCAGCTCAAACACGGTCACAATTCAAAAGAGACAACTGTGTCACTGAAGCTTTGTTTATAATGTTGTTCACACAGGTGGAGTATGTCATTAAATGTGACATGTCTGCCATACAGAAGGTTCTGTATCGCCACATGCAGAAAGGCATCCTTCTCACTGATGGCTCAGAGAAAGACAAGAAGGTAAATATGTAACACTCCCATGTCTGCACTCTAACTCAACACTTCGATTTATCCACGTCATGCTGATGAGCTGAGCTGCATGCCTGAGAGCTCTGTGATATTCCGTTTCCTGCTGTTTGAGATCAAAATGGCCCTAAATGCTGTGATTCTTTAACTCCCTTTGACGTAAGATACAGCTCTGAAGAGATTCTTCTGGAAATTGTTAACCAGCAGTTTTTATAGTTTATATATATATATTTATATATATAATGCCTTTGCACCAAACAACACACAGAGAACAGAGAGTTACACTGGAAATGAGGTATTGGAGTTGAATGTTAAACTAATAGAGAGCTAAAAGAGAGTGATTATTGTGATTAAATTAGCCAGACGGACATTCAAACAACTGCAAAGATGCAGTATGTTTCTGTGGGACTGCTAATATTGAGAAATTAGCAATTAATTAATAATTCTTAATTATTAATAATTATTAAATAATAATTGAGTTGTCTTCATAACATATCTTTTTTGCAGATTTTGATCTGAAATTCAATTTCTTTTTAATCATAAAATAATTTCCTCCAGGGTAAAGGAGGGGCGAAGACCCTGATGAACACCATCATGCAGCTCAAGAAGATCTGCAACCATCCATATATGTTCCAGCACATTGAGGTGAGCTCTGCATGACCAAGACCAGTAGTTCTAACTGTTAAGTATATGCTAATAGAATGTGTTTATTGTTTACAATTTATATTGTTTACTATAGCAAGTTTTTTTTATCAATTTACCTAATTATCAGTCAGCTGCATATACCTTTACTAATACAGACCTAATTTAAAAATATATTATAGTTGTTCTTAGATTAATTTGAAGTCATCAGCCAATCATGTAACTCATGAATCATCTGGTTAAAATTTGCTCAGTTGTACTTTGTCAGCAGACAATGTTATCAACAGAGTTGGAACTTCAGAATAGGATCTGTGTTTGAAAATGTACATTTAACATAACAATACTATACTGAATAAAGTCTGCCTTAACAAAAGTTCATGTTTTTTCATTCAGGAAAGACAGAAGCTTGGTTTGAAGTCTCTGCCCAGTCGAGCTATGTTTAAATATAGGATTATTTTCAAACTTCTCCTCATTTAAACAAGTAATATTCTTTGTTGTAGGAATCTTTTGCAGAGCACCTGGGCTATCCAAACGGCATAATCAATGGGTAAGACCGAAATGTTTTTAAATTATGTTTTATAAATATTATTCATTGAAATGTTGCTTTTAATAACTGAAAACAGTTTTTATTGAAAAAATATTATTAATATTAATATTATTTAATCAGTTAATGTGATTTTATTTCTAAACAAAATACACATGTTCAGAAGCCAATTGATTCTGAACATGTGTATTTTGCACTAATAAAAAACTTTTAGGTGATTCAGAGAGAAGTAGCTAGGTTTTTTTTCTTTAGGCAGGAACATTCTGAAGTTTCTATTATCTTGTAACACAATTCCCAGAAGTGTGCTGTGTGGATATATATAGATATTTACACAGACGTGCCACATAAGGATAAGCTCTTGTACGACACCTCAGACTGTTTAGCTTTTATGGATCTGTGTTTCAGATTTTTGTAAACTTATAGAAGACTTCCCTCTTGTATGTTACATTTTATAGTAAAGATAAGAAATCCTTCACAAAAGAAACTATAAAAGGTTTTGGCAATATATTGTGAATAAACTGTTTGACAAAACTGTGTGTTTTGTTTTGTTCAAACAACTATATTTTTAATGTACTAAGTAATTCCTAGATTTCTCTTTGGAATGTCATAAAATGAAGCATTATTGGTGGTGTTGACAGAGCAAGTGCTCAAGCTTAGGCTGTGGCAATGAGCTTGAATAATTAATGATGTGGTGAGATGTGGTGTTTCTCTCTATTATATTACATATGATAACTATTAAATAAAAATGAGTAATTTAATCAAATTCTCTTTCATGATAATATTGCCTCAGAAATATTATCTTGAAAGTTGAGTTAGTAATGACCTCAATCACTGATATTTAATTTTGTTGATACCATTCATCCAGGAATGGTAAATTGTTCTTGGATACACTAACAAATAATTAAGTCAGTAATTATCCAAGGTAATGTCTAGTTTCTCATGTCCACTCAGGCCAGATCTGTATCGAGCCTCTGGGAAGTTTGAGCTTCTAGATCGCATCCTGCCAAAGCTTCATGCCACCTCACACAGAGTCCTGCTGTTCTGCCAGATGACCTCTCTCATGACAATCATGGAAGACTACTTCAGCTACCGCAACTTTCAATATTTACGTCTTGATGGTGAGCTTACCTCAGATTATCATAAGTATAATATATAGTATAGAATAATTGAAAAAGTCCCTGGCTTACTCTTAAAGATTGGTGTCAGTGCAGTCCTGCAATGATTCCTGTTTATTACCCGGATGTTTGTGACTCACCATAGTCTTATTTGTCCCAGTGCAGTTTCCCAATGCATAATTATCCAGAAATGGAGCAGCATTGTAATGTATTCCTGAAACAAGAGTTCACATGGTTAAAACTCTAGACTACCTGGTGCAGGAGTGCTTGTGATTTTTTTCTCATATGTATACTTTTGGAGAGAATGAGTAAGCGTCATTTTAGCAACACGTAGACACAGACCAAGGAGACTAACTGGCTTCTCAATATTTTCCTGGACTTTCCTGGAAACTGAATTTCTGATTTCTTTCTATGGAAGGTTGTGACAGTGCTAGATAAAAGGAGGTGTACTCCAAGCACAGCATTGGTCATATTTTCCATGGTTACTGCTTGTGTTGTTTACTGTTACATGAAGTATGAATTGCACACACAGATGTGGAAAAAAAACACATAGTTAAGCTGGCCCATCCAGTGTGACTGAAAGCTTCTCGAAAACAAAAATTTGCCAGGAGGTAGGCTTTCTCTCTGTTAGCTTGGGCAGTTTCAAAGTGATGTTTTCAGTATAATAAATGAGGATGTTCCCATTATAGCACTGTTTAACTATTCAGCCTCAGCAGACCTGAGTATCAGATGCTGTTGTCGGAGTAGTTTTGTGACTATACTGACTATACAGACTTGCCATCAGCAGCACCAAAAGAAATCCTGCTGTGATTTATATCATTTCCTTTTCTTCCTCCTCTTCTTCTTCTTCTTCCTCCTCCTCCTCCTCCTTTGGCTTCTCCCTTTAGGGGTTGCCACAGTTGATCATCTGCTTCCATCTTGCCCTGTCCCTTGTGCCCTCTTCTGTTACCCCAAATGTCCTCATGCCCTCCTTCATAACATCCGTGAATCTTCTCTGTGGTCTGTTTATCAGGGCTTACGACTGGCACTAGGAATACACTGGGTGTAGCCCCCATTGGCTGGGTTGATTCATATCATATCAATGATTTAAAAAAATAATAATAATAATTTGAAATAATTTGTGATAGATAAATTGTCACATATATTTTAGTAGTCTAAAGCTATTATTTAACAATAGATATATCTATAAGTGGTGACAATTGAAAACTTGAAAAATGTATCCCATAGATATACGGTTATACTTTCAAAAAACAAATTAAAACAAGGAATGTGTCTCTGCAATGTGCTTGCGGCCTTTGGCCCTTGTTATCATGATTTAAATAGACATTTGATTGTCCTCAGATTTGAAATCCTACCTTATTAAAGCCAATACGTGCCCTTTTCTGACACTTCTAAAGCAGTTACATTTTCCCAAGATGCAACACAGTATACACATGGCGTTGTTGCTAAACTCATTTTGTTTTCCTCAAAATAATTATATCCCATTTTTTAAGGAACCACCAAGTCTGAGGACCGAGCGGCACTGTTGAAGAAATTTAATGAGGAAGGATCTCAGTACTTCATCTTCTTGCTCAGCACAAGAGCCGGTGGCCTTGGCCTAAACCTGCAGGCTGCTGACACTGTTGTCATTTTTGACAGTGACTGGAATCCCCACCAGGTCTGTCCCCTCTTAAAATTCTACTCTGTCCAGACTGTTCTGCTTACAGTATAAATGCATAGGTATAAAGGGTTCAGTGTATCTCTTATATTTGTGATTGTATTTAACAGAACAAAAAGTCTGTCCAGATGTTTCAAGGGATATGACGAGTCAGGATTAGTGTCCCTTAGTTCATGGGCTAGACAGTGAAGTACCACTTGTTTGTGGACTCAACCACAAGAAGTGAAGCTAAAGCCATTTTGAGCAAGATAATTTGGGAGGTGGGTGGATGGGCTGTCTAATGTGATGTGATTAAAGAATCCTTTGATTCTTATTGAGGAGGGTGTTTCACATATCAGTTTTGCAGAAGTAATTTAGTCAAAGGAGTCTGGAGTGTTTTTCCTCCTGATTTTATCCAATCCACTAACAATAACAAAATCAAGCTATTTAAATTTTCTTTCTCTGCTGGGATTAATGTCCATTTTTCAGTCGCAAAAATGTCCTCTTTTGAAATGTTTTTCAATCATCAGGCTCAATAACTCTTATGTGTGCCCCGGCTTTACAGCTATACATTATGTTGATATGTATGATATGTGGCTGGGCTCATTTGCATCTGATTAAATAACACTTAGAGTGTGTCTGAATTTCATTGCCTCATTTACAAACCCTCAGGTCCAAGTTTTGAAATCACTACTAAGTGGAATGCACTTTTATTTTTTATTTTCTAATGTGGCTGGTAGTTGGTCTGGTCTTACATGTCTGTTGCTGTATATCACCATTTGTCACATTTTTCTCCAAACAACAGATCCAAATCATAAAGGCTAGCCACTATGTGGGCAGATTCATGACAGTATTATGTCATGTATCTGCCCAGTAATTAGTTGTGCTTGTCTTTGGTCATGTATATTTGAGTTAGGAAAAGCTCGCTGTTCTGTTACATATACATGAAGATTTCAACAGAAATTGTGGTGAAGCAATACAATGTTAAACCATTAGGAACTGTCCAAAATTAGGCTCATCCACTATCAGTCATTTTATTTTGGGACTTTGGATACTTGTAAAATGGCAAAGTTTCTATTTTACATTGAAATATTTCTTCTTCATATGCTAATTCCAGGACCTTCAGGCTCAGGACCGGGCTCATCGCATTGGTCAGCAGAATGAAGTGCGCGTGCTTCGCCTCTGCACTGTCAACAGTGTGGAAGAGAAAATCCTTGCAGCTGCCAAGTACAAATTGAATGTGGATCAGAAGGTCATCCAGGCTGGCATGTTTGACCAGAAGTCCTCGAGCCATGAGCGCCGTGCCTTCCTGCAAGCCATTTTAGAACACGAGGAGCAGAATGAGGTAAAATCTGTTTGATAGTGTTTTTACTGTAAAATCAACTTAAGAGCAAGTGGAAGTGTTTGTGCTTGAGTTTGCATGTGTAGGGAGACCTTGTATACCCCCTCTTTAAATTATGCATGCAAGTTTTGATTGATCTCAGGCCTAATTAGCTCTCAGAAATCCGTGATCTAATCACCCTTAATTTGAAAACTGATTGGTTTAAAAATGGAGTTTGACAAACTTCTGAGACTAGAAAGTGTAATTATATGTTTTCTGGTGAAAATCGTGATTTGTTTCTCCTTTTGTGTTTTAGGAGGAAGACGAGGTACCAGATGATGAAACCCTTAACCAGATGATAGCCCGCAATGAAGATGAATTTGAGCTTTTCATGGTAAGAAAAAATATTTTTGTGAGATCTCTTAATTTGCCACAAAACATTAAAATGGACATAGTGAAAATATTAATTTTGGCCAAAGAGGGGAGTAGCTGACAGCTTGTTGTCTTTACTGTTTACCTCACAGTAATTGTAGGTTTTCCGTCATATCTGGTTGCATTTGTTTTATTTCTTTTTTTTAATATGTGTTTTTATAAGAGGCTACTTCTTACAAAAAATACGAAATTGCTATGAATGTGGGAGTCACAGCCAACATGTCATCAACAGTACACTACATATCCATCTTACACTTCATAACTGTGTATGAAATGTTTTGTAGCACTATTTAAGTGTATGTATACTATGCATTTATGTATACTAAACATTAAAATAGTGTATCATTTGTATTAATAACTTAATCTGGTTTATCTACAACTCCTTTTAAAAATCTGGATTTTACTGACACAAACTAACCAGTCAAAGTTGTCACTGATTAGTGATTATGTTTCACAAGAACAAGAAACGGGTGGGATTTCCAACATCACGTAGCATTGAAGAAACAAAGTTACATTGTCTAATTGTAACTGTTACTCAGGAATCTCAGTTCCTGCATGGCCCACTGTCAAATTTATATCACAAAGGTCACAATCCATATTGTTATGTTTACATCTATATAGTGATGTATCAAAATCTTAAACCTCTATACTACAAATCTAGCTTGTAGGTTTCAATTTCTGGTGTAACATAAAGGAACCCGTGTCATCTGCTGCTTCACTGATGTCATTCTCTTTTGCTTTTCTCTTCCAGCGCATGGACATGGACAGACGCCGAGAGGATGCCCGAAACCCAAAGCGCAAGCCACGTCTAATGGAGGAGGACGAATTGCCTTCTTGGATCATCAAAGATGATGCTGAGGTGGAAAGGCTTACTTATGAAGAAGAGGAAGAGAAGATGTTCGGCCGAGGTTCACGCTGTCGTCGAGATGTAGACTACAGTGACACCCTGACTGAAAAACAGTGGCTACGGGTAAGTTCTGAGTATAAAACAACAAATGTCAAATGCAAATATGCCTAAAAACATAAATAACAACAACTTAAAAACATTGAAAAGACAATTTTCTTCATTTATTTGATTGAAGTCTTGTTGCTATTTATTGAAACAAATAATAATGGAAGAGCAAAGTTACCATTGCAGTTTATGACAGAAGTATTGTGTAATACATGAATTGATTTGCTTTGCATTAATTGAATTCAGATCTCTTTGATGGAACGTGATCCTCATTTAGACTTTCAGGCTTTTAAAGTTTTTAAAAGTTTTTTTTTCAACCTGGGCCTTATGTTTATAAATGAGGGTGTATATGTGAATGGCACTCACAAAAGGTTTTATAATTAGTCCAGTAGATCGTGTCGGGTGGCATCCGCGACAGGCTGCAGTGTAGTCTCTATGCAGCTTTTTTTAAGAGTTATGTCTGAGTTATTGCTGTAAAATGTGCTTGATTTCACCATTAAATGGCTCAGATTGGTATTGTGAGAGTCTTACAGAGAGTGTACAAGACTACAGGGAACACTGTGATGTCGAAACAGCATGTCTCCCATCTTCTCTATTGCTCCAGTTTGCTTGTGCTTTGCAGTGATGCATTTACTGTTTCTCATAAAATCCGCTGTCTAAGTCTCTCACCTCTCACAGCGAATGAGACAAGGGCATAGGTTTGTGTATGTAGAGTGGTGTGCTAATGAACACACCACTGTACATACACAATGAACACACCAAAGCAGAGAAGAAATCACAGGTGTGAGTCTGCCCTTGTGGGAATAAAATATCAAGCTGGGATACTCACCAAATGTGTGTGATGTGTCTTGGCCTGAAACATGCCCAACCTGCCTTTGAGTCCACGGAGGAGTGCACACTTTGTGGCCGGCTGGCTTGTTAAATGAATTTCTCCAGCAGCGACCCGTTAATGCCGTCCACTGTAGCAACTCAGGAGGCAATGGTGACTGAGGTTGCCTCAGTTACACATACTGGCATACAGACGATTGTTTGGAGCAGCAAACATTTTTTGTCCCTGAAGGCCACTCACGTAGTGGGGGTTACTGAACCGAGGGGTGAATCTTTTGTCCAGGGGAGACCCTCTGTATGCAGAATGGAGGCTTCACCCAGGTGTAGTGAAACTGGTCTGGGAGCTAAATTGTTGAAGCCATCAATTCAGCCTATAACTCAAAGGGGTTGCACCCTCCAGAGGGGCTATGTGCACATTCTGCCAGGGGTCTATCCACTACCTTGGCACTTTTTAAAAGAATCTGCATTCAGGAAATTTGTGCTGCATGTTATTGAATGCTGTAACATAGATTACTGTTGTTCGTACCTGCTTCAGAGTTCACCAGTATGGTGAACTCTGAAGCAGGTACGTTTGTCAGCAAATTCACATTACCTCATCATACTATATATTTTATTACATTTGGAGAAAACTATACTATTTACCAACTGTGGTGGGAACTCAAGAGCAAATCCTACTTTGTGTTACTTTGAGCATCTGGATATCATATGTTTTCAGGTGCACCTGAGCAACAGTGATGCATGAATTGAACAGTGATGCATGAGAATTGAGAAGTTAGTTGGTGTGAAAAGAATATTAGTGTATACTGCACTAGCCCTTGTGATCAAAATGCTTATAAGCAGCAGTTGTGTAACTGTTTTTTATGTATTATAAAGCTTGCCTTTTTTGTGGATGATCTGATGTTTTTTGTACTCTGGAAACATACCCTTACAAGATTTGTGTACACATCTACGTGGGCATAAATGAAATAAATACAAACTATAAAGAAATCTGGATAAACAAACTAAAACAACAAACTCAAATGTTATTCAGTGTGCAATGACAATGAGTGACAGCATCATTTGGAGACTATGATTCGTACTGGCATGACACTTAAATCAATTAATCTGTTGCCTTTGCAAATTCTCATTATATGCAGATATTTCAGTGTATTAACCATGTCTCTGTACTGGCTCATTTCGTACTTCAGGCGATTGAGGATGGAAACCTGGAAGAGATAGAGGAGGAGATCCGGCTGAAAAAGCGCAAACGCAAGAGAAGACAGGACAAGGATTCGTCAAGCAGAGACGATGGAGGCAGCAAGGCTAAGAAGCGACGTGGAAGGCCACCAGCAGAGAAACTCTCCCCCAACCCTCCTAAACTCACCAAGCAAATGAATGCCATCATTGATACAGTTATCAACTACAGAGATGGGTAAGGAGACTGATTTTCAGACTGAATGGTCAGTTTTATCACTGCTTTTGATGTATTTGACATATTTTTACAAATTAATGCCTGCAAAGAAATTATTTATTTTCTGTGTCATTCAGTAGCAAATGGCATTACTGTCTTGCTGGGATAATTTTTAACCGACGCCGAAGTAGCATTTGGGCTGGAAAACTCACCCGTACACAGGGAGAACATGCCAACTCCATACAAAAAAGGCCCTCATGTGTACTGTGTCCTGAACCCATGTCTTTTTGCTATAAGGCAACAGTGCTAGCCACTTCACTGCCATGTGGCCTGGAAGACCTGATATCCATTCATAAAATCATTTGATCCATCTTTTAATATATGCCATTTCCAGTTTCCTGTGTACATATCTCTACTGAAATCATGCAAGACTTGACCATGATAGTCTCTGCAAGCTGTTAGCTCTAGTAAAGCTAGAAGCTGGGTCTGCAGTTATTTATTATGTCATCTATGATGTAGAACTAGAGATATTCACACTGGCCACTTTTCAGATGTTTTGGTGTCACTCAGGTGGACATTTTTTTTTATTTTTTCTTTGTTTGTGTTCTCAGGTAACAACTGAACACAAGGGCTACCCATTTTTCCATGAGTAAAGTTCTTTCATCTCCCATTTGATGATTCATTTGATGAATTTACTTTTACCTCCTTAGTAGAGCCAGGCAGCAGTCAAGGCTCCATGACAGAGTAATGATGCTTTTTCACTACACAGTTTCAAAATGGCACGGCTTAACTCTACTCAGTTTGGTGTCCTTTTCCATTACTGTAGTACCTCCTCGACATGGGCAAGGTCGGCTGCACGAAACCGCCGTGATGTTGTTTTATACGTAACACACACAAAAAAGTGACAAGCTAAGCAGTTTTTTTCGGTGTACTGAATCATTAGAATCAGTTCATTATATGGATCAGTTATATATTGCCTGCATGACCAGATAGGTTTGATTCCTGTTTTGGATGCCACGCTGCCAAGCAATGGCCGAGACCTCACATTTATTATCAGCTCAGCTCGCTTGGAACCTTGTCAGAGCAGGTACTAAAAAGTACCTGTATCGCTAGTGGAAAAACAAAAAAGAAAACAAGTAGGGTTCTGCCGTGCCGTGCCAAGCCATGCTGGAACTGTGCATTAGAAAAGCGCCATAAGTTGCAAATGTGAAAACATGCTACTGTTGTTGTCTGTGTATCTTTAAGGCATATCAAGAATATAAAACTATATTTAAACACACCACCATAGTGGCTTCAGCAGAGTTTACACATTGGGTCTAAGCCCATAGCATGTTGAGACCTCAGAGACACCTCAGTGGGTGATTGAACAAAATCTGTGAGATTGAATTCGGTATCTACAGCCTTCAAAGCTGCTGCTGCACTTTTAAAAAGGTAGCCTCTACATATGTAGGTTTATTCTTGGCTTTGATTTATTACAGATAAAACTATGAATTTGATATTTTGATGATTAAAAAAGACAATTTGCATATTTTAAATGGTGATTTAAAAAGTACCACCTTTTTCTCTTGGTTTTTCTGAGTTGTGCTTAGCCCAAACAAACAAACTCATTATTCATTTTTCTGCATCATTTATATTTATATAAACAGCTATTATAACGGTAATTTGCAATTACTGAGAAAGTGTTTCAAGTTCAAATCACGCAAAGTGTCACTCACCTCTTACTTTCAGTTTCAATTTGCCGTGCATTGGAGATTAGCGTTAAATCGGCACACTACAGATATATATTAAAACTCAAGTTTTTACTACAAAGGAGAAATTTAGGAACACATTTTTTGGTTTTGGCCTTTTCATCATTATCAGCAAATGATTATATTAAGAATAACAACATAACAAGCATGTAAATGGCTAAACTATAGTATGAAGCACTTTGACTGGTTGTTTCAGATTACAAATGTGCCATTAAACCAAAGAAACAAGAAGATTGCATTGCTTATCAGGCAATGACCTCACCATTATATGTGACTGTATGAGTGGCAGTTTTCTTAGACATCTATTTCAAATAGCTGTATTATAATGTTATTTGCAACTGAAACAGCTCAGGTTTTAAATAAGTTACTTTGTGTTCATTTTCAGGTCAGGAAGACAACTAAGTGAGGTCTTTGTCCAGCTACCATCCAGAAAGGAGCTCCCAGAATATTATGAGCTGATCAGAAAACCAGTGGACTTCAAAAAGATCAAAGTATGATTGAAATGATAACCCCAAATTGAATATGCAAGATGAACAGGAGGCATTTGCAGAGCTCAACTGAGGCAGGCTCGAATCATGGTGTTGCTTCATGCTGGTGTTGTCTGTCAACAGGAACGTGTGAGAAATCATAAATACAGGAGTGTGGGTGACCTGGAGAAGGATGTGATGCTGCTCTGTCACAATGCTCAGACTTTCAACTTGGAGGGATCCCAGGTAAGTAAACAGTGCTGTGGAGGTGTACTTTCTCTAATTCACTTTAAGACTATCACATTAAGACTATCTCTATCTGCTTCAGAGGCTGAGAAATTAAGGTTTAAGTGAACATGACATGCTTCAGAGAGAGTGGTTTTCAGCAAATAAAGATGTTTTAGAGCAAATAAAGATGTTTCTTTTTTTTTTAATATCCCTAGGTCTTAATTAATTAATATTACTTTAATTTCATATTTGTGTTTAACCATGTGATAGAGGGTTAGAGCTCTTGTCTGTTTTTATGCAAACCTCTCATGTTTTACAGGAAAGGCACTTTATTGTTTCAGTTTCCTGAATCCATTCATTTTAAACAAGGCTTTTACTGTGAAATATTTGCAGGACCTGGTGTTTTTCTTATTACTGAGCAGTATTTGAAAGTATATTATGTCATTATCAAAGGCAAAATCTGAGGAAAAGATAGCAGCAGCTCCACATTTGAGCAAGAAAGGTAAATAGACTGATAGTCAAAGAAAAGTAACTTCACAGGGAGTGAGCTGAAAAGAGAAATGTAGGATATTTCACATCAACTGCACATGTGAAGTACGGATGATGGGCACTGCCTTTCTCTTTGGGTTGTAGAGGCAGTTTCTCTTGCCTATGTCTGTGAAGACGAGCTGATGTCCTGCAGAGTGTGCTCTCACTCCACCAGACACATGGCTGCATCTTGGGCTTCTTTCAAAGGGATTTCAGTGAATGATATCTGTCACAAAGCAAGCTGGGCCTCTCTGTACAATCATGAAATTATATTGTCTGGATGTGAAAGCACATGATGTTACTTGGTCAGTGCTCTCAGAAAGAAAGTGATGTGGTTGACATGTCATCTCAGTTTAGCGTCGGGCGTCCCGGGGCATGATGCTCGATCCCCTTGCTGATGTTTTCCACTGAGTCTACCATCCAAAAGGGAACTTGAGGTAATACATATAACAGTGTTGTCTGAGGGAGGAAAATCAGGTACAACAAGTGTAGCCCTTCAACATCTTGTAGTACTCGGTGAAGTGCAGTTATGATTGAGGAGATAAGATTGTGCCGGACAATTTATTCCCCCAGGGGATGGTGGGTCTTCCCCTGCCTGCCACAGTCTCATGGGCCTTGACAGGCAAGTTGAAAGACTTTCTTCAGATTGCTCTTGTGAGGACAACTCTCAAGAATTTTTTTTAATGTAGCTGTGTAATATTTGTGTCTCTTAGTATCTTTTGCCTCATCTTCCTTGTTGTTCTGCTAACTTTTCTTTCCCATACTCCCAGTGCAAAGGTGTGAAATCCATGCTGTTTGAAGAGTGGTCAGTGCCATCCACTCTCTTGTTTTTGCCTGCAGATATATGAAGACTCCATTGTCCTTCAGTCAGTTTTCAAGAGTGCAAGGCAGAAGATAGCCAGAGATGAAGAGAGTGATGATGACAGTGATGAGGACGATGATGATGAGGATGAGTCAGAAGCAGAGGGTAAGGTGTACCCTGTATTTTATACGTATGGGATCACACATACACGTGTAATTTAATTCCATTTCTTAAAACTTGTGAATGTTTTTCTCATTTCTGTTGCTTTTAAACGTTATATGGGGGAAAACATAGTAACTGCATTTGTAACTGCATTTAGATCAAGAAAAATGTACTTTAATTTTCTCTCTCATACACACACACACATAATATAGGCTCCCACATTTTTTACTGCTCTGATATTCTCTGACTTGATAAGACAAAACATTTAAAGGTCCAGTGTTTAACAACTCAGCCTTGTGATTGAAAGATGTCTTGGTCTTCTTATAAATCAATTGTATTTGTAGTCTTAGAATAATCCTTTTATATGTATTTAAGCCAAATGTTTTGATAACCTGAACCAGCAAGTCATGAATGGAACAATTCTTTACATAAACACCATCAACATAATCCACCCCTCAATATCCCAACAAAATTGATTTCCAAATAGGCTGTACACACAGTATTTGGACTGGCATGTTCACAAGAAGCATCTACTGTATATGACATCTACTGATTGGGCTTTTATTCTGATTATTTGTTTCTATTTTTTACCAATATGCAAAGATGTAGAGGTTTTCACAAGTACCTCTAATTGCTGTCAGATTGGTTTCTGTCTATTAATATATTAAGGGCCTGTATGCTCTAGTAAATAATATGTTTTTTTTAATGTATTATTATTTTGTTTAAAAATTGGAAATTATTATTATTATTGTTTTATGTAAGTATAGATTAATGGATAAAAATGCAGTTTTTTAGGACCTTGCTTTACTTTGTCCTTGTGCTTCATACAGCCAAGTCGGTGCGAGTTAAGATCAAGCTGAATAAGGAGGCACGGAGCCATGACAAAGGCAAGAAGAGGCAAAGCCGAGGGAAGGCCAAGCCGGTGGTCAGCGATGATGACAGCGATGAGGACCAGGATGATAATGTAAGTCACTGCACATCATGGCGTTTTTCTTTGCTGAAAAAAGCTTCATGGTCATGAGGAGTGATTATCAAATTCAGTGGGTCTCCTTTCTGAGTCCAGCGTTTTTAACGCTGACAAGAATGAAAATATATTACCTACCAAAGTTCTGATGATAGTCAGAAACAACACGCCATGTGCTGATCATCAGATCATCAGTGTTGCCGTTTTCTTCCCAGCTGTCTAATCAATTGTTGTTTCACACCTGTAATGTCAGATGCATACCTTTATATTCTATTATATTAGAATAAGGAGAAGGCATCACTATGCCATTGTTGTTTGTTTTCCCCAGATGTGTTACTGGCTCTATTTTTATCTAGCCTTTATATAAATAGGTTAGTCCCATGGGGATCAAGGATCTCTTTTTACAAGGGAGACATCTCATTTTATTATTACAATCACTTGTCTCTGCTCGTGTCAGAAACGTTTAGGAGGGAATAGGAAACAACTCGACCCAACCAATTTTGAGTATGTGTGTACAGTGCATATGTATGCAGCAGCTGAGTTAATTGTGCACAGAGTTTAAAATGTCAGCTTTGTGTAAACATTTTTGACATCCAGTTTTTCCCCCTTCAAAAAATCGAAGTCGTCAGTCGATCTCGTATGAAGTCGTCCGATGCATCAGTGTTTTTGTCCACAGTGATAATAAGTGAGTGATTGTGCCCGCCTTCTGTCCTTCATAGTGCTAACATGATCTGTCACTCTGCAGTGTGTTCAAAGGAACCTGTTCTCACCACAGCTTACAAACTGACAACTCTGATTTTTGTTTTTTTTTTAAATTATATATATTTTTTTAAGTCTTTCAAGTGTCATCGTCCTTCTTCACTGCCTTTACCTGTTAGCATTTGTCTAGAGACGGAAATAAAACTGGAAGAGAGGCTGTAAGGTTTTGCTCTACCTGCAAACCCTCTTTCCACTGGAGAGCCTCGTTGCATATTTGATGAGGTTGATATATTCAGCTGTTGACCTCTTGACCTATCCATCCTCTAAACGCGCTCCTCAACCAGTAAACCTTGGTCACACTACAATTTCTCTCTCCACTCTGCATGCACTTCGCCCATAGTCTCAATGATTCACGATGTGTTTCTATCTACAGGATCGGTCGGATAAGAGCGATGATGAATGAGAAGAGGATGCACAGACATGTAGCACTTATAAAGCAACAGACAATGCTTCCAATGTGCTCATGCATTTTCAGATCTTTTTTTTTTTTACTTTACTTATTTGTCCACTTTGTCTGCCTGTAGTGTTTTGTTATTCTCTCTCCCCATTATGAAAATGTACTACTCATAACCAATGAGCTACAGCAATACCAATCCGCTTATACTCCTCTTTTTAAGACAATTTGTAGTATATTTTTAAATGCCGGGCTTTGACTAAGATTGAAATTATGTATTAAAAAAAACTAAAAGAAAAATAGATTTAGTTATACTTCACACACTTTTGCTTTATTTGTACTCGCTTATTTGCTCTTAAAGAAAGGTAATAAGTATAATAAAGACAAATATCGAAATACATGTATGTATCGCCAAGGACATCCAAGTCAGTTTGGAGAACAACTGGTGTTAAAAATGGCAATCAAGTTTTATGTTCATGTTATGATTTATTCTTTTACCTTGTGCAGTGCCAAATGTTGAAATACAAGACAAAATCATTTGTTGGATAAAATTCTGCCCCTACTGGAAGATTCTTCGGCTGCTGTCACTGGGTACAGCAGATGAGCAAAGAAACAGGTGGTATGTACAGTGTATGCTGCCTTTTAGAATATTTAAAGAGCAAATGGAATGAATCACACACTCTGACACTGTTTGGGTTAATTATTTTGCTCCAAAAAATAATTAACGTTGGGGATCAGTGGCCAATTTATGTCAAGAGTGGATTGACTTCCCTTTACCGTTTGCTTTTTACAGTCCAATTTTGTTGTTGTTATTGTTGTTTACAACCAGCAAATTTCTGGCTAATCTTTTTTAACAGCTATCTGCATATGAATGCAGATTTAAAAAAAAAAATTAATTATAATAAACCAATAGTTTACCTATTTCCTTAAGCGTGTTCTGCCTCTTATGCTCTCCACGCCTGATTGGCCAAACTACAGTAGCATTGTCAACCAACCACACACCAGAAATAGCCCCAAAATCTTTTCCCTCACCTGTAGGTGCTGAATGACTGATTGATCAATTAATATGCAGTATCTGTAACTTAGCAATGTTCAGTCATGAAATGACAGGATTTAGAGAGTTTGAGCAAATTTCTAATCAGCCACTAGGACAAAATGTCTGTTGCCTAATGAATTGCAGATTATTTTGAGGTGGCCATAAATGCCAAAAGCTTTTTAAAAAGATTTTTATGTAGAAACCATAAGACCTTGTAGAGGCACATCATTTATTAAGTCTGCACGTTTCATGTAGTTTTTCTTCTAATGGTTTGATGTTTTGATCTTTTTGTAGTTGTGTATGTTTAGCGTTAGTTTACATTGTGAAATTTGCCCTTATTGTCTCATGGTAGGCAGCAGCCTCACATATTCACATATCACTCATTTTGATTGTTTATTATTAAACAACATTGATCGTTCCTGTATGTGTATGAATGTATTAGTCCATGCAGTTCTGTTGCAGCAGATAAATTGTACAGAGCTAAGTCTCAGATGGATTTCTTGCAGTTATCACATTGGTAGACAAAGGAGAAAAGGTAATTCAATATGGCAGTATATTTTAAACCATGTACTGATTTATACATTTGGAACAATGTGTTGTTTTTTCTTTGGGGGGGGGGGGGGGTTGTTTGTTTTGTGTATCCGTTTTAGCCCTCATTTTATCGGTTTATGTGTTTGAAGCATGAACTCTATATATATGCAGATATATCATCTATGTTTCTGTGCTATGTGCTTGCTGAATCTCCATAAGTGTGACTTAATCTTTTGCTTTCTTTGCACACTGTCTTTGTGGTGGTATATCGTGGCCCAGGGCAAATAAAATCTCACAAATTTGCAGCACAATGAAAAAAAGTTCTTGTTTGTTTATTTATTGCCACTTTGTTGTTGAGTTGAGGCAGTCGTCAGTCATTAGATCACCTAAACTAAAGCAGAACAAAATAGTAACAATCCAGTAAAATATTGTATCACAGCCATATGGTCTGTTTTAATCCATAATGGTGTGGTTTGTCTTATTGTCATTTTTAGTAAACAATATATAGCTAGTTATATTTGTTTTGCAGGACTTTTACTAGAGGTATTTTTCATACCTTTCCATCTCACATAAAACTCATCACAAAATCCAACTTTTAATACCTCAAAAAATTCAGATTTGATGTCAGGGACCCTCATTCACATATTTCTTTTTAATCAATTTTATGGTTCCACCTATCTGTGCAGGGGCTACAGGTGGAGAATAATAGTTAAGCTAAAACCTTGTACAGTGCATACATTTTTGTTTTTAAACCAGGGTAATGTTTTATTGTGCACTGCCCTTTCTAAATAAACATTCAATCTTTTTCCTTCATTACTCGTAACTTTTACCTTGATTACTGTGTTTAAATCTTGTCTGATTAATCCAGCGAGATCCTAGACAGACTCCAGTGTTTGTACAGAGCTCACCTCTGTCAGGCTTCTCACCCAAAACCAGCTCCTGGCAGCACATCACCTCCACAGTCATTCATCTTCAGTGGCTTTCAGTCAAGTTCAGCATCAAACTTAAAGTCCTCCTACAAATCCCTTCATGCCTGGGCCCCTCTCTACTTGTCTGACCTCCTCTGCCACTGTACTTCATTCCAGAACTTAGAGTCCTCAGATTTGGGTCTGCTCAACATTCCTCACATGAATCTCAAAACCTATGGTGAAAGTGTTGCAGCCTCCACACTCTGGAACTCGGTTTCCCCCCCTCAACTCTCCAAAACAAGTCAAGTTACTTTTACTTTTTTTAGTTCAACACAGGGCTCTCAAGGTTGGAACTTACAGTGGAATGAGATGGGGGTGTGGGGGTGTAATGTAAATGAGAAATTCCACTTAACCAAATAAATAAATTGTTATTTTTGCCTTTCAGAACAAAAAAGACAAATGGACAAAGAGACACTTGGCCCCAAATTAGCCCCTTAAACAGCATAGGTCACTGTCTGTCAAGAATGAAAGAATAGTTTTCTGTTTCTTTCCTGACATTTTTAAATCTAAATGACACAGAGAGCGGAAACAAAAGGAAAAAAAAGGAAAACGTTAAGTTAACATACCCTTTACACTTCAAACTTACACTTTAATAAGGAGCTATTATAATAAATGAATGTAAATATTATATAATCGAAGTGATTGCCTGACCTCGCCCTTCGACTTCCATCTCGTCTCAAACCGTTTACACCGTTTTTTTTTTTTTTTTTAACAAAAATGATATTCTATCTACTCACTTTTTCTGTGTTTTTCAATCTATCCTATCTTAATTCTCAAATTCTGTTGTAACCCTGGACCCAAATAAATCAAAGTCCATATTCATAAATCTGTGAATGTTGAATGCTTGGCCAGAATGGTTTTTATCACGCTGAGTGTGTTGGTGGCAGCGGAGTTGAGCTCTGTCAGAAACTTTTCTGTTCCAGCCCTGATTGATCTGCAAGCGCAGCAACCATTCCGCCCTCAGATAAACCGAGACATAATCCACTTGTCACACCCACAGTGAGAGTATATAAATCCAATCCAGGAATAGTTTCCATCATCTCTTTCCTTAAAGTCACTTGACCTTTTTAAAGAATAGTGCGAGATCTTTCATGATGTTTTAATTCACAACAGCTTTGTATCGTATGGACAACAAAAACTAAAAATTAAATAAATGAAATGAAGTTAAACAAATACCAGACAACCAGTCACTTTCTTTGTTCTCCGATGTGGTCAGGGATCATTTACAGCAGAATCCAGCCGTCCAAATTGGCTTCAAACCATTTCATTGTAATGAAACAAAGATGAAAACGTTTCTGATCATCTTGAATAGTAAGATGTGCTCATTTCTTTTCCCTTTTGATTCAAATCAACAATCATTGACTACTGTTAAATGCCACTCACTGAAAACAATTGGGTTGATATGGGTTGAGTCTCTGGAGCAGCTACAATAGACCACATTTCTGAAGAGTGGCGGTGGTGTTGGTGTTGACCTGCTGTCAAATAGTTGGACTCAGAATGCCTTGGTGCAGAGGTTCGAACAGGGTTGGGTTAAGCACAGAAACAGTATTTACTTTAGAAATATCCCTTATTTCAATGTTATTTCCCTGACTGCAGTATTTTTCCAAGAGATGTCAGAGCCCTTCACACTCATTAAGTTGCAACCGTGCTTCTCCACCATTAGCATGTGACTGCCTTTTGAACATGATAATATTTGGATCTCATCCTCCCATGTTTCTCTTTAGAAATCGATTTGTCTGCAGCGTCGCACGTCGCTTGGCATCTCGGAGGCTTTCAAGGCTCTGCTTTAGTCAAAGCGTCATCACGTGTCCGACGCTGCTGCGACAGATCTGAGACGGTCTGAGTGAATATCTGTCACATTTCCTGCTTTCTGATCAAAGTGCGAATATTCAGCTTCACAGGAATGAAGGAAAATATACAAATGCAAATGCATTTCTTCACATAAGTTCAGAATTTAAAAGTGGCATCTTTGAATTTGTTCTTCTGTGTCGTTGTCTTGTGTCTCAGTAATCCCATGCTTGCCTGCCGCCCTGCTGCTTGGTTCGTACTGTAACCGTGCAGCTCAGACACAGAAAGGCTGTCGTACTGTACAGCTGTCTGGACTCTCACACTCTGCTGAACATCAAAACAGCTTTCCTTTTTGTATTCCTGTCATTTTAAGCGGAGCCCCACTAAGCCAATTCCCCCTGAAGAATGACCATCCATCGCCCCCCGTTTTTATCTGCCTCTTTGAAGTACCGAGCTGTTGGGATAGACTTGAGCCCAGGAAGGGAGAAACAAATTGGAAGTTAATCCTTGTCTGAGTGCCAGAGATGTCAGCTGGAAAAAGTCAGGTGTGGGTGCGATTTCTGCTATTCCTCTGTAGCTTTTGTCTGGCGGCTTCACCGTCATCACATTCTCCCAACAGCAGATGCAGGTCCCAAGGTCCCCTCAAACCCAAACTGATTCAGGGAATTGTCATTCCTACTGACTCACGAATGGTGATCTGAAAGGACCAGGTGCTCTCTATTATCAAAGAGTGTCCAGTGTGTCTGGGGTTGTAACCCTTCTGCATTCAAAGCGGCAAACGGGACCCATCAATGCCCCTAACTCTTGCACAACTTAAAAGGTAGAGCGGGAAAAAAGTTTTGTTTCTCTTTGGATTCTGAGGCTCACTATCAGTTTAACGCATGATCGAGGAAAAGGCCGATTCTTCTTTGCCACCTGTTTGACAGGAAGGCCCCGTCTCACGCACGAGGACAATAAGCGTCTTATCTACAAGTCATGCACATTAGAGCCGCAAATACCAAAATTCAAATCATGGATTAGGTCCGCTGTGTCGCAAAATTAGTAAAACTGTCCATCACAGGTTCCCAAAGCCTAACATGACATCGTGAAACAGCTTGTTTCCACAATTTACAGCCATGTGAAACAAAAAGCAGCAAGTTCTAATGTTAAACCAACTGGAAACTGTCTCCTTCCTCGGTTGATAAACATAATTATTGCTGGATAATTTCTGAGCACTGACTTTACTGACGTGAGGTGTGTCGGGACACGAGAGGCATTTGACGGTGAACGAATAGCACCACAGTTCGAGTCTGTTGAAAGCAGGGATGTAGTTACACTGTGAAAACAACAGGTTTTTCTAGTTAAGACAGTGGACTCCATATAATAAATACTCATCTTCTACCTCCTTGTCCCTAATCCCAGCTGACAAAGGGCTAAAGGCAGGGTGCACCCTGGACAGGTCGCCAGTCCATCACGGGGCCACATAGAGACGAACAACATTCACTCTCACATTCACACCTATGAGCAATTTAGAGTGTCTAATTGGCCTAATCCCCAAATCTGCATGTTCATGCACACGGGGAGAACATGCAAAACTCCATGCAGAAAGGCCTTTGTTCTTACATGGACCCAGGTCTCATTGCTGCAAAGGCAAGAGTGTTTACCACTACACCACCCGTGTGACCATATAATAAACAACTTCGCCTAGAATAATTTGATTTGTCCCTTTATTGGGTAGAAACACACACTTAAGGTGCAATGTGTAAAATTCAGCAACTGCAGGCTGCTGCAGGTTAGTTTACCTTTAGGGTTTGCATGCATCTGTATTGCCAAGTCTGCACAGTTACATGTTTCAAACCATTGTTGTGATTCTGGACTGTCAGAGTCCGCACTGGTCTTAAATCAATAATGTTGCCCTGAAGAACTACCCATGAAAGACAGACTGTCAATACTGTGCTGATTGCAAAACCACCTGAAACCTGCAAAACTTTATCTTTCTCATGAGATGGTGGCAATTTGGAATTACGGTTTTGAACGCTGGTTTTCATACGTGAACTCCAGCTCTTCCCCAGTGTCTGCTAATTAGCTTTTTATACCAATAACTTTATTTAGCAAAAACACCTCCTTTTTATGTTGCTTCCCTCCCCCCTTTCTGAGCTGGGTCGTAACAACCATCGTTTAAAAAAAAAAAAGAAAATCAGTTGCTCACTGGAGCTGTTGTGTGAGTATATCACAATATGTGATTGCACAGTATTTTTGCAATATTGTGGTAATATGGTTCTGATTCCCACCCCTATTGTGTGTGCAGTTTCATTCAAACAAGGCTTTTAAATGGACCTTTTACTACAATTGCTTAATTAATTTACACATTTTTCATAATGTTAATTATTAATTAATCCCAATACTCACTAGTGTTTCTGCAGTTTTCTGTTTGCTTTTTTTAAGCATACTTTTGTTGAACTCAAAGGTAAGTACCAATCTATCTATCTGTGCAGCGCATCAACTTGCAGTGTGTGACGAAGGCATTTAGAGGGACAATAAATCAATAATTCACAGGACTGAAAATTACTGAATGTATTTCATATCTGATTAATTGGAGACGGCATAGATGGCAAGTGTGCAGCACTTCGGAGACACTGAAAAGTGTTGTGGTGGTAGAGTGTGCACACGCATGTTACGCAGCTATGCAGATGCGGAGCAGAAAATCTGAAATGTGTGGGATCGGAATATGAAGATCTGAAAGCATAGCTACCGGCAAATATTCATGGACTTACTACTCGATGCCATCACACAGCAAGCTCATTGTTATTGTTCTGTTCTGTTCTGTTCTTCTTTATTTTTACAATAAACCACATGTTCATCCAAATCATTGTACAGTACTGTAGGTGCCCAAAGGCACAACTTTGCTGCAGAAGACCTGGATTGCAGCCCCAGTCTTCCTCCTATGTAGACATTAAAGAACAGTGCACAGCACACAGAGGACATAACGGCCTCATTAATCTGTGATAACTGAGCAATAGTGCTGGTTCCATGCTAAAAGCCTCGTCTCCCAGACGAAGGTTGCCATTTAACTTTTCTCCAAATAAGGGGAAATGTTATTTGGACCTTCTGTGCAATGTCTGTGTCGATTCACATTCATACAAGTCAGTTCTTCAAGCCTTTTCCTGTTGCTGATTTAATGCCTGTTGGTGAACATTCTGTGGTGAAAATGTTTTATGTTTTCTATGGTTTCAAATGTGTCAAATCCTATTATATACTATATAAATATACTAAAAGTGAAATGACATTTGGTTCGTTCCGTGGCAACGGCTAATAACGGTTTCACTTTCCGATGCTTTGATAATGTGTCGTACAGTATGCACCAATTTTGATACAAAGGTCTGACAAACATCTCATGTTCAGATTTCCCTGGTCTAACTTCAAATTCCACTTATACACAATATTTATTAAAAGTAAGCATTTCATTTTCAGCTCAAACTCCCCCACTGTTATTATCTTTTCTCTTGTTTGTGTGAGTGTACCTGACATCCTAATTCTTCCACCTTCTGACCTGTATTGACCTGTACAAAATTGATGTACCCTCAGAAAAGCTGTGAGAGTTTGCCTGAAAGAAAATGAACAGTGAAAGGTTAAATCTTTTTAGGTGATTTGTTAGAGAATCCAGTTCATACAGTGTTTTGAGTGCAGTCATTTCAGCTCTCTCCAGCTCATCTGAGTCAGAACTGCTGCCTCAGATTGTGCCATAAGCAGCTTGCTGCAGAGTCGAATTAGTTTCACTTTATTGTGAAATAATGGATCTGACATGTCTGGACATGTGTAATAGTCACAGATTTCAATTACTGTGTAGTTCTGAAATGAAATTAACAAGACAATTAGTCACATTTCATTTTTATCGCATGTTTAAGTGGCACCCTTAACACCCTCACCCACAAAGCAACGTCACACATTTTATTTCATTTATTAATTATTTATTTATTAATCATTTTGATTGTACACTGATTTTTACTAGAGAGAATCAAGCTTATTAAATTCCCAGTCTGTTTCGTGGACGTCTGCTCTTAAACGATGTAATTGGGCTTTAGATGGTAGAGTTATTATTATGGACTCTATTCCCTTGTCTTTAACCTAAATTGGCTCTCTGGGACTGTTCCTGTCTGGTAATCAACACAGTACAACACAGATGGCAATGCAGTTACCGTGGCCACACAGTTTTATTAGTCGGCTTTAATCTGCACAACTCCAAAAAATGGATCTTGCTCTTTAGTTGCTAAAAGCTCTCTCTTGCACTCACTTATAATCTCTATAACCGAGTCTGTTTGCTGAGTGATGCTGAGCAATTAGGGAAGTTTTTCTATTTTCTGTGTGTCTACAGAGGATTGGAAGTAACACCGTGTGAGCGGCGAGTGAAGCAAAGCATGAGCTCAAACCTGTTGGCTTCTCTTCTGTTTGTAATCTTTTTTTTTTTTCTCTCTCTCTCTCTCTTTAAAGAAAATGACTTTTCCCCCATAGTGAGAGCTACATTGAATTATATACACTTCTCTTATGTAGCCTGATGTATTCAAATTCAGTGAAGTAGTTGCAGTCTTTGGTTACTCAAATATTGCAATTAAAAGTTTTTACATCCCAGTGGCTTCATTTAAAAACTGTGTCATGGAAATGATTGTCTCAAAGACATAAGTGTCTCTTTTGAGCTTGTTTCAAACGCTTGTCTTCACTGAAGAGTGGCATTTGAAAAGTAGGATCATCATTCATTATCCTGATGAATTTAAGGACTTAGAGCAGAGGCCATGTTTCAGGTATCTTTTTTTTTTTTTTTTTTTTATCTTTTAATCATTGTAATGCCACCCTTGGCGAACCACACGGGATCTTGCATATTTGGTAGCTGCGTGTCTGCGCTGACGGGGAGCGGGGAGATGGAGAGACTTATTGTCGTGGTAAAAAAGACGAGAAGAAGGCGTGGCATGTGGACAGCGTTCAAGTCATCTCTTCATTCGGCCATTTGACCCTGACGTGCTCAGGAGGAATTCAGTGTCTGAAAGAAAAGCGGGATTAGAAAAGGCCGCCAAAGCAGGTGTCTGGATTGTAAAATGGAGATGATCAGTCTGTTGGCTCAGCACTTCAACCCTCTGATAACATTTTCTCCTGCAGCTGCATCATCTGGGCTTTGATGTAATGATGGTGTGTTTTTCAAATATCCCAATAGTGTGAGCAGATGCTCTTTGATGCTATTTGAACAATTGAACTCTATCAACAATGCGGGCATCACAGGACAGTTTGAAAAGGCTGCTATATTACCCACAGTGCATCTCGACAGGGGACGGTTTGTTCAGGTTTCAGTAACATATATATATATATATGTGTGTGTGTGTGTGTGTGTGTGTGTGTTAGTACTGTGCATAAGTCTCAGGCCACCAACAGCTTTGTTGTTTTTATGTCAGTTTTGTGATCGTTGGCGTTTACATTGAAAAGATGTGACTAAAAGTCAGTCTTCTACTATATGATCAACCTGTCAGTGAGTTGAACTTGTGCAACATGTGTATGTAATGCTCCAACATGTCTTCAGTAAACCAGGTATAATAGACCTTTTTCACAGCAGCTATTTGTTGCCATGAAATAGTAGGAGAAACACAGGTTTGACCAATAACATTAGGGTTCCATTCCAGGTTTTAAAGAGCCATGGTTGTGTTATTGTTCAAGTGGAAATGTAGCTCACACTAAATATTTGATATTATAGAGGCATTTTTGTTGTTTTTTGAAAAAAGATACTATTTTCAAACTGCACATGTGTTTCTCCATATTTTCAGGATGTGTTCCAATAAAGTGATTGAGAAATAATTGTACAGGATGGTCATTATAGCATTGCTGAAACAACAAATCTAACGGTGGCCTAAGACTTGTTCACAGTACTGTGTATATATATAATGTCATAAATCCATATTTTATTCCCAATAGAACATAAACAACATATCAGATGTTGAGAAATTTTACCAGTTCATGAAAAGAAATTGGCTCATTTTGCATTTAATGGAAGCGACACATCTCAAAATTTGGAACAGGGTGATGTTTTCCGTTGTGTAGCATCTCCTCTTCTTTTAACAACTGACTGTAAACATCTGAGAAGTGAGGAGACCAGTTGCTGGAGTTTCACAAAAAAAGAATCTTGTCCCATTCTTGTCTGATGCAGGATTCTAGCTGCTCAACAGTCCTGGGTCTTCGTTGCCGGAGGTTTTGTTTCATGATGCACCACATGTTTTCTATTGGTGAAAGGTCTGGACTGCAGGCAGGACAGTTCAGCACCTGGACTCTTCTCCTGTGAAGCCATGCTGTTGTGATGGATGCAGTATGTGGTTCAACATTGTCTTGTTGAAATATACAAGGTCTTCCCTGAAAGAGACGTTGTCTAGATGGAGCATATGTTGCTCTAAAACCTCTGTGCTTTTCAGCATTGATGGAGCTTTTGCAGATGTGTAAGCTGCCCGTACATACCATACCATACCATACCATACCATACCATACCATACCATACCATACCATACCATACCATACCATACCATACCATTCGAGATGCAGGCTTTTGAACTGTCCACTGATGACAAGCTGGATGGTCCCTCTCCTCTTTAGTCCGCAGGACACGGCGTCCATGGTTTCCAAAAAGAATTTCACATTTTGTTTCATCTGACCACATAACAGTTTTCCATTTTGCCTCAGACCATTTTAAATGAGCTTTGGTCCAGAGAAGATGGTTTAGTTTCTGGATCATGTTCATCTTTGCATGATACAGCTTGAACTTTGCAGATTGCATGACAAACAGCGTTCAGCTACAGTGATTTCTGGAATTGTTCTTGAGCCCATGCAGGCATGATTCCAGTAGAGAATCACACAATTAAGTAATTGGCACTTCACCTAATTAGTTGCCAAATGCTTCTTCATTTGTTTTTGATATTTGCCATTTACCTTTTGCAGCCTTTTGTTGCCTCTGTTCCAACTTTCTGAGATGTCTTGCTGCCATCAAATGATTTTATTTTAGTTTTTTTTATTCTGTTCATCGGTCAAATAAAAATCTAATTCGTCAGTTTCATTTAAACATCATGGTTTAAATGAACTCTTTTGTGACATTAACTTGTGACAAAGGATTTCAAGCCTATGAGGCAAACATGTGTCTTGTGCGCTCAACTAGACTGGGTTGTATTATGCTAACGTTGCCGAATGTAGCTTCCATCCACTTCCCACCAGATTTATTTAATTTTCAACAAAGGCCCCAAACAATGCTGACTTTTATTAGACTTTGCTCAGCTCCATCTAGAGCCATGGTTTTCAAACTGCGGCACGTGTACAGACAGAAAATACTGTTCTATTGTATGTTATCTGAGCGGAGCTGAGGAATTTTGACCTGAGAGCGTAGAAAATGAACCAAATGAAAAGGAAAAATAACGAATTAAACAATAATAATTTACATTTTTAATGTTGGTGATGTATAGAAATAGTGTTACTTTGAGCTCCGTATTTCCTCAAGAGGTACTTGGTATAAAAAGTTTGAGAACCACAGATTATAGAGCCAAAATCCTTTAATAACCTCAAATGAACTCCACAAGATCTGTAAAAGAATATTTCCCCATAAATACTTCATGACATATACACAGTTACATAGTTAATGCAATGTCCTCTGATGTCGTGGAAACCTGTATGTGTGTGTTTGTATTTGTTCCAAAAATTGTATAAACCACTTTATCTTGGTTTTAGGGTTGGGGTTAGACATTTTATATATGAGTTAAGGTTAGGGTAAGGGGCTAGGGAATGTAATATTTCTATGAGGGTCCTCACTCTGAATGAAGTGCACATGTGTGCATATAAAGACGACAAAGACAGAAGAAAAAGGCCAAAGAACAATGGGTAGACAGCAGGAAAGAAAATATACTGTATATATTTTAGCTCATTTCGCATTTATATAATAAACAATGCATACATCATATACTGTAGCTAATTTGAAGGAAATTAAATCCCAGTGTTACACTCAGTTACTTTTTTTTTTACTTCTCCTGGCTATTTAACAGAATAGTTAGAAATAAACCCGGTACCTTTTCTTCTTTCTGTATGGAAAATGTCAAGAAAAGGTTGAATCCTGCCTCCTGTCTCATATGGGTTTGTAATGGGTTGCTAAGTGGGCACATTCAGGACTTTCAGAGTTCACCATAGTTCAGAGGAGCAGGCAGGGTGAACAAATTATCTGGACCATGGGTTCAGTCTGCTGCTGGCAAAGGTGATAAAAATTACTCTGCTACATACATTTTCTCAGAGTTGACTGAGTACATTGACCGCCACAGAATTAATTCAGTCTCTGGCTGAAGCAGATAATGCACGTGCATGCGTTTTGCTCTCAGGCACAACAGAAGCCAAGATAGGGATTAGCAGGGCTGAGTGAAAGAGAGTCGCGCAGCTGCAGCTGAAACTCCTGTATGTATGGGGTCTGGCTGTTTGCATGTTTTTTGGTTCATTATAAAATGATGGCAGGATAAATTAGATTATAGTGGTCCACCACAATCTAGATCAGGGGTTCTTGATTGAGATTAATTGTAACTTTCCTTTTTTTGGGGGGTTGAAAGAGGTCAGAGAAAGGGCTGAGAGAGTGACATGAAGATGGTATCCCATAGGCTATAGTGTCCTTTACTCCTGCACTGCTACCACCACCACGCCACCATCTGTCTTATCTAATAAAAGCGTAAACTGCTCCACGCCTATATGAATCTGAATTCAAGTAGCATATGACTGATTAAAGCATTAAAACGATTAATTTTTCACTTTGTGCATCATTAATCTATAGGAAATGGGGAAACACTGGAGATGACATGTTTTGCAATGAAACTGTGATGTAAAGGGATTTTGTGAGAAAGATGGTTTGGACAGCAAAGTGTTTAACACTGATATATACTGTATGGTAATTGGGCTAAAGTATTAGTAGTAGTTGCAAAAAAGCTAAGTGGCACTTTGTACTTGCTGACTGCAGTTGGTGTAGTTTTTTGTGGAGGAAAAATGGACAGGAACCAGATTTCTCGATTTGTGAGCAAGTCAAGTGGAAACATCTGTACCGTCCGTCAGCGTCATCTAATGCAAATGTTTGCACTGATTCACCGAGAAAGATGCACAACTCACCCCAGCATGTGGTGATGTATTTTTTATTTTTTTTCCTTCATACTTCACACAAATTACTTCATCGTAGTGACATAGTACAGTATAGAAAGGAGGGTAATCAAAGAAGCTGCAAATAAAAACTCTGGCACACAGGGGATGAACTAACTGTGCATGCACTGGAAACAGAAGTTCGTTTTGCAGTCTGCCCACACATACCCTCCTGAACCAAATATTCACCAGGCATGCAGGCAAACCATCTATCTGCATTCCTGATGTGCTCTGGGGTCTGCAGTAACAAGAGCTTCATCACATGGAGTCTGTGAAAAGAAGACTTTCTAAAAAGAAATGTCTGCTTCTGTATCATGCATTTTGAAAAACACATTGGCAGTAAATAAGTTCAATATTGAACGCTTGGCATGCAGCAGTGAAATTGTCACTTTTTTCTATTTGCAGAGAGTTTAATTGAAGGATGACAGCCAAACTCATGCTGTTTCTGAGTAAAAGGCGTCATGTCAGTTTAAAACTTTTTTTTTAAAATGTTTTTCTTCAACTGTCAGACTCACTGTACACAGACTGTGTTAGGAGTAGTGATTTGTCATCGCACATTTCTCACCTCCATATGGCACTGCAATGTGACGTGGTGCTCCTTCATACACATGTTTTTTTTTGGTTTTTTTTTTCCTTTATGAATCGTTCCCTGTCATGTTCCGTTACCGCTGCCTTGTTAAGCACATTTGTGTTGACATGAAGCTGTTGTGTGTCAGCTGCATCGTCAGCAAAGGGAAAACATCCTTTGTCTGTATATGCAGACTGTCACCGGTGTTTGGCTTTTCTGCTCTTATGTTTTGGTACATACTGTATGTATATACGCGGTTGATGTTTGATATGGTTTTGTTGGTATGAGGCTTTTTTAAGTGGACTGCATTGACTTGAGTTTGTGGGTGTACAATTATGTTGTCAGTTTTCAGTGATGCGCAACCCTCTAATCATGGCACAAATACTATTTGGTTTGTTATCATTAATTCAATTCTGAATACAATATTTTCACATTCTATAAAAGTCAGTTTTATCCAGTTTTATGAAAAGAGTGGACAACCATGCTTAAATATGTGTTGTTACAATATATACTAGAATTCACTGTTGGAAACCAGGAATGTCCAAAGAAAATTATATTTCTACAATATCAGATACATTGATGAATGAATATATAATAATAATAATAATAATAATAATAATAATAATAATAATAATAATAAGTAAAAAATTTTAAAGGTGCCTTATTTTTTATACTCAAAGAAAGTTGTCAAAATTATCTACATGCATTATAACTCTTGAATAAGATAAACATTACATTTTGTTGTTTGCTTCATAAACACTAAATTATCTACAGATATTTGGCCTTACCCAGCTTACTAACTTTGAAAAGATGAATTACACGTAACACCTTTTATGATGAGTTCTCATGTCATTTTGCACTGTAAACATAAAATATGTAGTATGATTAATACTTATAAATCATAACTAATATGTTGTGCGTTTATTCATTTCACAACATAGGACCAATGAGACACAAAGTCTTGCAGGATTTAATAATCCAGGATAGTAAGAGAAATACATTACCTCTCAGTCGGATCCAGAGGCCCTGATCATATTTAAATGCAATGATGCACTGTACATTTCATAATAAATTTGATCTTCTACCATTAAGTACTTAGACTCTGCAAAGGGAATGGCACTCTTGAACCTTTCGTTCAGTGCTCCTTCAATCAGCTCCGAAAGTCATTTCAAAGAGGGAGATTGTGTGGCCGAGAATAAATTCTGGGGACTCATAAATTTTTATATGGAACATTTGGCAGAAATTGTCATTATTTGCCTCTGGTCAAGGTGAATCTGATAACCTTACAGTTAAGCTGCTATCACGGTAGTAGATTGAAGGAAAACTGGGGAATATGAGAAGGAGCATTAACCCAACTGTCTTTGTGAAAGTGTAGATGTCAGTACTCGGGATGAGCCTAAACAATACTCAGTATCAGTATCTGGTCAAAATCATTAGATTGGATATTGGACAGATAAAAATGTAATGTGTTTTTGGCCTTTAATTTCTATTTATTGGGAGAATAATATTTGTTACACAGCCGGAGAATCTTGTTTTTGACTGTATCTGACTTGGTTTCGGTACATACTCTAGTTTGTGATATCACTATCGGACTCAAAAAGTAGTGTCTTGCCATCCCTAGTAAATACATTTTAAACAATGCACTGTAACACCAGCTGCTTTCAAAATAATACCATGAATTTCAGTTTCACGTCTGCTTAAGGAAATAGGAGTTTTCCATTGAAATTGGTCATGCACTCATTGTCACGAACAGCTCATAACGGTTATATTATCCGTGTAAAATTGAATCTGTAACAATAAAATGTGGAGAAAGTGAAGGGTTCTCTCCTGAGACCAGTCATACTCGATAATGCAACATCTTTCACTGTTACAGTACTCAGTACTACAGTACTAGTGCCTTTAATTACACAGTTTCTGCCAAAGCTGCGAGGAAAACATGTCCTAAATAGCAGGCCCAAGGAAGAGCATCCATATGAGCACAATACAAATATGCTTCCACCTATTTCCCCTCAGGTTACAGTACAATCTGCACAAGGCTCTCTGTTCTTTTACTCGCCAAAACCAGACAATCAATTCAGGGGCGTGCAATCTCACGCACCCGACACAAGCTATAGCCATAGCTCTAAAGCGATTACACGTTACTAAGGGAAGAAAAAAAAAATCCAACTCCACAGTTCAGGTTTGTAAGTGCCATTATCACAGTGAAATATTGTATACCTACGCAGAAATCCCTTTATGTCCCAAGTATAAGCTATTTTATTTCCCTGCAGCTCTTATAACAACCATTTAATGGGGAAATATGAAAGAGGAGGCAAAGTTCAGTTTCAATGCGAAACAACAACAGCCAATCTCTCCAATAATGTCATATCCAGTTTCCACATACCATGTATCAATTCACTCAATCGCAAACACGATTCTGTAGTAATTAATAAAAAAAATCTTTGCTAACAAGGTAATTTGGGAAGTTTTCAGAATTGGTATGACAAGTATAAGTTTGGTATCAAATAAATTTACACTTAAAAGTCTGCAAACATCCAACTGCAGTTCTGTTGATAGAAGTGCAAGATGTTAGAAAATGAATAGAAATGAAATGACTCCGTCTCAGGTTTACCGTCTCACCCAGGACGCCTGCAGCAGCAAGCAGCAAATCACTAATCAAATTCCCTATAAAGATGCCAGATTGAAAAAGAGGAAAAAGAACGAATTAAAGCAAAGAAAATCTAATCTGCCAAAAATCTAATCAAAATTCAATACATTAGGGACTGCTACATGTTAGAGGGAATGCACAGAACCATGCACATACAGTATATTTTGTATTGGTCCAGAGCTGATGAAAGAAGTTGAAAGAACCACTCAATTTATTTTGAAGTATTCCATCAGACATTTCCATCTGACACGTGATAAACACCTCCATGTATAGCCTCACTGAAACAAATTTCAAAAAATGATTGGATGATAACAGTCCATCCATTACCACTTGGAAACTGTTGATGAAAGAATAACTTACAGTATACATTTAGATAAACATAAAGTCTTCCCACCTCAAAATAAATAAATAAATAAATAAATAATCCCCATAGCGAAGCCATAAAGCCACGATCTAACCTCTTACTTACAGCAGCTTAGTGGCAGAGCGAGTTGTGGGTTTGATTCTTACAGCTGTGCTGGCAGCGTGTGAATGGGTATGAAAGATGAGTGACAGGAAATGCGCTGCACATATATGCAATGTATGAATGTGTGAGTTAATGAATATGAATCGGTGAATGACGAATCTGTAGTGTAAGGCAGCTTTGAGTGGTCATCAAGACCATTTACCAAAATAAAGCCTGGAGGATGTTAAATTGGCATTTTAAATCCGATGAGAAGTAGGATTACTTTTTGTCTTGGACTGACATGAGCTCTTTTTGACTCTTTTTGCGACAACCATTTTCCTGCTGGCAGCCGTTAAAGAAAATGATCTTCCATAATGACCTCACTTTCCCAACCTGAAGGCTATACATTCACATTTTGTTTACAGTATGGCTATAACATTAGAAAATGTAATTCTGACCACATTAACAGAGGACAATGACCCTCAGTAGAAGTTGTTTTTACTCTCCGTATTTAATTATGAATTATTTGTCCCACTTGTGGAGCATTGGTCATTTAAAGGCTCTCTTCAACATTCATATTTCCAGTTGTTTTGACCTGAGATCTTTCATACACAGAAAGCAGTACAATGTATACATGAGCCAGTCCTCTCAGTTTTATAGGGAAAATGTATATTTACATGGTATTTTTCATTCACACTATATGGGCTTGCAGAGAAATGGACAGGTTTGAATGAGTAGTACACTCACAGATACTTCACAAGTCACATCCCGTCTTCTATTTAAAGCAGTGGCCCGTTCTAATAAGACAGATTATCTAGACAATGATATCTCAGCATCAGAACTCGCTGGAAGAGAATGTTGAATGAGACCTATTAGTCACAAATCACATGCGATAATGAAGAATAATAAGCAAACTGCGGAAAAGAAAAGATCCCAAAATTGACTGTAATAATGTCAAATTGCCGAAGACTGTAATAATGTGAAATTACCCAAATGTGAAGACTGTTGATCAAACAAATTAGGTGACAGAGAACCATGAGGAAATGTGTTACACACCAACACTACACCATCCTGACCCACTGCACCAGCAGCCTGTCCACAAAATCTGCAAATCGCCGGGTTGCTATCCTGCACACTGTTTTGTCCCCTGCTAAATACAGCAAATTAAATTGTTAGTAACTGGACAAAGAGTTAAAACTGAGACTATTTTAAATCAAATTTCTAGAGTCACTCTTTCTAGAGTCAGACTCAAGGCAAAAAAGAGCAAAACGTTATTATTATTAGGGGTATTAATAATTTGTTGAGGCAGAACCGCAATTCTGAGGAACTGGTAAAGTTTACAGTTTAATTTGACTGGCTATGGTTAAAGTTAGGGATAACTAATTATTTGGCTCTCCAAATAAATAGACATCACTGAGGGTCCTTAAAAGGATGGCTGCACGAACGTGTGTGAGTGTGGGTGTGGGTGTGTGTATTGCACAGCTAAATAAGCACCTTTGCACAACCGTTTCATTTCTGTATGAACTGCCAAATGTCATCAACAACACACCTCCCTGAAAATCCCGGCTTCCCTATGAGACAAATATTATGTCACCAAATGGATTGTCAGCAGGGAGCAGCTCCAAGCAGGCATTAGTAAGATATACAGGATGTGCTGTCGTGTAACAGCTGCAAGAAAAATGCTCTCGGTGCTGAAACTGAAGGCCTTTTATCTCAAATTCATAATTGTACGTTTCCTATTTGCGTAATCAATTGAGTTAATTAAGTCTCAACTCATCTGATTACCATCTGATTGAGGTAAATCTAAACTAATGCTATGGTGAATTAGAGAATAGAGAATAAACTAAGAATTAACTGTTCCGTTCATTTTTTTTTTCCTCTTTCAAATCTCACAAACACTGGACTTTTTTTTTAAAACACAAATTAGTGAAAACACATAGTGACATAACGACATGACAAACTGTTTGACACAGATGAAGATATGTGCGTTTTTCCACATTGTACACTGAAATATGATTTCATGTTTTAATTTTTATGCACATGTAACATATATATGTTAGTATAGTTTCCTGAAAATAACAAATATGACCTGATTAATTAAATCTCAGGATATAGAGAGTGCATTACAGAAACCTTCCAGATTATTAATACTGAAATGTTTTTGGCTTTTCGTTTTTAGTATTATTATTATGTTATGTTATTATATTTTTATCTGATACATTTTTCCTCCTCAAAATATTAAAGTGGACTTTCCCCCCTTACAGACATATGAACCATGAAAAACTGCCAATAATTGTTTCTGGGCATTAACTCATTAGAGACAGATAAATGCAGGGGATTTACAATAACAGGAGAATATCCAGAACTGCAGGCAAAGGATGGTAGTCTAGTACGCAGGAGGCAGGACACTTGCACATTTTCAAGCTGGTAGTAATGTTGAACTTTCTCTATAGGTACTGGCAAGTGAAATTTGGGAAAATGTGCAGACGGCCTTTTGTGTACATTTGAGACACGATAATACGCAATTGTCCGTTTGCACAGGCCGTCGACACTGCAGAATAGTGAACAGTTCAAATAGTGACAGAACAATATCACCACAGAGACAAGGCCACTGAGCAGCTCTGCACAGTCTTTTCCATGTGGAGCTGTGATCCTTGTGTGTAGGCTCATACCTGCAAATTCATATTTCACTGTCAATGTTCCCATTATCACTGTTACTGGATCCACACGGGATTCACTTCACCGCACACCTGATCACGCGTACGTACATTTTCCCTTCTCAGTGGAGGAATGGAAAAAATAAAATAACTCCCGGGGCTTGCTGTTGCAGCTCTTTGTAAGTGGCTTTATTTACACATTTTCAAACGAGCGCTGAGTCCACCTATCCAGTAATTAAGCAGAGGTTTAGCTGTTAGTCCCAGCAGATGGCTTTTGAAACCCTTTTCTTTTTCGTTAAATCAAATGCAGGTGAACTGTGTGCTCTCTCTCTCTCTCTCTCTCTCTTTCCTGTGTGTGTGTGTGCGTGTTGGTGGGTGGATGGCGAGGCGGGTGCGAGTGTGAAAATTCACACCAATAGTAAGAACAAATATTCTCAAGATAGGATTTGAGGTCTATGTGGGATCCATCATGTGTGAGGCGTCGGGTCCAAACAGACAGGACCAACCCTTCGATCCATTTTCCACCACAGAGTCCTCATCCTAAAATCTGTCTGCCCTGTAACACTAATGCAGACGCTTCCTGTTTTAAAATGGTGATTGTGCTTTGCTGAGTTTCTTAGCTAAGTATAAAGAAAGGTAAATGGTGTGAAATGATATTTTCCCGATCATGCTTACTGTATAAGAGCGACAGCTAACTCTGCACTGTAATACACTGTTCCCTTTTCCTTGTATGCATGAGTCTGCATGTGAGTGTGTGATGGGTTGTGATGTGTGTGAGTGTCTAGGTGGATCCTGAGAGCTGATTGGTCCTGCACAGGAGGTTCCAATAAAGAGGCCGGACCATCCCAGCTGCAGTGGACTTCCTTTGAACCACTCTCAGCCAGACTGCCAGCAGATATGTTGTACTTGTTCTTAATGAACCTTTAAAATGGTCTAGGTTCAATTGTTAGGAGCAGGCCTAGGGGTAAACCCGATCGCGACAAGAGCGTGGAGACTCCCTCTTCCCAACTCCCGACCAAACCTGCAGTAACACACTAACGGAACCATTTCTGCTGGCAGTCTGGCTGAGAGTGGTTGGATAAAGGCTTCGGATTTATTTGAATGTATTTATCTTCATATCTCCTAGTTATAATAATTATTATTGGTGAGGACAGCTGGGCCTTGATGAGCAAAATATAAATTATTTTCCCCCACAAATTAGGACCATTTTATGAGGTTCTACATTCTGTCAGCTGGAATCACCAAATATCAGACTGAAGGTCCACAGGGATCTCCACACATAACAGAGTGAAAAGGGAATAAATGATTTATTTTGCCGATCATTCGGAGTGGCTTTTACTTTCTTTCCCAGGAGTGGAGTATAGTAAGCGTCAATGTGATCTACCTGACAAAACTGTTCATAAACATGACAAAAAGCTCCTGGTGTTCAAATTGTTGAGCAGCGCAGATAAAAATCTGAAGCTTCATGGCATATTTGCACTATTTTAGTTTTACAAAATATTCCACCCAACTGTCATTTTTCCTTTTTCAGTTTTACACAGGAACTGGAAAAAAGAAAAAAAAAAACCTCTTTGAGGTGTTTCTACAGCCACACCTGTGGGGAATCAAATTGATTGGAAGAAAAAAAAGCACACACCCGTCTAGACAAGCCATGCCATAACGCCTGTCTCTTGCAGAGCTTGGAGACCGGATTGTCTCAAAACACATTTTTACCAATCAGTTCTGTGGCACTGAGTCTCTCCAACAAAAGTGACTTCTAACATTTTGTAAAAGGAAAAAGCCACAGTTTTTACCTGAACTGGCTGCCTGTCCAAACTGATTCAGTGTTTTATTTACTTCTAACTGACCGTTCTGCCATAAACAGTGGGGTTCTGCACCGAGTGCCGATGTTCTGGAAGTCTGGCTCCACCCATGATGTATGAGCTCGGACTGCCTTTAATGTCCAAGAACAGACACTGAATTTAATGTGATTCAGCAAAGCACGTAAGCAGCCACTACATAGTTTTATATCTAAATGGCTGTCAATTAACCTTCCATCAGGAGATCCTGTCTGTCTTCCTGTCTGTCTTCCAGCTGCCCTCTTGTCCTCATGAAATCATTCTGCTCACCCATCTGTGCATTTATGCATGATTTTGAATTAATCCACCTTCTGATATCTTCAGAAGGTGGATCAAGACTCTACTACACTGGAAACTGGATTTAAAGAGACTTGAAATATTTTGATGTCTTCCGCTGCCCATCTGTAACACTTCTTGGTGAGCATTTGATTTCTCTCAAGGTTTTGTTGGAAGATTTGCCAAAGGGGGTCTGTGATCATTATTATTGTTATTTAATTTATTTTATTGTTATTTCTTGTGACGTTCTTGTGTTTACATGCTCAAGCAACTCATTAAGGGGACTACACAGAATAAAATAACAGCAAAATGACATGTTAGTAAGAGTTTGTGATAATTAATGGGGATTTTGATATACCCATAAAAATGTGAAGGACTTTTTTGTGTCATGCAGGCTTCTGTATCCGGCAGGTCCTTTCATTTTTAACACAAGTATCACACGGTATCAATAGGCAGCTATTATGTTAATTTGAGGTATAGCATTGTCCTTCGAGGAGAGTGTCACCCCTCGTCAGTCCTCCTGCTAACATCTCCCAGCAGCCATTTCACAGTAAAAAGACCAGGCTCTTCATGAGGGGAGAAAGATTAAACTTCACTTTTAATGGTTGGGACATAAAAGCTACACATGTGGAATGAGCAGTGAGGTGTGATTAAAACATTTCTAAAGATCAACGACTAAGCCCCCAAATATGGTGTAAAGTACTTTTTAATGACTACTTTTTATTCTATAGTATGCCTAAGGTTTTGTGACACCAACATCATTCGGGGCTCAGTCCAGAGAAGCGATGCCTTTAACTCTAGCCATGGAGATGTATGCAGTGTTATGCAGTCCTGTATATTAAGTATGTTTTAAGCTGTATATATATTGATCTGTCCCAAAGCAGTAGAAACTGTTGCAGTATATAGACTGCATCTCCTGGAAGATGGTGTATAGGAGGAAGGGGCCGATTTCGTCATCGTGTGTAATGGACTTTTCTGTTCACAATGATGTAAGCTCTCTGTCTCTCCACTATAATGTCTCAGGGGCATGAGAATGTGTGTACATCTTCTAAAGAAATGTATGCATACCATGAGTAAATGCATGTATATCTGTGGAGTTTGACCCAAGAGCAACAGAGGCTATGTTTTCATGCGCAACATTTCTTCCTTCCCAAAAGATTTGTTCTGA
>JAFBJR010000190.1:2320467-2338518 GCA_016785285.1 Brachirus orientalis
CAGAAAACATTTTTATAAAGGTGATAATGACTCATTTTATAATAATATGTCTTCCTGGCTACCGGCCTCCTCGCTGGTGCTTGGTTGGGACATCGGCCTATCGCTCGAATCCTCTTGGTTCCCTACCACGGACATCTTCATACAGCTATCTGCTATGACTTGCTGAAGTTTTATATGATTTATCATGTGCAGGTGCGATGGAGCGCCTATAAACCAATAGGGTGTCAGAATGGTATATGTTTATACTTATCATCCAACCACAGTCAAATTCACTCTACCACGATGGCGCAATTTGTCTGGAGAGGGTTTTTTCCTCCTTTTTGAACGACGACAAGCCCAAAAGAAAACAAGCCGAAATGAAATAGGAGTAACGAGGCCCTTTTTAAAATGTGAGGAGTAAAAAAGTACGGATAATTGCGTGAAAATGTAATGAGTAGAAGCAAAAAGTCGACTGAAAAATAATTACTCCAGTAAAGTATAGACACTCAAAATTTCTACTTAAGTAAGGTAACGAAGTATTTGTACTTCGTTACTTGACACCTCTGGTTCTGAGAGCATCAAATCCTCACACTTAAACTAAACGCACCACCGGCATTGCTGAGTTGATTGATGAAAAATGATACTATAAATAGTATCACTTGTCTATAAAATTACAGTGGCTTCACAGTAGTCACAGTGAAGCCAAGTGCCTTCACAGTAGTCACAGTGAAGCCAAGTGCCTTCATACCTTTTCATACCTGTTAAAAAGTTTTCCATGTTGTCCCTTATGGGTTTGTATACTGCACTTTGCTTGCTCCGTGCAAAAATAACCCTACACCATAGAACTAATACTCCCTGCGCACACTTTGACAATGAGAGCGCCACTGCCAACTACTGTAATGGATGTGCAATTACATTTTATTCTACTACGGCAAAAAAAGCATGTTCCCCAGGGTCACACGCGCCCCCCCGGCATCTCACCGCGCCCCACAATTTGAGAAGTACTGCTCTAATGTGTTCCCTCTGTAACAGGTGGCTTTCATCTGATTACAGGAAATAGATAAAACTATTCAGGCACATTTGTGGTTGCTTCGCGAGTTAATTATATGCAACAAAAAGTTGTGCACATGACACAATCCTTTGTACAGGTGGATTCAGGGGAAAACAATTTCAGTGGCGCTTTCAAGGTCATGACACATTTTCACTCATCTTACTATGTACTCCTGCTGATTTTAAAGGTTAAATGAATGCAACCAGCTCTGTATTTCCTGTAACTGAAGCTCAGCCTGAATCAAAGCCTGGATATTACAAATGACAATGAACATCGTCTGTTACCGTTGGATTTGTTGGGACTGACACTGACACACATAAAACTGTGCTTATCTCTAAAATCCCTCCCCCTCCTTTTCGTATGTATATTGCAAGACACCCCAGTCACCTCTGTGCACTCAATTTGATTGTGTATCTGCAGTCCCCCCAAACAAATCTATTTAGCAGTGCATGTGCTTACATAAGAGACACAGAGAAAAAAAGAGGAACACAGAAATAAATGGTTTCCACTCCGGAGGTGGGAGCTGGGACTCCTATTCAGAATATGACCACCGAGTTTAAATTATGTCGCATCCCATGAGACCCTTCCCTCTAGCACCAAGGAATTTCATTGCCCTACCTTCCCTCCGCTATCGTGTCACTGGGGGACAAAAAAAACGAGCGCTGACCTAATGGGGGGCATCTGCTTGGCTCACCAACTAGATGAACATTGTGACCCTGGAATAACTTGGTTGTTAGACGTCACTAGTCATTGTGTTAGGGCGTTTTTGTGTCTCAGGACAAAGCGTGAAAGACAGAAAAGAAAACAATCCAGATGCCTTCTCTGAAATAGCCCAGCCTGCTCCCTTTTATAATGCAAGTGGGGGTCAGCTTTGTTGGAATGTGGTGATAGTTGTCGTTTTAGAGAAGCCAACTTTCAAAGCGCATACCTATGTCTTGTAATTAGGTTAGCTGCCCCCCCCCCCCGTCTGGACTTACTGATGGCTCTGTTCTTTCTTGAGGATTATTTTCTCTGGACAAAATGATACAAGTCAGAATCACATGTGTTCTATGTATTCATTACGTTTGACTAAATACCAGTTGCCTAAACTTGGGGCATGCAGAGCCTATAATTGAGGACTTGGGCTTTTACTGAAATATAATTTTGGTTTTTGTTATCAGCTTTTTGTAAATATCTGGCACAAACATTTGGTCCCATCAACTGCTAAACAAAAACTGCAGACAATTCAATAACTTCCCAGATGCCTTCTGGAAGAACTCACAACCTTTCCTTATGACTTATTTGTAAATTAGTAAATAAATAAATAAAAAATATATAACTAAAATAACACAGATGACTGATTTATATTTATTTTTATAAAATATAAATTTTCCTGAAGCTAAAATAGACTTTTCACTATGGCGTTAAAACAGATTGAACACACATCCACATTTATTTTGGTCCCCTATCAACCTTGGTTTCCATATTTTATTGTCTTGGCACAAAAGATGCAGTATTCATAGAAAAAAGGACAAAACAATTGCATTTGTCTGTATGTATATCAATTTATATACATTTTACGTATATTTATATAAGGTTTGAGTCAGTATTAGATTGTCAGCTCTGGTGCTGCAGGTGGTAACTCTCTTGGGAGATTATAATTATTTTTTACTAAGCTACTTTTTCCAACTAAATATCAATTACAAATGGAGAACTTCATGAGAGAAGGAAGAGAGTTATAAAAAAGAGAATACATGAAAATGGGGAAGACCTTCAATGACAATACTATTACAGGATTTTGTACACGAAAGAATTACAGGAATGATTTTATTCGTGTTGTTTCCACACCTGTTCAAAACATCTGTTCTCTCCCACACACCTACATGGAAATGAAAAAAAGAAAATCTCTCTCTGTAACCACAGCAAAATGTTTTTATTGCACTATCTGTATAGAAATCCACTTTTGGCAAACAGGCCTGTTTTCTATTTCCTTCATGTACTCCACTGCCAATTGTAACAGCAACCTTTTGGAGAGCCTCCGTGGTTGTGAGGAAGACCAGATGTCGGAGGGCGTGAAGGTCTGTGTCAGCACTGGGTCAGGGATGAGCAGGATGTTAAAACGAAAAAAGAAAACATCACTAAGAAACAGCAAACCTCGATGGCCTAAACCTCTCGCTTGTCATCCAGCAGCCCTCATATCTTAACTGTTCAGTTTCATTCCCTCCTTAACATTTTCGCTCTATTGGATATTGTTACATTAACATCACTGTATATTGTTAGACTGTATATTCCCCCATCACTTATCCTTATCTTTATCTGCCCGCCCGCTTGTTCCTCGTCCACAGCAGTGAAGCCATGAGGCGTGCAGACTTTTCCAATGAATCCATTTTCCTTATCTGTGAGCAGCTCACCTACAGTCAAGCCAGTGAGGCAGACACAAACGCGAGCCAACAACAGCAGTGATGAAGGCGAGCCTGCCTGCTTTCTTATCCGGTCATTTAATGAATCCTGTGATTGAAGGAGAAGGCATGCGGCTTCATGTCAACAGAGTGCGGCTGGTTAGCGGGAGAGTGGGGAGAAATGTGAGGGAGACACGCATTGCAAGGGAGAGGAAAATTAACAGGATGTCCTGATACAGACGTAATGACCTTTTTTGTTGTGTCCAATAAAAGCAGCGATGTATGATGATGTGCAGTATGATTCTGAGAATTCCTCCTCATTCAAAATGCATGAAATGAATGTTTGCTTTTCTTTTTCTCTTGGTTGTTTATGGTGAGCAGGTAAATTTGGAACATAGCACATTAAATTGCATGTTTACACATCTGGGTTAATTACAATATGATAGTACATAAATGTAGTAGGTAGATTTTGTTTTCATATTTTAAACTAAACTATATATTACATGATATATATATATGATATATTTTTCGAAGAAATTTCAAGGATTATACCCTTTCAAGCTTTGCTCAAATCTTGCCTCAAAATATTGCTTTTTTTTTTTATTAGATCTACCTTGTACAGTCTGTTTGTACACAGTGGGTCCAGTGGGATTGAAGATGTTGTCTGAAGTTAATAGCTCTGGCTATATTTATCTTAAAAGACTTTTGACTCTTCAGGCCAATGCAGCCAACACTGACCTCATGTCCAACTTGTTGGACAAATTTAATAACATGTCATCTCTAGAGTTTTGGAGGGAGGCGAACATATCATTCCCACTAGTGGCCTTGAAATATATCATGTATTCTCCCATGGATGGTAAACTGAAATTGAGCATCACAGTTGTCAAACTTTATTAGGCACCGAGGGATAGAAGAACTGGGGGGGTTACAGAGGGTTAGCGAAAAAGTTTAGTTTAGCTTCAGATCACAACACAAGCAGTGGGGAGAGAGGCCAAAATTCACAACACTCTAAAAACATTATAGAAATTAGCTTTAAGCACTGGTGTAGGTGTCTCTGCCACTTAGCTGTTTGCTGTGTCAGAGGACTCAAGGGTGAAATGCCAGAACAGCAAAGCTATGAAATTAAACAAAACTTTATGAAAACAAGGGGGAAAAAAAATCTACACATATGATAAAGACGATTTCATTTTCAATGCATTGTATAGCTCCATGTGAGATACATGAAAAATGCTTCCTATTTCATGATTAATCTTTATTCCTTCATTAGCTCAATCAACACCTTAATTTTTTTGATTGTGTCTGTTGGTCTGGAAACATCTTCATAAATGTCCTGGTTCTGTTTCACTTGATGTTACTTGATGATGGTGATGGGGATGTCTTTTTGAGGGGCAAATGGCCTGTGATGGGGCACAGCGGCGATGTCTAACTCAGTTGATGCAAAATTCTTTCCCAGCTTGGTACTACATTTATACTTTGCTGAAGGATGTGCCAGAAGTGCTGGTGATAACTACTGGTTAGCATTTGTTTTCAGTCATCAAGACTGCTAGAATAATAGTTGTTAAATTTTTAATTTTGGGATTGCAGCTCAGCAATCTCTTTCTGGATCACTCAGCTGACCCAGGGCTTGAAGGGCCATGGATGCAGAACAGTTGTAGCAGAACAGCCAATAGGAGCACCTTCTCTCTCTCACGTGCCTGATAAACTACCACACATCAACAAGAAATAGCACAAAATGCTGGGTGTCGTCAACTGTTGCTTTTCTATACTGTGTTGCACTGGTGTAGTGTCACACTATTTATGTACAGTAGCTAACCCAGCTATGACCATCCGGCCCACACACCCCACAGTGGAAACATAAGCCGGATCCTGGTGTTCCACTCCAAATTACACTGTGATGAGCTAAAATTGTACTGACTGGTGAAAATAAGGCTGTAGTTGAGCCCCTTGTCTTATGACAAAAAATAACTTTCTGTTCAAAGTCAATACATTTTTTTGTTAATATTCTAAGTATTTAAATATGGAGACATTCAGTCATTTTAGGGCCAAAAGTTTAGTTTTTGTATTTTATTTAGACCACATCAGAACTAATTCAAAATAGGATCCTTCACACTTTTTGTTTTACTTATTAAACTAAATTGCTTAAGAGACTTGATCAGCGTAGATTTCCCATCATGCATTCTTTGAGTGCTGAAGCTCTTCAGACGGCCCTTGTTATTGTGTAACTTGAACAGAACCCTCATAATGGAAACTTGCTGTGTGTTATAAGTCACAGTTGTTTCTTTTCATAATAATGAAAACAGGAGAAGAGACGGAGCCATTACTCAATAGTTACTGGTTCAACTTCCATCTTAAATGCATTAAAGGTTTCTGAAGTTTAATGAACTCACTGTACCAGAACTGACTGAGGCAACACTGAACTTTAGTAAACTGACTTACTTCAAACCATTTATGTATAAATGTATCTATTATTTAGCTAAACATATTATATGACTTCGTTATAGGCCAAAAGTAAATAATGGGTAACTTAACTTTTCCCCTGTTTACAATCCTTATATTTATCTTATGAGCCTAGGGATGAATTGTCCTTTTTGAAAGTCACAACTTTCCTGATGTTATTTGAATATATCACTATCCAGTCCAGTTCATGTTGCACAATAAATATTTATGAAGATTATTGCTATAATAAGTGTGGGCCCAAAGCATTTGACAAAACTGGAGGCAAATGGAGACATTCATGCTCATGTAACGCTCGGAACCTTTACCTTTACAGATGTCTGCTACTAAAGCTGCAGGCGTCCCTGTTTGGTCATGCTGAGCATTTTTCTATTATCATTCGGTATCGCCAATGGTCTTTTCTTAAATCTGCACTATGCCTTTTATCCTTTAGAGAGTAAAAGCCCTGTAGGAAGCCACAGACAATGAAGCAAATGATACGCTGTCAGTTATGAGGTGAGAGACGTTAAATACCGTTTCTATTATTGCAAATGCCTGCTATACCCTCTAACATAATATTACATGGAACTCTCCCCCCCCCCTCTCTACAGTCAGCTGAGGGAAGAACTCTATTGCAGTTACAGACGGTTAATAAGAAATCATTTCTATTGTTCTTTGACTGATCCATTTCAAACCCCAATGTGATCTGGGCTATTAAAAGTGTCAATTCAGTATTGACTGAACTATCAGTGGATTTAGCAAACATGTATACTTATCTTTGACTTCCCTGTTAAAATAATGTAAAAGAATCATGTGTGAATGAATTTATTTTTAAATTGAATGGTACACACTGAAACATCGACCAGAAGCAATGCCCATGTTCCCAGACTTTTGAATCACTTTCCACATTTATGATTAGTTCAGCAATGTGGGGAGTTGTACCATTAATTCTAATAATTAGAATAATAACCATGAAATTAACAGACAGGTTGATTTTCAGGCACATGTTGATATATTAGGTATTCGTCACATGAGGTAATATTAAATGTTCATTTTACCATATACTGTATGTTACATTGTATGTTCCATATTTGTATGGAATGTTTACAGATGAATTTGCATGTGATTTAGCCTTGAGTAGCTTTACCCTCAAACATGTATTTGTTACTAACATCACTGCAAGAAGACTATTTGGCTGCATTAACAACATTATTAAAAATTTCAAGGATGAATATGGATTACATTTCTGGATTAACATTCTTTTTGTTAATCATTTCTGTATTGCTTTGAAAAGAAAATCTTTAACGGTATCTTTAATAGAGTAGGTCTATGTTAGTTGATATTCATTCTGTGTGCCTTGGTTGTAATGAGTGGTTATTTGACTTACTGTTGCATTTCCGTCATTTCAAAGCAGTGTGATCTGTTTTCCTCTGACCTCTGGCACCAACGGGGTAATTTTAGAGAAATGCTGCTTACTGGATATTTTTTTTCCTCTTTTTTCTAAGGTCCCTGTAAAACCTAGAGATGGTTATGCATTAAAATCCCAATAGATCAGCATTTTCCTAAATACTCAGGCCAGCTTGTCTGCCATCGAAAAACAAACAAAGGTGATTTATGTGGCTTTGCACATAAATACATTTCTTTAGAAATTAGTTTCAAAACCTATTTTTCAATGAGCTCATCTAAAATTATTGACATCTTAAGAAATCCATCATGGCTTAGTTCATTCTGAATTTAAAGGCATTTAGTGGGATTAACTTACTAAGCTCCGAGTCCTTCTGGAGCTCAGTCCATGCTGCTGGTGCAGAATACACAAAAGCCCCTTTTTTTCAATCGCCATGTGAACATTTGGAACAGGAAGCCAAAGACAGCCCTGAGAACATAGAGGGCACTTCCACACTGGCACCATTCCCATTCAGGCTCTGGTTCTATTAAGAAGCGAACCATCCTGCATTCTCACCAGTTCTGACCCAGTACCACCCTTACGTCATCAAAGACAGGTGTTGCTTAGTGCACTCACTAGTGCTTAGTGAGCTGAAGTCAACACAAACAATGGCAACGTGGTGGAACACACTGGGCATCTGCAAGTTCTTCATCTGTTGATTAGAAAATTGTGTGCGTCCATCAGTCCAGCGTGTAGGATTCGGGGGATGCCCAGATTGCCACCGAACATTTGGTCTCTGCTGAAGAACACTGCATATTCTTCGTTTTCCCCGCCATTGTCACCTGTATTTTGTACTTACTGGCCCGAGGTGTGCCACTGTAAAAGCACTATGAGATTATTTACCAGCAAAACACTGGCACAAAGTTAACACAGGATAAGATCAACAACAGCCTTGTGAAGAACAACTTACCAGTGAGTTATGTGTAGTTATGTGTAGTTAGCAGCTTATCTCACCCTGGACTGGCCTGGATGGGATGAATTTGGGATCCTCCTCTTCATCCTCCTCCTCTTCCTCCTCACCATGTGTGCAGGCTGGAGGAGAGGGCGTGGTGACGTCACGCAGGGCTGGACTTACCGTTTATTAAACAGGGAGCAAAGTGATAAGTGGTAAGAGCTCCTCTGTGCAGCTCTGTCCGGCCAGCGGCAGAGTTCTGTGCCCTTAACTTCACCTAAAACTTTCTGGAAAACTCAGGCCACAGAAAGCAAAGGGAAAGCCAAAAGAGGAGAGAAAAAGAAAAGAAAACACTGACTGACAAAAGTGTCGTAACTCGCTTCACTGTTGTTTTAATGAAACTACTTGTTGTCTCTGCTTTTTGAAACTGAAACAGAGCCTTCGCATGCGCCCGAGAAGTTCTGAATGAGCCGGGTGACGCGTGCGTTTTGACTTTATTTTATTATTATTATTATTTTTTTTTTACTTTGACGTTGGGATAAAGTTTTCCTTTACCCAGTGAAACTCGTGATGGCCGTCCTGTCACTAGCGTTTCTACTTGCGGGATTAGTTTTGACTTCAGCCGACAAGGTAAGTGTTTGTGTGTTTGTGTGTATGTGATGACTTCTTTTAAACACAAGTGTGAGAGATTTAGTCGCCTCTTTTCAAAACGCCCGAGCCTGGTGATATGAAAGAAAAGCAGACTGGGAGTCGGGAAAGTGAAGCCAACTCTGTCCCGGAACTTTGTTACACTTGGGTTGAGTAAAAAGCGCACACTGCTTGTGCTTCCTCTGTGGAGTAATACACGTTGACACTGTTTGAGTGTATCCTGTTACATAAGACATGTAAAACAGGGGCATTGGTGTAAAAACGTTTTTACAGTGGCAGCAGCCAAGGCGACAGTAAACTGCATCTCAGCCTCTCGCATCACGATTTCCTCCTGATTTGCGCCTCATTTAACCAGCTTTTTTTCCTTCTCCAACAGGCTGGCGAAGTTGATCGCGAGGGTAAGTCCTGTCTTTATTTATTTTTTTTCCCCCGTCGAGCTTGTTTTAACAATTCGGATCTGAGTTGTTAGAAAGAGGGAGAGAGTTGGTCTGCTCAAGTTAGGAAGGCATCTTGGTGGAACTGAGATCAGAGTGGGAGGGGAGTGAGAGAGTGAGTGAGGGAGTGAGTGAGGACACCTCCTCCCTCCTCACCCTCCTGCCACCCCACCATCCCCCCTACACGCACGCGCACGCACGCGCACACGACCATGTCTGCGCTCCTATCAGAGTGAGGACCCTCATAGACATAATGCATTCCCTAGCCCCTTACTCTAACCTTAACCATCACAACTAGATGCCTAACCTAAACCCAATTCTAACCCTAACCCTAAAACCAGGTCTTAATTCTGAAAAGGCCATTTTAAGGGGTGAAAAAAAAAGCGAGGACCAGCCAAAATGTCCTCACTTTGTAGGAATTACACGGATTTTGGTCCTCACTCTGCAGCCAGTACAAGAACACGCGCACACACACATTATATGAGCACACTGCTGCAAGGGCTTTGTTATACAGGAAAGAAAATTCCACTTCTAAATCCTGCACATCTGTTCTCCATCCTGAGTTTAAGAAATAAGTGAGCTTCAACGGTGTCCACGTAGGATCCTTTTACACCCACTGTTATCTTCCCTCAAGGGCCTTCACACACACAAAGATGGCAGCTGCCATGGTCAGGCTCCTAGTCTGTGGTCTGCCACCGCTGGCCTCGTAAAGCCACTGACACCCATTTTGTTTGGTTTTCTGTTCATGTTTTCACCTCCACATTTTTTTTCGCCCTTCTTTCGCACCTTGCGGTCAGTGAGGCTGAGTCCGTGCCCGCTGATTAGTCCTCTAGTGGTCATTTTACAGTGATTCAATGATTCAAATCCAGTGTTGCCAGATGGGAAATGTTGAAGTATCGCACCAGAGGCTTAAAATGATCGTATTTTGAGGAAATTTATCATGCAAAACCAGTCTGCATTCTGACGTGGGCTCAGTACCATCTGCTACAATAACACATTATCATAGGTCGTGCATATTTGTTGGGGAAAAAAAGCACGATTTGCATGTTGCAACAGCCACAGAAAACTTCCCATGCAGGTGATGTTGCTTAAGCTTACTCTTATTTGCTGTGCCGGCATTCGCCTCACTGCCACGTGAGTCTTCCACAGCCACTCTCCCATTGTCCATTCCATTTTTTTTTTTTTTTTTTTTTTTTTTTTTTTTACGCAGTGACTCACGCGTCACCACACGCTACGTTGTGTGTCGATTGGCTAATGGTAAAAACAAGTGCAGTATTTATGGGCCGGATCTGTATCCTGTTTGTGTTTGCTGCTGAATTAACTTAGCCATGTAATGAAAGGGGTCAAATTATTGTACGAATACAATAATTATCCTACATCTGGCAACACTGTTCAAAAAAATTCACCCGAGGCTTCCTCTGGCATAAATAAGCAGATGAGTTGATAAATTGTTACATTTTCTCATAGATTCTTTTTGACACTAACAACAGCAGCAGCAACATCAATAATGATCCTAATGATGATGAAGATAATAATCACAACAATAATAATAATAATAGGAAAGCTCTCAAAGAAGCCCCAAGCTATTTACATGGGGCCTCGTTAAGAGGTTTGTGACCATAGTGTAATAGCCTTCACTTGTACTTAATCCAGTCATAGAATTTAAGGGGGTTCTCAATAAATTGTTGCTGCTGTGGACTAACATCATTAGTCCTGGCTGATTTCATTCCACTCAGGACCTCAGGCAGTTGCCTTTTTTTACCTACTCTGATGAACATCCTAGGCTGCCAGCTACTGCTTATTTTGGTTTCTTAGGCCATTTACCTATAGTATCCACTTTTCTTTTTTTTTGATTCACATAGTCATCACATCACATTCCTATCACAACCAAACAACTCCACTTGAGTATGGGACGGCTTTAAGATCACTTCTTCTGAATAAAGTATCTTCATGATATCTTTTGGTCTGAACCCAAGTACAATTGGTGTGTTCTGCCCAAAAATGCAAATTAATGAATTGATGGTCAAGAGTTCATGATGTACAGCATATACAGTTACGTAGTTGTTAACAAAACTCAGAGCTACTCTTTGGTTTTTATGCATGTTGGTGCTCTGAGGAATATCCCGTGTTGTAGCGAATTACCATGTAGCACCTCAACTGTAAGACGGTGTTTTTTAAAAACAATTATATGTCAAATGAAATGCGTGGCCATAATGTGGAGCATGTGGCAGTACTGTGGCCTTGCAGCAACAAAGTTGCCAGTTTCCCTGTTATAGGCTGTTAATGTGTGGAGTTGCATGTTCTGTCCATGTAGGTGGAAACCACTGGACATTCTAAATTGACCACAGGTTGGTCCTGCGAAGGACTGGCGACTTGTCCAGACTGTGAACTCTGCTTTCACACTGTCAGCTGGGATTGGCTCCAGGGACCCCCGTGAACTCACATTGAGGAAGTGATAGATAATTAATGAATTAATGATTCCCTCTTAATTTGTGTTCAGTTTAATCAATATGTTTAAGCGACACAGCTAAATGTGATAACGTCTGCAGGTGTCAAAGCTCCACAGTGCTCTTATCTTCTTGTTTTTAATGAAACCAATTTAGGCAGAACATGCCATATATTATTGATCTGGATCGGAGATATGAGTCTCTTACTTGAAACTACAAAATCACCTTACGGCAAAAAGGTATGAGAGGTTCGGTTCATGTGTAAAATAAAAATTTCCTGACAGTTAGAGTCAGACGATCCATAAATCATGGTCATGTTTTGCAGTGACTGACCAGGTGTGCAGAGATGTAAAAGTAGGCTGGTGTTTCTTTTGATGTTGACAAAGCACATCCATCACTGTGTGCATCAATTTATCTTTGGTATAAATCTTTGTCCCTTTTTCAAGTTAAATTGACCATGCATTGTACAGTTATAGTGGACACCTGTCATTTATGGGCCATTGTGATGTGACGGTAGTTTTCCTGATGGTTCCGTGTCCCTCTTTTGCATGTATTTAGAAGGAAAGCCAATTTGTTCATCAATTAAAACATCCATTTGCGATATAGTCAAACAACATAAAAACAAACATAACAACGTAGATTTGCTGTTCAAGTGTTTCTAAATTTCAAACGTAATTATGAGGATGAGGTCAGATCCTTACACTCAAAGCACTGTCTGTGTATATAAGTCTATATAACATTCTAAATAAGCAAACAGACTAACAAAATACTTTATAAACATGCAGAACTTCACCATGGGTGTTTCCTTGGTGATGCAGCAATAAACTAAGAATAAATGTCTCACGCTATTGTACTGGGTTAATTCTTTGCTTCTTTTTTCAACATGGCCCCTTCACATTTTCATTCCTTCAAGATTTGTCATATCAGTCTCCAAACAAAATTCAAACTATGGAGAGATATGTTATACTTTATCTGAGTTTGCATCAGCCCTACACATGTTGCACAACCTTTTTTGGGTGCCCATATTAAACAAGTAGCCCTGTGTTTTTTAATGTTTGCGCAAGGAGTAAAGTTAACATGATGTAAATGTAAGGAATTTTCTCTGTAAAAAGGCCTTTGATGCTTTTGCGTGTTTAAATCCCGGCACATGTCTGCCGTTTGCTCTAGTTGTGAGGTTATGAGCTTCATTTCCTATCGATGTAAATCTGTCACAGTGGGTGTGGTCAAGCTGCTTCTGTCTCTCAATGTTAGTAAAATTCTCAAATATGGCATCTGCATGTCTCTTCTCAAAAGCTTGTCAGGATCTTTTTTTTTTTTTTTTTTTTACATAACATGTCCAAAGCTTACAGACTGTGATTTGTAAAGCATGTCATTTTCTAAGACGTGTAATTTAAGTTTCATCAGTGACACGTGCTTGAATGTCTTCTAGTCAAAAGCTACAAGATAATTATATGGTTTCCATGTCATGGTACATTTTTTTTCCCAACCAAAACTAACCAAAAATGTTTTGAATTTGTCTGACATTGCACACATTTCATTTGCCCAAGCCTGAGTGGAAATTGCCTTTAAAGGCCCAAATATTTTTCCTTGTACAAAAGAGCAGACCTCACATTTGCCAGTGAACAATAACTATCCATTATAGGATGCATATACTATGGGGATGGTGGTTAGGGATTTACATATTTAGGTGTTTATTTATGCTACAGGCAGTAACAGTTTATCAAGAATATCTGGAGCTATTGTTTATTTTCCTCTGAACTCACCTGCAATGCCGCCCTTAAGAATTGTATTTGTTTTCAGTTTATGTCTGTTTTATATAACTGAAGTCTGCTTTGTTTCTGAACAAAATATTTAATAAAACTAATCAGCAAAACAATCAAAACTGTGCAAAAGTCAGAGAGTATGTTATTAAAATACAACCCAGCTGCATCTATTTCCCTTCTCTTCTAATTCATATGAAACTCTGGATTGAAAAACCATTTTCACTGCTCTTTTACAGGCCAACTAAGGAGCCGTTTGAAGGAATATGGCCTGGTCACTCCATTCAGCACCGACTCTCATGGACACTACCTGTCACACTTGCTCTCAGCCACTCACAAGCAGCGCATCAAGAGAGAGGTGTTTTCCGCTGGTGAATCTGAACAGAAACTTTTCTTCAACATCACAGCCTTTGGGAAGGAGTTCCACCTTCGCCTGCACCCAAACAACCGACTGGTGGCCCCAAGTGCGATGGTGGAATGGCATGACGATGTTCAAGGACAGGGAAATGGCACCGGCGGTGCGGATGAAGATACCGGCGCCAACCAGACTGAACGAAGCAGCACGATGGAGAGGATACTGCGACGCGAACTGCTGAAGACGGACTGCACCTTTATTGGTGACATCTCGGACGTCCCTGGGGCCTCAGTTGCTATTAACAACTGTGACGGCTTGGTAAGTCCTCCTCAGCCATAAAGCTCCCACTTCTCCTGCCCTTGAAACCCTGTCTTTTCATTACAAAAGTGCCATGACCTTATCAAGGGACACCGAGAGATTTTAGATGTCCGTAACTCTTATGTTAAGCATTTCTTTACGTCAGCATGCAGCATTTTTACAGCACATTGTTCTTGGACATATTCTTCAGGCAGGCAGACATAATAGCTTTTTGTAAAGAAGTTTGTCACGGGTGAGTGGCCATCCATTGCTTCCACTACCCCAAAGGGTTTCCCCCCAACCTCTTCCCAACATAAAACACAAGTTCCTTTTGTGCTCTGCAAAAGTCGGCAGTCTTATCCTCCTCATCACCCCCCATAAAACACTTGAACACTAAGTGGGAAATGACCTGGGCCAAAATCTTCTACATTAGGTCAGTGAAACATCTCATTCAGTGAAAGTCTCAGTGAACCAAAGCCATCAAATGTTCCAGTTCTAGTTGGTTAGCAGAAATATGTTAGACTTTGTAGAAGCAACACTGCAATTATTCCTGTAAGACAGTTCTGTCTTAAAAATATAAAGCTGTTGCTGTTTTATCCTTTTTATTACAAAAGCATTTTGCTGAAAAAAAAAGAAACCAGCAATGATTTGATCCTGTCAGCTAGTACAGTCTGCAGTGTGTTTGTTTTTCCCCAAATTACCAAGTGTTGGTAATAAAAATGTATTACCGTCATCTCAAGTCTTAAGAAGTTCACTGACTTAAATTTACTTGGAACATACTGAAAAATCAGTGTTTCAGAGAAAGGTCTTTATTAGAGCCTAGTCGTTGGTTCATTTCAGCTTGTCAAACTAACAATGTGACAGTAACGCCGGAGCATGTGCCCAAGCGTGTCTGCGATCAGAGATGCAGGCGCTGTGTTGTTTCTGCCTAAACCACACTCAACCTCAATAAAAAATCAAAACAATAAAATAATAAAGGTGTATCACCCAATGCAAAAGTATGGCTCCCTTAGGACTGTATTTGTAGCCACGTCGCGGTGAAGCCTGTTTGTTAGTCCTCTCCTTTGATCTAGACCAAAATAGCTCTCCAGGTATTTACATCAAGGTTTCCACAGATATGCAGGGTCCACAGAGGATGTAATATAATGACTTCAGTTGTCTTTTCCAGCAGTCAAAAGGATCACATCCAGATAGGTATTTATCAAATGTCATTCATGTTTCCCATGATTTTTGGAATGGAGCCCAAATCCAGCCCAACATAAGCCAATTGCACCAGTAAACCATGGGAATGACTGCTAAGTATTAAGAGTGCTCATGCTTAAGAGCAGACGAAAAACAAGAAGTGAGAGAGATGATGAGAGAGATGATAAAAAGAATCTATGACTAGTTTCCCTAACTGATCTTATGCTTGCTTCATTCAGTGTGAAAGAGAGACTGAAGAAAAAAGATGTAAATATGGAACGTTGTGACATTGTCACAGGTCTCCATGGTGCTGTCTTCTTTTGAAAGTTGCACTTCTGCTTCAACACACTGGCTGTTAAGTTTTGGGCATCACATGCAACTCCCTGGAGGAAAAATGGAAAGATAAACCCAAAAGCATATCACTAATTCTGGTGTTTAATAGGTATAACAGACTGTAAGAGTTAAAGTTGCACTGGCTCTGCTTTTGGAAGAACACAGTTTATGCACAAACCTGCAAAGTCAGTCCATACTTTGTTTTGTGTGGGTGTCGTCGGCTTGTAAAAGTGATGGGAGGCATGGCCAAAAGGTGCTCTGCGGGGTCAGGTGTCAAGAGTTTGGGCTATCTCAAGCTGTACCACGATATCTCAAACATACTGTGACAGTCTTAAAGTAAATGTCAGCTTTTAAACTGTCATTTACTCTAAATAAACTCTGTCTTCAATACATAGTTTCAGGTGTTTCTAGAATTTGCATGGACATTACTAAATTGATTTCAGCAGACTAATAGCGGATAATAGTTGAATTTATTTTTAGTTGCGTTTTATGTGGATAAAGGTCAGAATTATCCCAAGGCTTTCGAAACAGCCCCGAGCATTAATTTGCATTACATTTATCTTCAAAAGGTGTAAGGATTTCATTATGTCTTGAATAAAGGACAATATAGTGAAGTACAGTATTGAGTTCAGTACTGGATTAACTGGAAAATACTGAAAAAGTCCATGTAACTGATTGCAAATGTGTGTTGAATTTGCTATTTGTCTCTAAATGAAATCCTAAATATAACCCTACAAAGGCAGTGTCAAGCACACAAACAAAGATAATGGGAGTCTTCTCCATTGCACGATTTCCTTTAACTGGAGAAAGAGGAAGCAGTTTATCACTTGGGCATATTATTTTCTCTGAGACATTTATAGTTGAACCTCCTAAGGAGGGGGGGCATACAGGATGTGAGAGTTTTACTGTTGTTGTTGTTGTGGCTGGATATCACTTTGAAGATGCCAGAAGCCATCACAGGTCAGTTGATTTTTTCCCAATGAAAGAAGGATTTGATTCGGTTGCTGCTGTTGTGAAGCATCACATCATAGTCTACTTTTCTGTCGCTGAGTATTTAAGTCGTTTATAGAATTAGTTACAATTGGACAGAGGTGTTCAATAACATAAACTCAGGATAAAAGTTAAATGTAAGTACTTTGGATGTCCAATGCTTTTTTGTGTGTTTTACCACTATTTTGAAAAAGTCCTTTATCCCACGTTCCCATTTTTCTCTTTTTGATACCAACATAAATTTTGAAAGAAATCACTGTTACTGGAGTACTTAATATACTTTACTGTAAGCTGTTGTGTTTAGTATCCGCTGCAGCTGGATTGGAATGGAATCCACTAAATAACCATACATTTTCTTATTTTAATAACCTATTGAATTTTATATGTCAAGGATTTAGTTGTTTTTAGTGGTGAAGTTGTATATTACGGCAACAAATGAATGCCTCAACCTACCGTACTCTTCCAAGACCATAGAATACCCCTCAGGGAACATAAAAGGCCAGTTTTTTGGTTTGTCCATTATGGATTTCTTAACATACAGTTAGCTTTGCAACATGGTTGAAACTGTCGATGAGATGTGGAAATAAAGTGGCTCATTTTAAGGTAACAAAAAACACAACGGTACGTACAAAGGTTATTATACACTGATAAAAACATACTCATGAATGTGATGTTGCATTTCAGCTGATAGATCACAAACATATCTAGGATGTATTGAGACAAGTTTTTCAGGGTTTGGAAATTGGAGAAATCCAAAAGTAATTAACCTGCAATATGTTATACTATCATACCATACAGGGTTCATAATGCCAACTTTTCTGTTCAGGTTTTCCTGTCCTCTGGCTGCTGTCATGCAGAATCTGATCATCTTCAGTGGTGTTGGGAGCCTAAATGTAAAGCATGCCGGACTGCATAACTTGACATCAAACACTCCCCAAACCAGTTGTTGCAGATGAAAAAGCAAGTCCTTGTGGGCCAGTGGTCTTTGATCTCAAGTGGTAGCTCAAGCCCTCACTTGGTGTGTGTTTTACTGTTTCTTAATTATAGTCGGGCTGCTGCGTAGAAGTCTTTACAGCAACACGCAGACAAGCATCGGGCCTGACTGCTGAATAATTATGAGGCAGGTAGTATGTCCTCTGCTTCAGTAGCAGCAGCAGCAGCAGCAGCAGAAATGTGGAGGTAAGGCAAGGGTCATCTTCACTTGAGTTAAATGCCAGTGCTGTGATCTGTTTTCCGGCTCTTTAATGCATGGATCAGAAATGGTCAAGTGGAGGACCCATCCAAACAAAGCACTTTAAGAGTAGAGGGGGAGGTTCATTATCTATTTGTACTTTTATTAATTTATTTTTTTTTTAATTAAAAAATTCAAATCATTAAAAAAAAAAAATCTAATTGAAATGTAAGTATTACCTACTGAGCAGTTGTTTG